>VYZM01017511.1:947701-979389 GCA_013398915.1 Dromas ardeola
CATGGGCACCCCCAGCCCTGCCTGTCCCCTCCACCTTCGGGCATTGTGGCCGCAGCCAACACGAGCTTTTTCCTCGGGGAAGCCCACCCGCTCCATCAGCGATGGCTGGGTTCCCCTGGGGACAGGCGACTGACCCCCCCCGAAACCCACTCAGGGCCACCCATGCCCCGCTTTGGGAAGAGAATTAAAGGCTTGTTCAGTCAAAACCACTTCCCACCTATGCACTGAGCAAAGTTACCTAAATTCCTGGGTAACGTTGCAAAAATGTTCTATTCATAACCCGCTTAATGCCTGGCACTTGCTTTTCTTTTGGTACTTATTTAATACACATTTAATTTAACTTATTTGAAAGCACTAATATATTTTCTAATTACGTGAAGTACTTAAGCAGTTTCCATGCTGCTAATAATTTCTTATTTTTTTAGCTATTGAGGGCTGAGATGCCGACAAAGTAACCTGTTAAGAGGGGTTGGGCATCCCTCCAAGGACCTCAGCACCAGCCAACCCTGGTGTGGTCCCTCAGGGGTCCCAGGGGCACAGGGACCCCCTGCCCACGCAGGAACAGGGGCAGCTGTGCCCGCACAAGGCAGCACAGACACCCAAGCCACCGGTGCCACCAGCCAGGGGAAGGAAGGCACAGGACCAGGCACCCCGCGCCAGCATCTGCCCTAGCTCCTGTATTTATTAGTCATCACTTTGCATTTTATGGAAGAACGGTTAAATTTATTCACCACTGCTGCTTTTTTTAATAACTCCACAATTCCTGTGGCAGTTTCATTACTTCCAACATTCGCTGGCACCATTTTTGCTGGGGTTTAAGAATTTAATGTGATATTAAAATGCTAAAGGCTTTTCTCAGAGCTGGTGACAAAAGAACCAGACACGGTAGGTCTGGGTGGCTGTATGGACCCCATGTGTTGTGACAGGGGCTGGCCCCAGGAGAAAGTCGCGCACAAAGCATCGGTAACCTGCGCAAATATCTGCCGAACTGACCTTGCTGCACCGAAAGCCCCCAGCCCCGCCAGCGCCCACCGGGGGGTTAGCGATGCTGCTCCTCCGCATCCTGCCCCATCCCAGGGAGACCACCACGGTCCAGTGACACGCACAGGCGACGGCACAACTGAGGCGGGGAAGACCCAATGTAAACCAACAAGCTGGCACGATGTGTGGTTTATTCTTAACTGGGGGGAAAAAAAAAAAAAGGAAAAAAAAAAGGAAAAGGCTGGGGAGCACAGAGGAAGCAAGGGCTGCACCAGCATCTCACCGGGAGCTGAACTGTTCCCCTCCTTAGCAAATTCGTCAGGATCCTCTGCACACCCCATCCCAGAGTTACACACCGGTGTAGACGCCCTTCGTGTTAGCCGCTGTGTACAGGGCCAGCAGTGTGTGACTCCCTTTTTATTTTGTTGGAACTTTATTAAGGATAATTACATGAGATAAAAGTGGAGTCATCCAATAATAAAACTGGGCTGCCTCTTCTTTTCCTCATACATCTCTTAAGTGTATGTCCAGATCTGCTCATGCAATTATCTTCTGCCCTTGCTTCAAAGTACTCTTACTGCTGTACTGTGGGAAAGAGATATTTTCAGTAGATACATTTAAAAAAAAAAATTAAATTATTCCTGGAGCAAAGATACCTGCTAAGAAAATAATCACCTGTTATCAAACCAGACAGAATTTTGTGGAAAAAATATATTCAGGGTGTTGGGAAATCTGACTCATATTCTCAAATATTATCCTCTCCTTGCAAATCACTGTCAAAATAGTTGTAACGCTATTGTTATGGCAGTTTTTACCAGATATTGTGGTTTTAGGTTTTTTTCCCCCAGCGAGCGAGCAGACGTTCCGTCTGTGGGAGATGAGCTGTGGGCTCCGTGGTGAGGATGAGGAGGGCGGGAGGATACTCTTCATCTCCCCCGCAGGTGACCGCATCCATCCCTACGGCACAGCCGGCCCTGCATCCCGGCCCTCGGGCTGGTGCCCCCGGTCACCGAAAGGACAGGACTTTCAGGTGATATAAAACACCGACAAGGAAGAAAAAACAGCTTTGAGTCCGGATAAGAAGAGAGAAATGTTTATGCAAAATTGCTGTTTCCTGAAACACAAGGAATGAGTATGTCAAGGTGTGAATAAAAGTTGCTGAAATAAAAAGAAGAAGGATCCCACCGCTCTTGCCGTCTCTTCGCCATCACCCCCCAGGTGGCACATGTAGCCTGGCTAGTGTTTCTTAAAGGCAGGGACAATCCAAGAGACTGTTTTCTTCACACCCATTTGCCACATTTCAAAGCAATGGTTATATTACACAAATCACCCTAAACCAGCAACTCTTTCCATTCAGGCTGGAGCCAAAGCACAGAGACAGATGAATCTATTCACCCTAAAAAAAAGGTGATACATGAAAAATTTTCAAGGACATATCATCTAATTTTCTAATTAATCTGCTTGCTGGCCATTTGTGTAACATGAGCGACAGAATTTCACCCTGTTATCTCTGTTTAACTCCCTAACTTGAAGCTGGGCAAAAAAGATGTGGCAGAGAGCATATGGCCTCAATTAGAGAACACAGAAATTCACACTTTTTGATTAATATTTTTTCCCAATGATTAGTCTCCTGCCCCGTTAAGCCTGCGCACGCCTCTGGTTCAGCCTCCCGCTGGTGGTTCTTGCAGCCCCTGCACAGCTTACCTGAAAGAGCTCCTACCGCAGCATCTCTTCTTCCCATCAAACACCTTCCAGAGGCAGATGCTGTTTCCATCACTCCTGCCTTGATGGCTGTTAATGGTTTGAGAAACCCACAACAATTTATTGTCGTTTAGTCAATATTCTATCGCCCATTGACCTCTCTCCACCCGGGAAGGGGAACTGGGAAAAAACAAGGAAACCCAAAGGCTGAAATATGAACAGACTTAATAGACTAAGATTAATTCCTATTGAATGTGACATTCATTGTACGAAATAACCCTGTTGGCAGCTTGGGTCAAGTGCCTGGGTCTTGCTCCTCCTTGTCCCTGTACCTGGTGAGATTGGAAACACTGACACCTTGAAACCCACACACCAGAGCTGGCTATAAAGGAAGTATTGTCACAAATTCAGACACTAGAGTCTTCTAAAAGTGCAGTTTTCCCAAGCATTGGAAGAGAAATTACTCCTGTGTTGCTCAAACCAGGACATTGGCTCTGTAATTAAACAGAGGAAGGACCTTTACCGCTTCTGGATAAACCCATCTAACACTTCTGCTTCGCGCTCAGCCTTCCTCGCCGGCCGGGCTTGCCTGTGCAGGCTCGGCACGCTGCGCTCCGACAAATTCTTCCAGTGCCGTCTATGAACTCCTGGAGGTGCCTGCGCCTTCCCCGGCACAGGCTGAGCGGGGCCGGGGAGACGGGCACCCTCCGGGGCTGGGGCTGGGGCTGGGACTGGGGCTGCGCTACCCACGGGGAGGGTCTTGCACCTAAACATTGTGAGAAGGCAAGAAAACTGTGAGACGCTCATGTGCTCCCATCACAGACCGCTCACAAGACCGTCACAGCATGAAATTAGATGGAAACGCTGATTATAGACGAAGGGATATCGCTTATTTAAGAACCAAACAGAACTGGTGTTTGGCTTCACAAGAGATGGACAACACTTGTCGTTTCTTCTGCTGTCATGAAGTTTCTGCCCAGGGCAGCAGTTGAGGCACCACCCCTGGAGGTATTTAAAAGCCGGGTAGACATAGTGGTTAGAGATATGGTTTAGTGATGGGTTGTGTCAGAGTTAGGTTGATGGTTGGACTCGATGATCTGAAAGGTCCCTCTCAACCTAGGCAGTTCTATGATTCTAAGTTTTTCACCATTATTTACCAGTTTGAAATACTGAGATTTCACCGCCATGTGCATGTCTTTATAGACAAAATTCCCTTGCTGTTCTATTTGAATCCAGCCAACTCCACTGCAATGGTCCTAACGAACCATACTGATAACCATGATAATTTTGATTAGGTGAGTTCTACATCTTCTCATAAAGGTTAAAATAAGAGTAAGTTAGGTTGGCGACCACTTGGCTGAAACATTTATGTTTGCATGCTAAAAAGATAAAACCAGACTGTTTCAGCTTCTGCTTCCCAGATAATAGTGTTCCCCTGCTCCCATTTTAGTGTGCGGCTGTGCTTCTGCTTGCTTTCCCATAAAAGTTATTGCCTGAAAAAACAAAGATGACAATATTGAAATAGAGAGAAAAGTCTCCCAAGAAAAATGGGAGGTTTCATCACTGCCAAAGAGACCCAGCTGAGTTGCTCAGGCTGCTTACATGGTAACGAGAGGGGAAAGCTGTTATTTTCCAATAAAATCTGGAAAGCGTACTTTGGCAAACGACATAAAAATTGAAGCTACTTACTGTTAGGTGTTTATGGTAAGGGAGGAGATGATGGGAAAGCGCGTTCAGGGTGAGCCGGGCACAGCATTGCCCATGTCCCATGCCATCTTCTCGTCCATTTTTGGGCCATTTTTGAGGCTGGTTATGGGTTAACTTGTAACTGGGATTTTGGTGGCGTACTGATTGATGCCCCTACATGATGTAGTAGGTCTATTAGATGAAGCACATTCAGCCACACAGTCATCCTCTGTTATGTGCCTTGTGGCAGGGAGTAACATCATTGCCTGACCTCAAAAGTAAATATAAACGTGCAAATGAACACTCTCACATTGTCCCCACCTTTCATTTTCAATTGAATAATGGAAACCCAAAGAACAACATTCATTCCACCAGAAGTTATCAGGTAAGCCAACAGGTACGGATCCACAATAATTAACAAGTATATAAAGAAAAGAGCAAGTTAATCTGGCCTAAACACTGGACTCTCTTCTTTGGGGCTCTTTGCTCCTCATTAAGATTAAATATGGGAGAGTGCACCCTGTGGCAGACACAAACACAACAGGGAACCCGAGGGGCAAACTGGCTCCTTTCTGTGGGTTCATGCATCAGCATTCGGATGAAAGATTTTATTAGAAGTTAATTCCATTATTAACACAGCCACGCACAAACACTAAAGCCAGTGAGCATCCCGAGGAATAAGGGAGATGCAGATGCTACGAGTCAAACAGCCATTATACAATCACCCAAAATTCAGGTCACCAATCAACAGGTCAAGCCTCACCCAACACTTGGTTTTCTGCCTGAAACACCAAGAGATCTCAAAATAACGATGACCTTTACTTACAAATTGACAGAAATAGACGGAAAAAAAAAAGGCAAAGAAAAAAAAGCAATTCAGGCAGGCATTCTCTGGCAGAAGGGGGATTCATAAATGCAGTCCAGTTACATACAGTCGATCCGCAAACCCCAAAGAAATTCCTCACACGTATCTACGGGGCAGCAATCAATACCACAACCCTAGACAAATGACCCGCTTTAAAACGAAGACCTCCTTGATCTTAAGAGTTTGACTGAAAGCAAAAGGGACCGAGTATCGCAGAGGTGCAGCCTTGGTGTGTGCATTCCCTAAAGTAAACGAATGGATGTTTTAATACTATTTCCCTTGCAAAACGTCCAGAGCTGGACTGTGACAGGAACCCACACACAGGTTCGTTCTGGGACAGCAGGGAAGCTGCTCAGGGTTCTCTTGTTTGTAGACCTCGCCAGTGGGAGCGAAGGTGGTACCAGCGATGGGCGATGGCCACGGAGACAGGAAAGGGACGTGATCCTGGGGCGCCGGGAAGGATGTGAACCATCCTCCAAGGAAAAGGGAGGCAAAGGGCTAAATATCTCCTCATCTACACAGCATGCTTTTATGATTTTTCCACCGAGAACGTTCTTTAGACTCTATAATCAATTATTCCGTGGCACAAGGCGTGTGCTGTTTTGCACCCCTTCTTCCAGCAACGACAGCGTGTGCCGGGACACTGCCGGGGTGGCCACGCAAAGGGCCATCGTCTTCTGCCACGCACCACCGCCGGCAGCAGCAGCTCCCGTAAAAGCAGTGAGATGGTAACTGTGCGAAATCAGGTCTATAAAACTAATAAGGATAGTTAGGTTTTTCAGTTTTAAATTGGAAGAAAAGTTCCTCGAGTACGCCTGAGCACCAGTTAAAGGACTGTTTTGTGTTCACCTCTTCCGCCTGGAATGTGGGCATCCACCTGCTGCCTCCGCAGCTTCAGAACCAGTCGGGATCTCACACGCAGGGTTCCCCCACGGGTTTCAGAAGCGGCACTGAATGGTCAGGCTGGGGAGGACAGAAGCGCACAACTGAAATCCTCAGCTCCTTGTACAGGCTCACCCTACACAAATAAACACACAGGAAAAATTTTGGTAAGGAGTGAGCAGCCCCTGCCTACTCAAAGGGCTGTTTCAATTCGGTGATTGCAAGTTGTGCCTTAGCCAAAGAGAGAAACCTCGAGTAAGAATGGAGCCGCTGGCAGATTTTTCATTCTGTAGGATGAATAAATAATAAATAAGTAATTATACAAGTAATCAATTTAATGTTTCCTTCTCCTTGCAGGCTGAGAAGAAGAGAGATGCTGCATTTTGAGCAGTGCCCTGGAAATTAGTCTCCTTTTTCTCCAAGAGTCCTGAAATTTTTTTAAAATAGCTGAAACTTCTCTTCAATCCACTAAAAAAATAATATTCTCTCTGATGACTGATTTTTCAGTTCTATCATTTGGTGTCTCATTCACGTGTGGCGAGATCCCTGTCACCACCCACCTCATACCTCATCCCCCAGGGAAAAGCCATTTATAAGGAAGAAGGAACCTGGGTCAGATGCTGCCGTCCTTTATTGCTGTTCAATTTTCCTCCCTCACGCACCCATCGGGTGGGACACCGTCACCCTGCTCGTTAATTAACGGGCTGCAGAGGGGAGGTGGCACCCTGGCACACCGGGCCCCTCGTGCCCCCTGGGGATGCTGCTCTGTCGGTCACCTCCCCAGGCAACACAGGAGCCCTCCAGCCGCCCTGCCAGGCACGGGCACTGCTGGCACGGGCTCTTACGCCGCTTACGGACCGATCCAAAAGGTTAAATGAAACGGTAAGGCTTCCTCTGCCATGTGGGTAAAAGTACCACATTTTCTGTTAATATTCCTCCCTTTATATCACTATAAATCTTAGGTATATTAGATGTCGTTAATGTTCAATGCCAACTGCAAACGAACTATCAGATTTTTATCAGACTGTGACTGTCTTTATGGACCCGTACATCTCCTGTACAAATTAAATATTTGAAACTTTTTTTGCAACCACCCCCCTTGATATTGCCAATACTTTGAGACACGGGATTTAAGTTCGAATTTTTATTTATTTTTAATTTTTTTTTTAGAAATCACATCTCCATCCTCCCCACTTTGCCCATTCTCCCCCCCATTTAACTCTACAACTGGTTGAGACTTCAACCCAAGTGGAAGGGCCGCCACTAGCAGGGGCGGTAGCCAAGGGGAGTGCTACGCAGGTTGAGAGGCACGCACGCACATGTGCCCGGCCCTGTCACATCGGTGTCACGTGTGCCTTGAACACGTGCGTGGAAGACTAGGAAGGCTTTTGCAGTTGTTTTACTTTTTGTGGGGCAAGGGAAATATTGACACTTTTACCAAGGGTGATACAAGTACGTTATCCCCTGGGGAGGGGAATATGCTCTAAGAGAAGTGCAGGAAACCGCCGTTCGAGAGCAGCACCCAGCCGGGCAGCAACTGCCTCGCTCCGCTGCAAAGGGGATGGGGCAGAGAGCGCCGGCCGGCAAACAGGGATGGTTTTCTATTATTTCACCAGACAAACCCCAGCGACGTGGGCGCAGCTGCAGCCACGGGGGCAGGCCAAGCCGGCGCCGGGAGGCTGACAGTTGCTGCGTGCTTGTTTTCCACATGAAAGCCGTGGAATGGAGGGAGGCGGGTGTGACGGTGCTGTGGACCACTGCCATGGACCACCACCATGGACCACCGCCACGGACCACCACCACGGACCACCGCCATGGACCACCACCACGGACCACTGCCATGGACCACCACCACGGACCACCGCCACGGACCACCACCACGGACCACTGCCCCGCTGCCCCCCCAGGTCCCCTGGGAGCCTTCCCTGCCGGCTAGACACTGCATCCCAAAAAAAACTAAGCGTGCCATAAGGTTTAGTTTGCTTGCATGTTTGTTTTTCCATACAGAAGTATTACCAGTATAAACCCATGGAAAAACCAGCCGTTTCATTCTGAGCGTAGCAAGATATTTTAGTAAGCGTGATGCAACCTTTGGTTACTACGCGCTCTGCATATTAGTGTAAACACCTCATTTTAGCATGCATGAAGCATAGAGAGATTAGCTCCTGAGGACAGGCCTAAAAGAGGAGGTAGAATTAATTAAAGTTTATTAAAACAAAACCGGCTAACAGATCTTCAAAGCAATGCAATAACATTAAATCGCAGAAGAATAGAATTGCTTTGGGAATAAAAACCTAAATGAAAAATAACAGTGTAGACTGTACACCGAGTATTACTTTTTTCTTCATTTGCACATGCGAAGTGTAAGAGGAGTTGTTTCGCAGCAGTGCAAACACTGGGAGGAGAAGTAGGAGATATTCACACCAATGGAAACACTACAATACCAAAACGTGCATTTAAAAATGAAACAATCAGCCCTAACAAAGTCCTACAGGGTTTCAGAGATTTTTGTTATCTAGAAGTTAGGGGTAATTAACCTTCAACTGCATGTAACAAATGTAAGCATAAAGTGATATGTACAGCAAAATAATATTTAAAAAAAAAAAGATGACTTTGCAATTACATTGCACTTTCCACCCCATGGCTTTTGGGTTTCCTTAGAATCAGGTTAGGAAGTGAATGAAATCTAATTTAACTTTCATTCAGGCCTTTTCTTAAATACTTGATTTACGGCTGACGTGCACACCAGCAAAACAGACATAAGGCGTTAGAACAGGAGAAAAGTGCAAAAGTAAAATAAATCCACTTCGTGTAACCTGCTGCAATTCATCCCTCCGTAATTAACTGCGACACTGGTTAACATGCAGGTGGCCAGACCAAAATTAGCATAAAAGAAAATAATTTCTTCTGCTTGTGTAATTTGTGGGCATTTGTAATCAGGGGAGTGACGCAGGACGGAGCAGGCCCCCGCTGAGACGCAGCCCTTGCTCCTCCTCAGGGGTTCATTGCTGCCCAGGAAACAAGGGGATGTTCCCAGGGGACCCTGGTGTCCCCACAGGCGGGTGACACGGGTGAGGGGCAGGGGCCGCGCTCGCTGGGGACGCAGCACCTCTCCTGCCGGCTCTACGGCGCAGCTGCCGCCACGTCTGCACGCCTCCACTGGGGAACAAGGTGTGCGAAGGAAAACGCGTGCCAGGGAAGTCATAGCCGGCTTTGGGCACACGCAACCGAAACGGCAACGCCAGGCGGGGGCTTTGGTGTAAGCCCAGGAAAACGCCCCAGAAAAGGGACAGATATAGATAAAGACAAAGGCGCAGCAGTGGGAAGACAAACACATCGGTAAGAAAGATAAAACAATCATGAGTTGAATATATTGAATATTAATATTGCTGTCAAAGCCAATTACAGATTGCAGTGGAGGGCACCACATCAGTTCTGTTTATGACTCATGGTAAGAAGCCTATCTAAATATTTACTTTTATTGAATTTGAGCCATTGCTACATTACTTACATTTTCTGCTGGTTTATGTCCATCAATTTAATTTCATGGCATCCTAAATGAATTACAATTGCCTTGATGAAGCAAAACGCAGTGAAGAGTAGCTGTGCTAAATGCGGGCAGATCTGCCCACTGGGTCCCGCGGAGCCAGCCCCGCTTCGGGAAGTGTTTCGGGTTGCACTGGGAGCAAGCGGCCACGCGAGCTGCTCGCCAAGGAAGAGCTGTACGCACCAGACTCACCACGGCAAGGAGAGCGGATGGGTGGCAAACACAGCCATACCTGCTGTTTTCATTAATCGCCACCTTGTAGAGGTGCTTTATGTGACAAAGCCGCTCTGAAAACTCCACAGCGCTTCAGGAAACAAAAAGAAAGAGCCAGGGCAACCCTTTCCAGGAACGCTGAAGGCACCAGGGCTTCCAGCAGCCAGCTGGGCTTTGGCCAGAACACCCCAATTAACATCTTTAACACGGTGTGAAAAGTGCTGTGTGGTTTTTAATTATGAGATGCAGGTGACACCTTGTTTTCACACTGTCCCCCCAGCGGAGGGCATCTCCTGCAGTGGCGGAGAGTCCTGCTTAGCGTTAGGTAAAAGGGAACACAATGAATTTAATTGAATTACAGTATTACCCGTGACTTACTCGACACTACCTCTAGCAGTCTGAATGGGGCTCGCTCTCTGACAGCAAGCAACGTAGCAGGCAGTCTGAAGCATGCCAATTAAAATGAACAGAGAAGGACATTTTATAATTCATAGTACAAAGAAAACACTTTCATCTTGACCCACCCTGCGCCACGTCCCTGTCCATACCCCTGGGTCTCAGGGGTCGTCCTCCTACAATTAGGGGGAGGGAGCGGAAGGTGAGCACCTCGAGAAATGAAATGGCAAAGGCGCTGGTGTTTTCTGACATTACTACCACGATACACAGGTGGCTTCCCCTCTTGCTTCCCTTCCCATATGTATTTTTTTATAATCGTCAGTATTTACAGAGTCACGGAGCGCTACAGCAGTGTTAGATTTTGATCGCGAGTTCTTACAACCCCACAAGCTCCATCAGCAACTCGCTGCGGAGCGCCCAGCCCACCACCGAGCTGTAGGAGCAGGAACGCCATCGCGTCTGCCCCGGGTCTGACACCCCCACGGGAGGCGGGTATCGGGGTGATCAGAACGTCCACTGCCTCCAAGCAGACCGAGAGCCGCACGCACCCAAGCTGTGCGGAGCATCACTGTGACACTGCGGCGGGCAGCGCTGGAGGAGGACAGGGCATCGCTCCTGAGCAGGGCAACGGAATGGGAAAGCACAACCCCAGGAAACAACCCAGCAGATTACCGAAACATCCCATCAGATTACCAAAACAACCCAGCAGATTACCGAAACATCCCATCAGATTACCAAAACAACCCAGCAGATTACTGAAACAACCCATCAGATCACCAAAACAACCCATCAGATTACCAAAACAACCCATCAGATTACCAAAACAACCCATCAGATCACCAAAACAACCCATCAGATTACTGAAACAAGCATTTACCGGCACTGTGTGTCATATACCCCAAACTCCGCTGATGGAAAAACTGTTTACTCTTTGCAGAGAGTTCGACTCCCTCATAAAAAGGCAATAACAGTTGCTTTTGTTCATACTGCACCAGCGGGAGAGGGGGAGAGAGAAAACAGAGAAGGGCTGGGACTAATAACACTGAAACAGCTGCCCAACCACAGAGAAGTTTGGGATATTTACTGTGCCTTCGCCTCTCCCACTCATGATGTTTTCCTGCTATTACTTTGCTTTGCTAGGCTTCTTATGAGGATACAAATAATCCTGTTGTATTTTTCTGTTCTACTCCATTTACGATTTTTACTCTAAGTATTTCTTGTATACATGCGGGAGAAAAAAACCAAAAGCGTTTATTTTCTAGCAGCTTTGTAGATGAAGGGAAAGTAAGAAATCTGCGGTGCACAGAAAGCAGGTAATTATCTCTCTCTCCATCTGTGAATTCTGATTGAGAGCCATTGCCACAAACATGTCCTCAGTCATTTATATTTACCTGCATAGTCAGTCCTCCCCGACCCTGCACATCCCGAGAAGCCCAGACCTCCGCAGTCCCACAGAGCCGCAGCCCCGCTGCCGTCCCTCGCTGCAGACCACGGCCCGTGTCCGGCACCAAGCCCTTCCTTCCACCCACAGCCCAGACAGCAAAGAACACGTGTTCTATCCAAGGTAACAGCAATACATCTGCTTACACATACTCTTATCTGTATCTTATCTGATACTCTTTACTTAAGCAAATACTTATAATAAAATAACATTTTAGAATGGCAGTTATTTTGTCCAATTATCTAATATCATGACAGCAAATTACAGAAGTGGCCTTATCTATCCTGATAATTCTTTTAACCATTTTAGTGTATTACTTAAACAGCAGGTTCTGCTATTTGATATAAGTATGAATATTTATAATGTGCATTGAAAGTGAGATGAAGTCTCACTTTTTAAAAATATACTGATTTGAAGCTAAAGCACTGTTTGAATGATAAATTAAACATGTTTTAAAAGAAATGAAGCTAACAATACTTTTGATGCTTTCAAGCCATGCCGAACAAATGAAGAAGTGGCCTCTCCCACGCGCATCTCAGGACGCGGCCCTGCAGGTGGATGTGACCGAAACCCTGACAAACTGAAGCTCAGAGCAGAGCTTCCCCAGAGCTTCCCCGCTGCGTGGGACTGCAGCTGTGCGAAAGCACGGCTGAACCCCATCCTCAGGGTGGAGGTTCCAGTCCTTGTACAGCCCCTGCGCCTGCCCACCCCCCAGCAGAGCCCAGCGCTGGGACCGGCACCGCTGGAGCTCCGGGAGCGGGGTGAGGACGGGGCTGCGCCAGCGCCTGCGCCCCGCCAGCCCCCTCCCTTCTCCCCATTGAGCCCCACAGCTCCTTCTTCCCTCAAACCCACCGCAGCCCTGCCCCACCTACAGAAACCTCACTGTGCTTTAAGAGTTTACAAAAAGCCTTAAAACCCCCAGATACCAGCCCTCCACCTGCAATGCAGCACGCTCACGTTGACTCTCTGCCGGCTGGATTTTCACACCCTGACTACAGCCTGGCCTCAAACCCTGCAGAGAGCCCCACATGCCCCCCCGGGGACCAGCACACCCGGGGGGTGACGAGCTGCCCCAGCCCCAGCAGCAGCGCCAGGAGCCGGCAAGGACGGGCGTCTCCCAGCGATGCCACAGACCGCACGGGGAAATCCGGGTGTTCTCCTGAAATGAGGGTTCTCCACCCGCTGTGCGAGAGCCCATCAACACACTGAGTTGAAATACCTGTTATTATTTCAATTCTGCAGAAGCGGGTGCCGGGCATTTAACAACAGCCAGCACACCTCACGTTTCAAATCACCCAATATTTATAAGGATAAAATACAACCGATTGGTTAATAATGATTCAGTCGCCTCTCCTAACTATACATATGCATCTAAGATCATGTTTAAAACATTTAGGTTACCTAATTCACATGCAGGGTTGTATATTTTAGCATTATAATTACCCATGGTTAGTTTGGGATACACTCTTGGCTTGACTTTGGTCCAGAAGTTATATTTTTTTGCCATCTTATGTCTAAGTCAGCAACTGCAAAAGAACACGTAAGACACACTGTTTGGTTTCACATCCTATTCAAGGTTAGGTACCTTCTGTGATGTCCCAAACGAAACTTCTGGATAAACTTTTAACTTTGTTCTTTCGACATCACAGGGCCAAGGCAATCAGAGTGAGCCCAGCACCCCTCCGAAAAGGACCGAGCGTTACTTTCTTGGTAAATCTCCGCTGCCATTCCCGTGAACCTTGGCTCTACCAAGAAATTACACTGATTGGGGCGTTACGCAATCAGAAGCGGATCCAAATTCTAGGTATGACACACCCTGGGTAAATCAGGGATATGATGGTTGCACTTCTATTTATTCGTGTAAGACAGTGAAACGTAAGGAGCTTAAACCCAGACACGGGGCACATTAACTGTTTCAGGTCTTGTGCCTGAGCACTGGCTCGCTGTCCCACATGCGCACGTGCAGCACTCAGATTTGCCTCTCACAATAAAGGCATCGTTTTCCACCACAGAAACAATTAACCTACTAAAAGTACCACCAGTAAATTAGTCTAACAGTGCCTGAATTTGTCAGCTAAAGATGGAAGGACAGAAGCAAACGCTGCTCACACCGTGGGCAGGGACAGCACTGACCGCGGCTGCCCGGGGTCGGGTTTTGCCCCGGGCGGGCTGGCGGGGGGCGCACGGCTTTGCAGCAGTTTTTGCCAAAACCTTCACTCTCAGCTGCAGCTGTTCTCCCTCCCTCTGCCATTTGTGGCCGGTGAAGTGATGCTGAGCCCTGGTTCTGGCATCAGTCCTGCGGTGCCCATGAAAGTGCTGTGACTTACAGAAAGTTCAAATGATGACCCCAAAGTGAAGATCCAGCATCTTCCTCCGTATCCCACGTGCACAGTGGGAAACGTGCCACGGAAATCTCTCCATTATAGACTTCTGCAAGGAAGCCCATTCGTTGCTTTCGACATGAGTAAGGAGCAAGGGAAAGGTGTCATTAATTATACATGGAATCGGGAAACTTAATTAAAGTTTTAAATCATCCCAACACCTTGTCCAAGAAGAAAAAAAAATAAAACCTTTATCTGGAAATTTGTTAAATGCCTACACAGAGCCAGCAGAGAGAGGAAACATGACAAACAGACAAATGGAACGACGGCTTGCACCGGTGACCTGAGACACGACTGACACGGAGAGAGGCCAGGGAGCGTCCCCGCGGGCTGGACGGGGTGCGGGGACAGTCACCACAGCCGCCCCGGGGCCGGGGAAGGAACAGGGAAGGTTTTCATCCATTGGGCTTCTGCAACTTAAAGCTCTTACAAATTCTGAACCACCACCAAGAGAAGGGTATTATACATAAAGATCAAACCTATTTAAATAGATTTTCACTGTCAATATTCTGATTTTAAAGGGTACACCTGAGAAGTACAAATTACCTTAAACTCAGGTTTTTCCACAGGAATTTTTTGGATGAAGAAGAAGGGAGAATACTGGCAATTATTTTCTAGTCCATCTGGCTGTGGTCTTACCTCCAGAGATAAATAAGAGTGGATATAAACATCACCTCTTCCCAAGCCCGGCTCAGAAAAGGGGACAGACCGTTGGGCAGGAGGATGCTCTCGGGTGCCATCGCCAAGCGGCACCTGGCCAAACTTGCCCTGCCTTTGGCGAGGCACCCGCAGAACTTCCACCACTCTCTAACCCGGCCTCGCCAGCGGGCTGGCATGTTTGGCACCGGCCATCTTCTGTTTCCTCCTGCAATATTTATTCTCACTTAAGCTTGACAGGCATTGTGCTTGGGCAGGAACGGTTTGGTAACTGGGCTTATAAATGGAAAGAACTAAATGCGCTCTTACTCTCACCTCTCTTAGCAACTTAATAACTGGCGATGACTGATGATCAGATCCACCGAGAGACTGCAAGGATAGTTTCTGTCATTAAAATCAGCCACAGAGCATTATTTAATAAGGGCCTCGTTTCTGCACTGCACTTCAGAGAGGCCCCGCAGGGAGCGGGGCCGCTGATTGCCGCCCCCGCCGCTTGTGGCCGATCAGCGTCTCTGCATCCCCAGCAGCACCAAGCAGGGCAGACAGCCAGGAGCGGGGCGGGAGACGGCAGCACTAACTGAGAGCCTCTCCCCGTCGGGGGTGACGTGGGAGGCTCAAGGGGACAGAGGCATGGGAATGGAAGAGGGAGGCACAGGCACCCCCATGGCAGGCAGCACGCAGCTGTAATCACACCCGTAACGGTGCCCGCCGTGTGCGCCCAAGGCAAGCGTTTGTCTGCCTTTGGGCACCATGAAACACGTGCTGAACCAGCGGAGACTCCCATTATTTCACTGGGAGCAGGGATTCAACAGGAACTAGTTCAAACCTGATGCTTGCTTTCTTTTAATCTTTTAATATTTAATGAATGCTGGTAACATTGAAGGTCACTCAAAAGCTTCGGCAATGGCTAACCGTAATGCCCAAAGACAGCTCCCGAGCATCTGGAGCCCTCCTCCCCAACAGGTATCGACATTCCTTGGATCATATCGATGTTTCAGCTTGGGCTTTCCCTTTTCAGGCTGGCGTAGAGGCTGGATCAGAAAGTTAACGAAGTGTGCGCGCCCTGCCAGGCAGCTGGAAAAGCACGGAAACCTCGGCGCGAGGCAGCACGGGGGAAGCAGAGTCACCCCCCAGTGCACCCAGGTGTAAAGTCGAGGGGTAGGAGGGTCTTTCCGTCATGTTCCTGCCATGTTCATGCCCAGCAAAACAAGGGCTGGGTGGAATACGGCCGCCAGTCATACTCCTTTAATAGAAACGAAAGAGGCAAGAAGTTCTAAAAAAGATCCTGCATTTTAAGAGGTGCTAAGTGGTTACACAGAAACACGGGAGTTAACGCAGCAGCTCTGCCCAGCAATGGATTCTACATGCACATTTGGATTTTGCTGTGCCCTGTACAGACAGTACGACAGCAAAATTGTTCACGTGCTAAAAAACCGCAGCCCAACAACTGTACGTCATTGCTGTGACGAAGCGGCGTTGGTCGGGTACTGCCCAGGGGAGAAAATACTGGGGTTAGAGCTCAAGGCAGCACAGCTCAATCTGCTTGATGCTCCAGCCTTCGGTAGTAAGGGGTTAAAATAAAAAACAGAATATTCCTTCAATATTAGTGGAAATGGAAATGTATTTTTCATACCAGACAGAAGCTATCATGTAATGCTATAAATACTGGTGCTCACTCTTTCTCTACTTTTATCTGATTTGGGATTTATTGTATCCAAAATAAGAAATACCAGAATACCTGGCAGTAACTCTGAATAGTGCATTTTCAACACAATGTTTTAACGCACTATTAAAAGAACCACAGATGTAGTCATAAGTGGAAAGCTAAGTGAAACGGAGAATGCTTGATCCTTATCACTTCTTGAAAGTCAGGATGCTCTGGCTCTCTTCTCACTTTGAATTCACGCCTCATTCTTCCCTGACTCCTGATTCACCAAAATTCAGGACAATCACACATCACTACGTTAAAGCTTTCAAGCTGGATTCCCAGGGTTGGCTTGGTTTTGCTTAATGCAGAGTCCCAAATAAAATGCGAAGCCGAAACATGTGCAGCGTTCTGATTTTGTGGAGAAGAGCAGCTGGCGGCTGCCCGGCGCCCGTGGCCGGAGCAGGGATGGTCGGCTGGAACAGTGATGCTCGGCCAGGGCCGGCCGCAGCCTCCCCGCACGCTCCGCCAAGGGAGCGCAGCCAGCCCCAGCGCAGACCTCCAGGCATCGCATCGCCCACCCGCCAGATCCGCCTCCGTCCTCCTCCTGCGCCGTTATCGGGCAAAAGCTTTCTCATCCCTCCCAGAGCCCTATCGGGGGCAATCATATTCCAGCCCTCCCTAACCCTCTCTGCTGTCTCTGCACAAATCTTAATACTTAGGGAAGAGTTTTGAAAGTTTCTTGCTTCAGTATTGATCTTCTCTCAGTGCCATTTTTCTGCTTATTCCCAGGTAGATTTGTATCTCTGCCAGACAGCGATTCCTCTGGCAGAGTGCCTCACACACTCCCATTAACTGATTAGCATCAGCACAAGACGCTTCCTTCCACCAGAACTGCCCTGTGCCTGCATCTCTCATTAACAAACACCAAAGGATATAAAATAAGTATGGGAAATATTACAGATATTTTTTTTCCTATGCTGTTTGTACAAAAGCTTCATTTCTGACAACTACCCCCAACACCAGGTCAGGTCGGCCATGGCTTTATGCACCTGGTCTTTCATCCTGAAGCAAACCTCTGTCAACGTCGTGCTGAGGGACATGGTTTGGTGGTGGTTTTGGTAGAGGGACATGGTTTGGTGGTGGTTTGTCAGTGTCAGGTTGATGGTTGGACCCGATGATCTGAAGGGTCCCTTCCAACCAAAATGACTCTATGATTCTAAGACGTGGAATAAAGCACTGGCCTTTTGACACTCCCTCAGGACACTGTCCCAAACTGTCACCATGCGAAATGACCATAGCTGATGTACTAAACAAAGCTGAAATACAGGCTGCAAAACACCCGAGCATGAGTTATTGCAAAGTAAGTTATATCCTAAAGCCTATTATTGCAATTATAGCTTCATTTGTATGTCAGGTGAGTTTCTACAGCAATTTCAGGGAAATTGCTTGAGGAGAGAATGTAAGATTATTTTTTTCTGCACACTGGAAAACAACAGGAGTTCTGTTTCTACCTGTAAATATGATTTTCTTGATTGTAGATGGCATTAGAGTGTATCACAAGATTCCTAGGAACTTTAAAAACAGTGAAAATTGGATATAATTAAGCTTGACTTTCACATACACAGCTACATCCCACTGGCTGCTAAAGTAACGTATCTGAACTTGAGCACATTTTGAGTAAAACTTTTCAGATGTGCCTCCAGAAAAGAGGGTCAAATCCTTATTTCCTTCCCACTGGAACTGAAGGTTGGAAAAGGTTTTAAAGGTGACCTTCATTTCCACTGGGTTCCTGCTGCATTTCATCAGTTTTGGTCACTACTAAATACTGCTCAGTACTTTAACAGTATTTAAAGTACAGCATCCTGCAATTATCCTACATAACCCTCAGTCCTGGGCTAAATCTGCAGAAGGACCGAGCTACTTTTTGAAGGGTTTTAGCAGAGGAGAGCAGGGGGAACATGGACCCCTCCTCAGTGCACTTGGTAGCTCAAGTGGCCGTCGGCAATGGGAAAGAGGAATTGGCCACCACCTGAGACACCCCACAGCCGACGGAAAGACAACTGAGCCTCATCGGGTGTGGGCACGAATACAGCAAAATTGTTGTTCTAAATGTGAACAAATACATTGTCCTAAAGATAGAACACTTCACAGTATTTCCTCACATGTTACCTCTTTCCAAATACCATCATAGGTTTCTTTCACAGTTTCAGGTGAAATTCCACCTTTCTTGCACAGACAAGGCAATGAAACTTCTTATTTTGTGCCACGTAAAAATGAATTTTTTGCCTGTGTCACCTGTCCTTCCGGACGAGCCGGGACAAGCAGCAGCACCCTCAGCCCACCCCGTGTGACATCTCACACGCTCCTCTGGACCCGCAGGAACCTCTCCTACTTGTCATTTGGCACAACGCTTCTCTGGCTGCCACGGTCATGTAGATGGAGCCTGCAAGGGCTGATGTTCTTGCTCCGTTTTGAATAATTTAAGCTATGAATACCTTGTTCTGCTATCTGTCTAGAGTGGAAACACGAGAGCTTTAGGCCTCTTCCTCCCCATCCATGACCTGCTGGGGAAATGGAGGGAAGCACTGCAGGGCCAGCGGCACAGCCCAAGCTCAGCACCATCCTCTCTGCCTGCTGGGACTAAAAGGTTGTTCCTTAACCCCCCGAAGTCCCATCATACCTGTTTCAGGAGTTCAAGCCATTAATCTGCTGGACACTTTGAGAGGAAACAAGAGCCAACAATCATGATTCTTAGGGAAAAATAACAAGAAAAACCAAAGATGCCTACCGATGTGTGGGAAGCTCAGAATTTAAGAATTCTCCCTTTTTAAACAGCTACATATCTTAAAATGGAATAAATTTTAAGTGTACCATAAAAATATATTCTTCATCCCATTTGCCACCTAACTGGTGTTCTTTTTCTGTCTGCATAAAGACAAGCCGTAGGCCCTTTTATATTAATATCCATGAGCATAATTTAATAGCTGATCCCGTACTGGAGATGCACATTTCATGTTCAATAGTAAGTGTTGTTTGGAAGTGGCCTGGAAGAAATGTAATGAACATATTGGTTGCTTAGTCTGCTCCGAATGCTCAGATCAATACAACATCGTTTGCTTATTGCAGCTTATTAGCCAAGTCATTTCTTGTCATCTCGGTACTTCCGTGTAGCAACTAGAGAAGTGGCAGAAAAACAGGACTCAAAGTGAATTATGTTCATCTGAATTTAATTAATGTAAATCCCTTAAGTCCACTCTGCAATAGAGACCAAATAGTACTCTCTCTCTCACTATATATGCACAAACACACATACATATATATATTTTATATAAAAATAGTATATAGAGAGTTTTGCAGCAGCAGAAAGTCCTAATGCCCAGGCTGGGTGCTGGGGCTGAGCTGTCTGACTGGGACCTTCCCCCCCCGCTGTGCTCAGGTCCCTGCGGGCAGGCAATAAAATAAGGTATCTTCATCAACTCTAGCACTGAGCTAAATCTTTAAAAAGAATAAGCATCAGGAAGACAACACTGTGTTCACTAGAAATTTTTCGAGGCGATGGAAGGTTATGGCCTAACGCTGCCGAAGGTCACACTTTGGACAGCCTTTATAGATCCCACCTCTGACTCGCTCTTTGCCCTGAGACTATTTCCAGTCCGTGAGAACCGTGCAGTGCGTTGTTATGTGTTATTCATACACTGCAGGGTTAAAAAAATGAACACATTGCCTGAACTGCCAGAGTACATTATGGTAACATTACCTTCAAAGACTCTTATTTTCTCCATATATCCAATTATTTTTCCTCCTAGGTTCTGGAATCAAAAATACAGGCAAGGGAAAACACCTACTTAAAGTTCAAGAAATTGTGGAGGGTTTTGTGTGTGTCACTAAGTGGTGTCAAAACTCACCAGCCCCCAGTGAACACGGATTACGCTGAATATGGATTATTGCCAGGCGCAAGCTCAGCTGCCCTTACAGACCATCTTAGCTCCACATCTAATTTTTTTCTTTACTGCTGAACATGGAAGGAATTTTAACATGTGGAGGCTGCAGCATGCCTAATGATTAAAGACTTTCTGTGGTGCAGTACGTTGAAAAAAATCATAGTTATATTAATTTCATTTTGGCCAACAGGTATTAAACTAATGTCAGCAACAGAAAATGCCTGCCCTGTCTTTGCTGTCCTCTGCCCCCTTGTCCCACTTTCTCAAGGCTCCTTTCATCATCTCCTTTCAGAGCTTTAGAGATTTGTCTCATTTCAAGAGCGTGGAAGATCCAGGGTAAAACACCACTAAAATGGAGGGTGCCAGCGGGACACAAACTATTGCATCAGAGCCACAGCTTTAGCAGACCTGACTTCTGCCTAATAAGCACTCATTATCTGATAAATTTGCAGAGAGGTTTCCTAATGTTTCAGTTGTAAAATAGCTCTGTTCCTCAGAGAGCTGAAAGAATTCTGTTAGCAACCGATTTTATCCCAGAGATGACACGTGGCCATCTGAACATAATTTAATTAAAACAGCAAAGCAATGTAAAGTTTTTTGTCATATAAATGTTTTGTTTTTAATTATAACACCTCATAAATATTTTCCAACGTTAAATTATCTTGGGAAACAATTTTTCATTGTTTCGCTTAGCTTGTTGGAGACACTCAACTTTAACAGGAGTGTTATCCAGATGGCAAACTCCACGCTGACGCGCACTCACCCATCAATTACATGGAGAAACCCAGCCTGGGAGCCAGACGCTGACTCACACCCAGGTGACAGATTAGTGGCGGAGGGTGTTCCTGTCACTTACAGACCCGTGAGTTACAGGAACTGGTTGGCAATGAGAAGTGCAGAAGGGAAGGCCCTGCGTAGGAGTAATTCCTCACAAAGAGAGTTACTTCCAGCAAGAAACACCAGTTGCAGAATCCCGATGCGGCAGAAGGCTCGTGCGATGCTTGTCATCTGCCAGCAAAACCCTTTCGGCTCTTTGCTGCCCTTCGCTGATGAAGCAACTACACAAGCATTCACTTGGATGCGAAGGAGCAGCAGGGGTCGGCAGACAAGGAGGACCCTTTAGGACTCGGCAAAAGATATTTGCTGGCACCAGAGTAGGTTTGGTTTCCCTGCTGACTCTTAAACTTTCCATGAGCTCAGAGTACTGCAGACCGTAAAGCATCGTTCCTGGTGTCACCTGGTGTCCCCAGTGTGCCCCTTCAGCCCTGCTTCACCCAGAGGCGGGCACGGGGGCGTCGCGGAGGCTGAAGATCTCCATCGCGCAGCCAAGGACAAGAGTCCTCCACAGGTCACCCCGCAAGCGGCCAACGCTGCTCAGCCTCCGAGACCACAGCATCCATGAAAGCCTAACTTCGGCTTGAGAGTCCAAAGCCCTTGCTACTGCTTCTCAAAACCGAGCCACGGCCAGACGTTTTGCGGCACTGTCTCCTGTCTCGTGGGCAGACAGGCACAGGGAGGGCAAATGGCAGTGGGCTATGGGATGTGTCCTGCTACCCCCTTACCACCGGAGATGGAAATGCTTGCACAGAGAAAAAGCCTCACTTTTCCTACCAGCAGCAATAGATATGATTTCTGCATTCCATTTCCCAAGGGAATAACACATTAGCTCACGCTGCCCGAGCCATTTTTAAATGTTTGCTCTTGGAAGTAAAATCTGAAAGTCCCCAAATATTAGACTCAAGTAAGATTTCCCTCCCCACCTATTACAATCCTACTACGCCTCATTATTTGCAGAGTCATAGAGACAACATGTGGATGTTTCTCCCACTGCTGTTCAGTGACATTTTTCTTCCTTTTTAAAAATAAATAAATACATAAAGAAAGCAGGATCCCAGGACTGCCTCTGCCACTGAGGCTGCTCAAAGCACAAACACAGCTCCCCATCTATTTTCTCTGACCTTAGCCAACACTGCAAATAAATCAGCCCCCCCCCAAAAAAAAACCAAAACCAACATGTAAAATTCTCTTTCTTCCCTTGTTCATCTCTGCCTGATGTTCATCACAGAAATTCCCATTTTTAATAGATTTTTTTTTTTCCTCCTTCCACCCAGCCTTGTCCTTTAGCAGATCTCCCTTGCTCCGAACAGAAGAAAACTCTGGTTCTAGCCATCTTGGCTACTTCCAGATACATGTATCCTTGGCCACCAAACAATCATTGAAATTAAATATTCTCCCACCCCTAATGCCCCATGAGGTGGGAAATGCGTGCTGACAGCTATTTACAACACAGCGACTTCCAGCGTACGTACACAGCACGGTCACCGCACGCTGCGGAGCTCACGCCACAGTTCCTCACGGCATCCCACTCCCTCTCCGGCATCCCGCGAGAGAGTACGATGTGCAAGTCCCACATCTCTTCTCCTGACTGAGGCTGGAAGGCCAGAGGCTAAAATAAAACAGAAAAATAGCTTTTCTATGAGCTCACAGGAGCTGGAGACAGTCTAAATGCTATTCAACAGTATTAAGAAAATAAATCTTCAGGAATCAAAGTCCCCAAACAAACAGATTTATTCACGTCTGTAGACACACTTCTTTCCCCCTCTCTGAGTTGGAAAAAATCCAAACCTTTCATGAAAAGCTTTTTAAAATCCAATCTAGGATTTGCTATTCTGCATTTTATGCAATATATATGGACTTTGGAAATTTTACAGAACAAAATGATTATCCTAAATTATTGATCAAAGGAAGGAAATGCATACAGTGGCTTTAAGATTACATTGGCTGCTATGAGAAAAGAGTCCTCCTCGGAGGCTGTACTGACAATGCTCATGTATCATGATGAAGGCTCATTTCTAATTGCACGATCTTATTACGCATTAAATATGAAAGCAATTTTTTTCATTTTTACGCAAAGTTTGAAATATTGCTTTAGAAGTGAACAAAGGGCCACGAATTCATTAACAGACAAAGAAGAGGTAAATATGCTCATCCAAACAAGCAACACGCACGTATAACGCCTTTCATCCAAGGACTTCAAAGCACTTTAGACCCTCTCATTAATTAAACTTATTTACATCTCTCACAGGGCAGGTGAAGCAGAAAAGAAAAATGGTGGAATGAACAAGCCGAGCTG
Organism: Dromas ardeola; assembly: GCA_013398915.1. Classification (NCBI taxonomy): domain Eukaryota; kingdom Metazoa; phylum Chordata; class Aves; order Charadriiformes; family Dromadidae; genus Dromas; species Dromas ardeola. Next base: position 971,174 of record VYZM01017511.1, read on the forward strand.
CCAACCAGCTGGCCACGCACCATCCTAGGAAAGGCGGCTCCCAACACCCAGGCTGGCCAGCAGCTTTCCAGGGAAACACCTTCCAAACACAGCTTTCAACAAGAGAGAAATCTTCCCCCTCAACTGAGACACAGATTCAGCAACACCCTTGTGTAAGAGGTACCCAAAAAGAGCCAACTCTTTCCCTATCCCGGGGAAAACGCACGTTACTGCTCGGCCAACAGCAGGCTTTGACCGATAAAAGATACCGAATACGCCAGAGCCGAGACCCATCGCGCGAGGGCCCCCGCAGCCCCGCTCTCCCTCCATCGCCACGCCGGGGCTGGGCATCCCTCATCGCTCTGGAAACTTTGAGAGCCCCGAGGTGAACTCTCCATCCTCACATCGACGCCCTTCAACAGCCCCACCGAGGCTGCCTCTCCCGATTAAAAGGAAGAAGATCCATATCTTGGCATTATCAGCAACAGCTGCTCACTATTCATCAAAATGAGTTTAGCCGTGAATGAGTAGCATGTGTAATACGGCCTTAATTAGAGATGTGCATTCTCTGTAAAATCCTTGTAATTAGTGACACGAGAGCTGCTAATTTCTCTGGTAGAAATGAATTCACCACAGCAAGTTTGGTAGCATCTTATTTTAGAGGCAGGTATCTGCCAAAGGCAGGAGTTTTGATCATTTTCATGGCGTTTTATTTTTGCTACTTATTGAAATAGGATATTACCTAGAAATCATGCAAAACAGGTGTAACGTACAGTGCATCCACAATTCCCAACCCTGCATGAAAGCACAATGCTTCATTTATATCGACTCGTTTTTTCTTTACCATAATAACCCATCCGGAGCGATGTATGCCGGTGTCAGCAGGAGGTGTAAGAACACACCATATACAGCAGAGTTGGAAGAAAAAAGCAGTTCTGATGAAAAGAAATGCCCCATCTTCCACCTCTCCCATAGGTACAGATAATAGCCTCCATCCAACCAGAAAAATAAAAGAGTAATATGTGATTTATATTGGTCATAGAGTGGAAACAGCAGTCGGTGCTAATGGCCACCTGCTAGCGAGCTGCCCTGGCTAACGTTCACGCCGGAGTTTTAGAGGACGAGGAGATGAACAAGTCAATTACAGAATGCCCCGCTCCTCATCTTCCCCAAGTAATTGGAGATTCAGTATCATTTTTACTGAGTTATTTTTAATTGCCCTCATTTGCTGAAGTAAATTAGGTGTAGCATTGTCCTCAGTATGATATATGCATCTGTGCAAATCGGAAAGGAAATGCGAAAAAAATTTAAAGCACTGCCATGGCAAAACAGCCAAAATCAGATAAATGCAATTAATTTCTAAGCCTAGCCTTGAAAAATTATGATACTAATCTGTTTATTTGACTGTTAGTGATGGTTTCCATCAAGGTCAGGAGAAATTGCTCAATTAACACATGTCTCCTTGCACCTGACAACACTACAACTCCCCGGGGAGTGCAAGGAGCCAAAAGCCTGCGACCTCAGACACAGACAGGGAGGTCTAGGTAGGGTTTTTTAGCGAGACTGAACAATAAACACATTACTTGCAGGGCCAGATTTCGCAGTTTAAAAGCTGCCTGGGGACATGGACCGTGGACGCAGAGCACTTTTTGGGAAGGAGGACCCTGGTGCCAGGTACCCAAACCCTCCTCCCCGGGGAGGCGCTGGGTAACGCCGGCGTCTCCCTGCTCTCCTGGCTCCGGCAGGGGGGAGCTGCGAGGGCTGGGGATTCAGGAGAGACGGAGGCGTAAATATTAGTCTAGACCCATTCAGTAATTTGTTCCTTCTGCTGTCAGAGCAGTCTGCAGGCACCTGCTGGCAACAGGTCCACCAGCAAGAGGAGCCTACAGTAATTTTTATTAGCTCTTTCTCTCTCACCACCTCTCCTGTGTGCACAGAACAGGCATTTCATGAGCCTGCTGAGAAAACAGCCCAGTCCCCATCAGGTATGACGTGCTACAGTGCGCAGGAATGAAAATGCCTGAAAAGGAGAAATGATCAGAGAAGAAAAGGACATGTCTTCATAAGGACATGTCTCCTCTGCACCCTGAGCCTTGGTTTTACCTGGGTGCTGCCCCGACTGCCAGAATAGCTCGTGACCTGGCCGTGGCACTGCTTAAACCGAGGCTGGTGCCCGCGGGTGCGGAATAGCCTTGTATTTGCCGTCTGCTCCAGGGACAAGCACAGCCCAGCTCCTGCACCACTGCGGCATCGCCCGCGGCCGCCTCCCTCCCCCTCCTCCTCCTCCTCCTCTTCCTCCTTCTGGTCCTGCTCCCAGGCATGGAAACCTCTTGCCTCAGTCTCTTAACTCCACCTTTTCCCCCTTGATGAGCTTCTGCAGCATTTGAAAGGAAAGTCTGTCAAAGACATCGCAATTCCTGGTTGCCGCTGGGGCTGCCTGTAGCAAAGCTGGGGGATTTGGCCTTGCCTGGGGGGTAACATGCACCAAACTGCAAGTTATATTTACCAGACAGGAGTTAAATGAGCGCTGTGAGCTTCCTTCCCTAATAACACTTCCATCAGAAATTTTGCCACCAATCGCTGTTTGATTTCACCCTCAGAACCGACTGTCAGACGGTAAGTGAGTCCGTGGGGAAAGGGTTTTCTGCACTGACGCTTTTCTTCTTGTCACCATCCCAGGCACCATCTCCACCAGCACAGACCCGTGCTGGGAGCAGGCATCAGCAGCAGACATTCCCCGGCAGCCCCGGGAGGGATGGTACGGCACCCGGGCCCCACTCCGGCAGCGCGTTGCCTCTACGGCTCCGGCTCCAGCACCGGTCCAGCTTTGCGGGGAGGAAAGAAACGGTGACGCCGACACATGGCACCGCGCCATCAGCAGGGATGAGGCATGAAACCATTCCAGCAGGAGCCGATTGCCAGGAAGTGACACCCAGCTGATAACCGAAAGCAGTGCAAAGGCCTGGAGCAACCAGTCTAGAGGAAAGGAGAGCAATCACAGCACAAATAAATATTTGTTCCATCCTTTATAAGAGGAGGGGAAAGCTCTCTGTTTTCTTGCCTCTAACTTGCCTCCGGATGTTGCTTTCTGTCCCCTTCCAACGGTCAGTCGCGTTGGGTTTCTCGATGGGCGGTTCTCCAGTGCCACTCCGAAGCAGGAGGGTGGGAGACACGGGGAGCGGTACCAGGAGGTGAGACATCCATCTCTCCTGCCTCCTACCAACGCTGTGCAGAAGAGTGAATCAATCAGCCCAGTCGTTAACGGAGTTTAGAAGAGGCATAACCGTACTTCACTTACTAAAGTCATATGTAATTAGCCGGTTTTAACTCAATTTACTGAGGCTGTTAGTAGTGAAAAGGGAAATGTATTTCCTTTGACTTTAAACCAGGGAAGAGCTGCGCAAATCCTGCAAATATTTGATCCACGCGAGTTGGAAGCAAAGCAAACATGCTGCTGAGCCCGATGCCGTGCCAGGTGAGAACCCAGCGCCTTCCGAAGGCAAGGCATGAACCTGGATGGAGCTGCAGCTCACATCCCCCATTGAAAGAACAACAATTTTCCCCAGCCTGTGTGGGACAAGAAGCCCTCCCAAAGCTCAGGCCACATAAGCTGCTGTTTACCTGCCAAGCCTGCCTTTTCCCTGCGCCAGGCAAAAATTTGCTTTAATTAGAGGTTTTATCACCACTCAAGTGACATATCTGAAATAAAATTAACTGTTCTCACTCTGGCTTCACCGAGAATCTGGCAGGGGTGGGGGGGCTTTTGCTGGGGCGGCCCGCGGGGAACACGAAAGCGCTCTGCCTGTTGGTCCCTAAGCCGGAGGCAAACAAACAAAAAATGGCAGAAACAGCTTGCAAAATGTAAAATCCCCCTCAAATTGTATCCCTTGCTTTTGCAGTTGACCCAGTGGCAGGAGAAGGTGCCGGCTTCCACCTCAGCGGGCGTCATGGGCAGGTCCTCCACAAAGGCTACAGAAACCCCCGGGAAGTCCTACATCCTCCCTCTCATCCCCAGCCCCACGAATTTTGCCACTTACTTTTTTAGACTTTTGGCTCAGGGTAAGCAGCGCTTTCATGCCCCGGTGGCACAGGGATGGGTTTTGTTGCTCATGCCAGTTATTGCATAGTGAGTACAGGCTGGGCAAAAGTAGGTCATTACAGTATAGTTACCGGAGCTGCTTTTATCCCGAGAATTGCTTTCCCTCCGGGATTGGCCCAATTTACAGTCCTTTCTATTGAGAGGTTCACCTGCCCTGCGGAGACGCGGAGCCTTCATTTCAGGAGCTCAGTGGTGTCTGGAGAACAAGATAATCTTTCCAGGGTAGGAGATTTTCAAAACAGCCTTGCCTTATATTAATATAATTCAAGAAAATAAATCCAAATCAAAGAGGGACTTCAGCCTCAGTCCACAGCGAAATGAGGGCCAAGCGGGGCAACCTTTTCTTATGCAGAATGTCGCTTTTCTCCTGAAATAAGCCATTAGGTGCCACCTGCACAGCAGAGCACTCGGGGTGGAAGGGGGTCGAGTGCCTCCCGAAGTGCTCCGGAGGGACCTCTGCAAATGGCCCTTCTTTTTCTGCCTTGGAGAAACATGCCTGCTTGGAAGGAATTACCGGGAAGGGAAATCATAGCAAGCAGATCATTTTGATAATAACACTTTTCCAGGCCACAAAAAATGAGCACTTTTGGAGGTCTGGTCAAAATGCAGACTGTCCTTCCACCTTCTTCTCGCTGTACCCCACCTCCCTGTGCTGCTGTTTTCCTACCAAAACACTCTCTCGTTAATTTATTGCACTCTGACAGCACTAATTTAATTCCTTAGAGAACGGCAATGAACATACCGGGTAAGCAAGTTTCAATTCCTATTTTTCCTTTGGGGAGAGAAAAGGCAACTTCATGGAGATCACGAACCTGTTCACAAGTAAGCACTTTCCCGGCTGGAAGTTAATGAACGAAGCGTTGGCGTTAGAGCATCCCCCCGCCCGCCCGTGGCAGCGGTGAGAGCGCGTCCACAGCACTCGCCCCACCGGGAAGGACTTTATCTCTGAGTCGTGAAATGTTAATGAGCCCACAAAGCGCCTGATTTATACGGCAACAGCCCAGGCTCCCACTTCAGGGACCGTCATGAAACGTGTCAGGTATAGTGGGTTTTAATTATCCCCACAACACGCTTTCACTAAATCTGAATTATTTACAGCCGGGTGTGCCTATTTCTGCGGGGCTGACAAGCAAGCACGGCCCGTGGGGCTCTCCCCTATCCAGCGTCTCTTGGGGCTTCCGCTCTGTTTTCCCCAGATTAATTAAGGTCTGAATTCAAGTTTTCTGTCAATGTCTTGAGCAAGGTTTATGGAGGTCCTTAGGGTTAATTTATAATCCTCTAAAGAATAAGTAAATATTTAAACTTCCCCCACTGGTGTAATTGAATGTTTTAATTCATGCTGGTAGACTGAGTCAAGCAAATTCTTCCATCGCTGCGATTATTTATTAAATAAATGAAAACAGAAAATCATTCTTGTCACTTTGCCGGAGTGTATGTTCATACTAAAATGCTGCTCCATACATTCATGAACCCCTGATTACAACTTCTTAGCAAAGGACCAGGTGACTGTAGACTATTTTATATTTGTTTTAGCTGAATACGCGGATGAGACCCCACAGCAGGGCAGTGAAGGTGCTGCCCAGGACTGCTCGGGCCCCACGGCCGCCTTTGGAGAGCCCTGGGCAGGGCGGCAGGTGAGAGGGATCCCAGAATCCCAGACTGGCCGGGGTTGGCAGGGACCTCTGGAGATCATCTCCTCCAACCCCCTGCCAGAGCAGGGCCACCCAGAGCAGGTGGCACAGGAACGCGTCCAGGTGGGGTTTGAATATCCCCAGAGGAGGAGCCTCCACACCTCTCTGGGCAGCCTGTGCCAGGGCTCTGCCACCCTCACAGGAAAGAAGCTTTTCCTCATGTTGAGATGGAATTTCCCGTGTTCCACTTTGTGCCCGTTGCCCCTTGTCCTGTCCCCAGGCACCGCTGAGAAGAGCCTGGCCCCATCCTCCCGCCCCCCGCCCTTTAGCTCCTGCTGAGCATTGCTGAGATCCCCTCTCAGCCTGCTCTTCTCCAGCTGAACAGCCCCAGGGCTCTCCGCCTTTCCTCAGCAGAGATGCTCCAGCCCCCCAGCATCTCCGTACCCTCCACTGGGCTCTCTCCAGCAGTTCCCTGTCCTTCTGGAACTGGGGAGCCCAGAACTGGCACCCGTGCTCCAGCTGTGGCCTCCCCAGGGCAGAGCAGAGGGGGAGGATGACCTCCCTCAACCTGCCGGCCACACTCTTTTTAATGTTCCCCAGGACACCATTGGCCTTCTTGGCCACAAGGGCACATTGCTGGCTCATGGGCAACTTGTTGTCCACCAGGAGTCCCAGGTCCCTCTCCGCAGAGCTGCTCTCCAGCAGGTCAGCCCCAACCTGTCCCACTGGTGGGTGCTGGGTGCTGAGTGGGGGCACCCACCTCCTCCCATACGCACTACAAAACCTTCCAAGTGCTTGAAAGTCCTTCAGACAACAGCAGCTGTTCCTGCAGTGGGTCCCGCTCCTGGCAGCTGGCACGTCCCTCCTGCTGGCACCCACTGGTGACCCACCGGCCGTCCCCCCGGGGAGGATCCAGGCACCCCCAGCCTCCCCGGAGAGCATCCGATGCTCAGCACAGCCTCCGGGCTCAATAACGATGCGCACGAGGCAGTCGCTCCCCAGTAACCGCTGTCACTGCGGCATTAACAAGCAGAACACCCCCATCACCCCTTCCACGGCTGCATTCAGGACCTGCGCCCTTGATGATGGTCCCCATTGATCAGCCAGCGCCTCGCCACCCCCCCGGCCCCTGCCAGCACCCTGGCTCCAGCCAGCCGCGGCAGGGACATCACCCCACGTGCTGCTCCTGCGCAGCGATGGCAGCGCGGAATGAGATGAACTGCATCAACGGGGATGTGCATCAACACTTAACTAACGGAGACAAAAGCAGCTGGTGAGAATCTGGGGTCTTGTGCATCCAGGAGAACTTATCGGCGTTGTTTAAATATTCATTTTTGCATTCTAGGCATCGAAAATCGTTGTAAATCACCCCTCCTTCGCACGGCAGTGATTGCACTTAAATAAACGCTGCTCACGGTTTCTTGTGTTTCTGTCTCTGGAACCAGAGTTTTAGATTTCTGGTACTGCAGGCACAAGACAGAGATGTATTGAAAATTAAGGTACCTAAATAATTAACCCCACTCCCGAGTCTTAGAGGCAATTTAATAAAGTGCTCTCAGGAACCCGGCTGACAGTGAGTAATACCCGTTGTCACTGCGTCTATACAGGCTGCAGAAACAATTTTATGTTGCCATTACACGGCGATGCTTAACTGTTTGTGCTCTCGGGAGAAGGGCCGGCATCCTGAAACCCCCCGGTAAGAAATCCTTGTGCGCCTGGGACAGGAGAGGAATACAGCTGAATGCCGAGCGTGGGCTTTGCCTCCTCCCGAGGGGAGCCTGCGTTCAGCCCCGGCACCTCATTGCACCCATACAACTTGTTGCTCTGAAGATATGCTTGGGTCGCTTCATCTGGAATTACTGCAGGAAGGACACGTTTTTCCCCATCTTTCCGTTTCTCAGCAGCCCCACAAGACTGCCGAGGGAGGGTGGCCCCCGGGGAGTGGGGTGTGCGGGCAGGGGGTCCCCGTCCCCCCGCCCCGGCGGTGCCAGCACGGCCCCCGCTGGCCAGATGAGCCCCGGCGTTGGGCGATGCGGGGTTAGAGCCCGTGGAGAGCCTGGCTGTGGAGCAAACGCTCTACCGGCACCGGGGGAGACGTTCGGCAGAAGAATTCATTGTCCTGCGGATTTTAATGTGCGCTTGATTAATTATGTATGGACTTTTGATTGCAAAGATGCTGCGGAAAGGAGCATACAAGCTGGGCGAATCAATTTGGCCTAAATAAGATCCATCCACAATTCCTGGAATTTTTTTTTTTTTGCCTGCAAATTACAGCGTTGGAGAGACAGAAATTTCCCTTTTGTGTTTATTTTGGGAATTATTTTTCATACCGACAGCCTCTGCAGCGTGGGCTGGGTTAGAAACAGAGTTAAGAGGGGCAGCTGAGCGAGCTGGAAGCCGGGAAGCCGTGGGTGCCGGGGGGCTGGAGCCTGGAGATCCCCCCACAGCCACCATTCCCCCACCCCTCCAGCCCCCCCCTCCAATCCAGCCCGCGAGAGCAACCTCCG
>VYZM01017511.1:983331-1000337 GCA_013398915.1 Dromas ardeola
GGGGTTATTCCTCCCCAGGTGCAGCACCCTACACTTGCCCTTATTGAATTTCATAAGGTTTCTCTCTGCCCAACTCTCCAGCCTGTCCAGGTCTCTCTGTATGGCTGCACAGATGGGAGCAACTGCCTGGGGATGCACCAACACAAGGCTTCTCTTTCGGAGTCCCTAATTCCAGAGGAAGCCTGGAGCAAAAACAACTGCTTGGCACCATCCCCAGAGGGAATGGAATCAGGGCTGCGCTAACGATTGCTCCCGCGGGAAGGGGAAGTTTCTGGAGTGCAGGACCCGCGGGGGTGCTTGACAGCATCTGCAAACAGACAAATGGGCACATTTAAAATAAAAGAGGGGGGACTTAGACTAGATATAGGGAAGAAATTTTTTACGCTGAGAGTGGTAAGACACTGGTCGATGCCCCATCCCTGGAGGGGTTCAAGGCCAGGTTGGACGGGGCTTGGAGCAACCTGGGCTGGTGGGAGGTGTCCCTGCCCAGGGCAGGGGGTGGCACTGGGTGGGCTTTAAGGTCCCTTCCCACCCAAACCATCCTGTGACTCCATGATTCTGTGATCTCCAGGTCCGCTGCCATCAGGCGTGTGTTATGATCAGTGCTAACATGACGTGCAGTTTCATAGTTCATCTCTTCTGAGTCCAACGGCTGCTTTGCACTGCAGCGTTCCCCGTGTGCCCACAGGGTGACATCCCGGCGGAGGAGCCGACCCCCCGAGCGCTGCTGCCAGGCTGCGCAGGCAGGAGAAACGTGGCCACCCGCAGCTGGGCTCGACACGGAGCACCGCAGTTCTGCTTGGAAAAGAGCTTCCTCCAGCTCTGCAATCATTCTGGGAGAACTTTTAGTGATTCTCCCCGAGCTTTTCAGTACAAGAATTGTGCTATGTTGCACAGCACATGAAAGAAATACATGTAGTAGAAACGAAATCAGAGCTCAGTAATTAAAACACCATCTCGAGCCATGGAGCAGCTCCTCGCTGTGACCTTATTTACAACAGTATTTTCAAGACTGCAGCTGGACACCGCTGTTGTTGGGCCCCTTCCCCTCCCTACCCCCGACATGGCGAATTTTCCAGGAAATATGGACAGCCGTAGACCCATATTAAAAAAAAAGCCCAAGACACTTTAAGCAGGCCCAAAAGAGGAAGCGTTTCAAACTGTCCCTATCACCGTGGCAGTGGAGTGCTCGGGAGCTCGGTCCGTGCCGGGGTGCCCGGGCAGTGCCCAGCCCACAGCGAGAGCCCGGCACAGGGCTGGGGCTGGGGACGGGGAAGGGCTGCCGGGGGGAGACAGAGCCAAACAGCTCTGAACACCTAGAATGCATCGAATTCCTGACCTGTGTTCCTCTGGTTTAATTTCCCACCTGCTTTGGCCTGTTTTGAGCAGTGACGAAATCCAACTTCATGCCCTTAGCAGGGAGCAGAGCGAGGTGACTCGCTTTCTCACGTTACCAGCAACGACCAGAGCTTTCTCTGCCATATGATGCATTTCCATTACAGCATTAAGGATCTTTCTGACCCAAATATACATCCTGAGAGCAAAAATAACTGTAAGGAATATAGTACTTAATCTGCCTAGATTCTGCTCTCAGAAAGATATAATCTATTACAAATGTTATCCCTCGCCTTGTCTATAAATCCTAAAGGGACCAGTGATTAAATACTTTTTCTAGTCCCTGGAGCGCCTGTGATTCAGAGTTGTAATCACTCTGTGTCGTACAGCTGGTGACGATACCGGGCACTGCTCTGCTATTACAACCAGCTTTCGCTGCTGCTTACTGGGCTGCAAAGGCAAGATTGCATTCAGCGCATTTCTTGGCTCTCTACCTGAATTAACGATATAAACAATATTTCATGACTTGGAGAAGGGTTACAATGAAAACACAATCCTTGACATGCTGCAAAGGCAAAAGAAGGATATGAACTGCAGAACGGAGAGAGGACACGGAGACACAACCAATCTGAGATGCAGCTCTGGCGCGAGAAAACTGCTGTAATTGAGATAGGACCAAAATGAGTGTGTTTCTGAGAGTTCTCTGCCTGTGCTTGGGCTGGATTCCCAAGGGCTGGATTCCCACTGGGAATGCCTGCGCTGGGGGGCCCATCCCACTGCCCCACTCCTGTCCCAGCCCCATCCCGGCAGCATTCCCACCGCCGCGCAGACAGGATGCCAGGATGTCCCTCCCCCGGCCCTGCAGCACATCGGCGTGTGCCGGCGTCCAGCACGGGCACAGCCCGGCCCGGGGCAAACCACAGACTGCAAAGCTACGCTTTTCTTCCAACTTAAAAGATCCCGTGGATAACCAGTTACAGGGGCGGGGGTTAAGTCTATCAAATTAATTTTAATTACAATTCAAAGAAAGAAAAGCCACTTTAACATTCCTAATCAACAGGCGTCTAATGAGGCATGCTAGTTCCTGTAGTCTGAACACAGTAGGAAATTTTCGAAGATAATTTACTTCATTAATATTCAGCTAGAAGTGGATCGTCCAATACTTTCCATGGTGGCATTGAGATAAAATATGTCAAAAGGAAAATTTTATATTTGATATGGACATTAAGCTTCCTAAGTTTCATTCCACCTTACGAAAAAACACTTCTGACTGAAATAAAACATTACAGCCCAGATCGACCAGCATGATTAGAGGATCTAATCTTAATAAGAACGGTACCCATGCGTTACTACTCACAAAGCAAGTTTGATTGCTTTGTTTTTAGGACCACAGTGCTGCCTGTGTCCCAGCACAGCAGAGCATCGCCACTGACATCCCGGTCCCTGCGGCACCCAGCACCGGGCCCCCAGTCCCCTGGTGGGACGAGTATAGAGGAATATACTTGTCCTTGTAAGTATGTGCGAATACACCAGGGCCGATCAGCAAGACAAGAGGAATCACCTTTGCAGGATTTCTGAATGTTGTTGCTTTATATTATTCTTGATACAGGAAATGTCAACAACCCTTAAAAACTTGTCAGCCTTTGCAAAGAATAACAGCTTTAGTGTCACAGTTCAGTTTTCATATCTTCAAGCTGAGAATGGTTTGGATTGCTTTAATACAACGGAAATTGGAAAAAAAAAAAAAAAAACCACCTAAAATGAAAAGGTTGAATGGAAGAGCCCCAAAGGGACCAAAGTTTGGCATCCCAAATAATAACCGATGTGCAAGAGAGCAGGGAATGGGGATGAGACCCAGCTCTCCAGGCCCACTGAAACTCCAGGAGTTTTATGCTGCTTGAACTTAACTGTAGGGTTCAAAGAACAAAAACGCGAAGCCTGACTTTGTGCCCTAAACCGGGAGAAGCCAAGGGCGGTGCCGCCCCGGGGCATGTCCCCTCCAGCAGACACCCCTTCCATCGCTCTCCTCCACCTGTCCCCAGCGCTCTGCTGTCCCCACGCGTCCACCGGGTACCCAGGACCAGGCAGAGCGGGGCCGGGCTGGCCTCCCCGCTGGCCCCGGAGCTTTGGTGCCAGCCACCGGCTCAGGGGCATCTGCCGCCCACAGCCTGGCCACCAGCCCCGGCAGGACAGTGGCCAGCCAGCAGCAGAGGACGTGCCCTATCCTCCTGCAGGCTGAGCCCTGGCCCCGCTCCCCCCGCGCCAGCCCAGCCTGCCTTCCTCAGCCCATTCCCTCCTTCTCCCTCTGGCCATGAGCCATTCCAGCCACTGAAACAGGAACGTTTGTGCTACTAATAATGAACACCTCGTCAGCTCGGCGAGCCGCTCTGGGCACGCCGCGCTGCCCGGCCCCGCGTACCCGAGGGGCCGCTTTGGGTGTCTCCGAGGGGGAGTTTAATTCGTTGCCCTTTCCAAACCAAGGGGCCGCAGGTGCGCGAGCACTGAAATGCCAGAGCTACATGTGTGTCCTGGGTACACAAGCAGGTTTTTCATCACCGGGACATTCAGGCCTGCGTATTTAGAAAACACGTGTAGGTTACTTAAAAGTCCAACCTGACACAAATAAATAAGAGCCCGTGCTGGTTTTTCTTTCAGGACCTCTGTAAGCATCATTATTCTTCTTTCTCTACTGAATTTTAAAGGTTATCCTCATAAAAGGTGTTACTCCAAATAGCAGCGCACCATCAGAAATGAAAGGGAAAAGATGAAGTCATGAATATTTGAAGGACTGTTTTGTGGAGCTGTCGGTGTGGTTGGGGAGAGGAGGATGCAAAAGGCATCAGCAGCCACTCGGACGCTTTTCTGTCACATCCCTGAGCCAGAGCAAAGGCACCCACGGCTCTGGCTGCAGCGGGAAAAGCGACAGGATCTTCTCCTCATGAAGTAACGTACCAGCTTGGAGAGAAGCTTCACAGAGATGTTAGACAATCATTAACCAGATGATTAACACGCCACCAAAGTTTATTTAGCTGCAGTCTGAAAAAAATTGGGGTTTTTTGGTCACCACGGCTGATACCTAAGGCATAGCTACATAAGCTTTAATGCTGATTTCTCCCATTTCCAGCACTAAGCTTAATTTTCCAAGCCTGCTTGGCTGAAGTGCTGTAAGATTCAATTTTCATCTCATAAGATGCTTGTTAGTGCCTGTCTCTATGTCACTCGAGGGGATCAAAGTTTGATTTTTAACAGTGCTTCCCCCCCACCCTCATCGGGAAACTGTCTATGCTCATAAACATAAACCTCCTTAAACAGGCTCAAAATGAAGATCGAGTCCCCTTGCTTTGCCCCGTGCTGCAGTCTGTAGTCCTGAACCCGAAAGGGAGTTTGCCCAAAAGGGAGATCATTGCAGAATTGGGTGTAAAAATATTCATCCAAAAAAAGGAGGTGGTTGCTGTTTGCAGCGTTAATAAATCGTGCCGTTTCCTTCCTGTTCCCTGGCGAGGACAGGCATCGGAGAGCCGCAGGGCACGGCAAAGGGACGGGCCTGGCGCCGAGGAAGAGGCCGGAGCGCTGCAGCATCTGCTGCTGCTTCATAAAATGAGAGCAATGGTGCGACTGCTGGCCCCGGCGGAACACCGAGCTGGGCAAGGGAACAGAACAGTCAGGGGGCATCGGCTCATTCCTGACACCCACCCTGGCGGTTAATATTCTTACTGCTCTAGATCCCTTCCTGTAAAATGATCAGATATTGGCTAAAGTGTAATTGCTTTTTTTTTAATGTTGATGTCTGTATAGATGTTCTTGCGGCACAACCCCCCAGACCAGGAACAAGCAGCTCGATACATGTATTTCTGCTGGACGGGTTCTGCTCCCATTCCTGTCCCAATAAACCGCACTGCAGCTCAGGCGTCAGACCGCGATTTATTTCATTAGACCTCACCAGAAACTGCCCAGCACTTCTTTCTCATCTTTTTCCAACTCTGACATTAAAAAAGACTATATCCCTGAAAATGAAATATTTGGGTGGCTATTATTCCACCTTTGAGCAACCAAGTCTTGAATAATAACGCTACCTACTCACCACTAAGCATTTCCTTACTTCTGCTCTTGAAAATATGATGGGAAATAGGATTCAAGTTTCAAATTGTTAATGAATTAAATTAAATTACATTCTCATGATTCAAAGACACTTAGGTTAATTTAAGAATATATATTTTACCAAAAACTGACTTAACTGCCATGTAATTTCTTGCTATTTCCTTTTCCTTTATTGCTGATTAACAAGATACTTGGGAATAAATAGAAGCGCTCGCTCTGCTATAATTAGCCTGTCTGTCCCTCTGATTAGCTCTCTCTGTGGCAGGGAATTTGGAAATCCTAAATACTCTGGTCTGTCACCATTGTTCCCATCACAGAAAGGGGGAAGACAGAGCAAAATGGAGGTTTTCTGGAAAAGAAAGCCATTGGTTGTATTTTAATGGATATTTGGGAAATCACCGAGGTCCAACCTAAGCATCAATGAAACACGTGGATTTTGCTTCCCTGAGCCCTGAAAAGAAAGCCCAGAAGAAGGGCTCCAGCCAGGGTAAATTCTTCAGCCAAATAACCAACAGAGCAGTGATATATTCGTGCCAAAGACCTGCCCCGGCTGCTTCCCCTCTTCTGGCAGGCACCAGGAGACAGGGGAGTTACGACAGGAGTCACCGGCAAGTGGCGAGTGACGCCACCAGACGTGTCACCGGAGTACGGCAGGACGAGGGTGGATGGGACCAAACCTGGCAGCTTCCAGATAAACAACTGAAAGGGGAACACGGCACACCTCAGCAGAACTCAGAACTGCGGCTCCGAGCCATTAGCTAAAGGCGCTGCGAAGGTCTGTTTTCCCTTTTGCTATGTAAAACTCCCACGCAATTTCCTTTGGAAAGCCCAGTTCTCGTTTGCTGCCCCAGAAGGTAGCAGTGGCGAGGGACGCTGATTCCTGCTCCGTCCTTTCTCAGGTGGACGCTAGTTTGTAAAACAGTCTGACATTCCCCAAGATGAAAGGCACTTTAACAATTAAGTGGTAGTATTACTGTCAGCAGTACCAGTAGTACCAGTAGTAGTAGTAGCAGCAGCAGTAATATTTCAGTGCTGTGAAACGAGCTCTTAAAATAAATTCCCTGCCTTAGGAAGTTCAAACAAATGTTGCCTTTCAAACACAAAATATTATGCAGACATAAGATTCATTTATCAAACCTTTAACAAGAAAATAGAGTTGAAAGCTGTTTTAATTATACAAAAACCTAAGACATTACCGCAGCTTTTCACGTGAACCATCTCTCCACAACCTGAACTGGTATCTACTAACACCATGCAGCTGCCCAGCGCTGGGATGCTTCTGTGAGGCCAAGCAGGGGAGAGATGTCCTGGGCAGAGGTCACTCGGGGGCTCCTCCACACTCCTCGGGTACCGGGAAGAAGTCATCAATGAGGTCACTGATGAGTAAGGAGCATCGAGAAGCCCCACGGTTCTCACAGCGCCCTGCTGGGGCTGATGCCATGAGGGGAAGAGTTGTTGATGGCCGTGACTGCGGCAGCACTGCAGAGCATCCCCCCATTGCCCTGCCACCCCCCAGCGACCGGGGGACACCCCACGTGCGTGTGCGGGACCCCACAGAGATGCTGGGCGACGTACGTGAAAAGCGTGGAAAGGGCTAATCCAGGGCAGAATTTGGGGGGGGGACGCGGCCACCAAAGCAGAGAGATGGGAGGGTTCATCCTGAGAGGCCTCTGCCCCCAGCGCAGCGATTGCGCCAGGAGGGACACGAAGGACAAAGGATTTTCTGGCCTTCAATTCGTTCTATTTCTAGAGCTGGGAGTTTTAAAAAAATATTGTTGTATTTGAAAGGATTAATTTTACCAACTGTCATTAGGGCAAAAGTGTTATTTATGAATTTTTAGAGAGTTCTAAATAATATCACCCTACATTTTTAAAAGTTAGAGTTATTAAAATTTATTAATATAAAGGCAGAAAGCTCTTTATGGCAGTCGGATTATTTACTCTGCCCCGACAGATTAAATAATAAATTGCAGTCGAAAAAGTGGAATGTCCTTAGGAAGAGATCAAAAAAAACCAGAAATTTTTGGAAAGGCGTACATTGCTTTAATTGAACCTGGCCCTTAGCGAATTCACTGCTTCAGCGTCCTGGTGGAGTTCACCCAGAAGTCAAGCCCTCTGGGAGAGAGAGCTCCGGAGCGGTTCCCGCGTACAGACACCCAGCTCCGCATGGCTCCAGCAGCCCTACGCTGGGACACCTTCCACTTCGGTTTCTCAGCCAAAATATTTTTCATTACCTCTCTGCAGTTACTGAGCGCGTATGCAGTGAGAGTCCCTCTCCAGACACCCACTTATGGTACCACTGGACTTTGACAGTCAATGAGGTATCTTTTATATTTGAGATTTAATTTGGCAAATGCTTTCAATGTTTATTTATCTAGCAGTGAAAGGTGATGACAGATTGATAATTTTCAGGAAAATAGTAAATGGCGATCCCAAACCTTAGCTGTGGAAAACCAAACCCTCTAAACCATTAAAATCTATACCCCCACATCACACATTTCCTGCCACCAGGCACAGAGCGGGCGCAACAGAAGAATAAACTATTGCAAGAGAAAGCATTTCTGTGTAACGTCTCGGAAGTACATGAGCTAGCTGGGCCTCTAATGCCATGAAGATGTAAAGCCCTGTTTCTCTGAAAAGGAAAACAAAGATGTTTTCTCAGCGGAGTAAATAACTGTCACATTAAATACACCCTCTATCCCCTCATCATCACCGATTGCCAGGAGCCATTCATTGTGACAAATTGGAGAGAATTCAGAGACAAGCAACAAAATGATGAAGTGACTGGGGACATTGTCTCGTGACGAGAGATCAAAAGGAGTAAATGTGGTATGGCACAGGTGATTTTAAAGAGGTCACCAAAAGGATATGTATGAGAGAGAATCAGGAAAATAATAAAATATCGCTGTGAGACAACAATTATTCAGAGGTCAGGAGACAAAATTAAAGATCACGATGTTTTAGTGCCGAATGAGATTCTTCCTAAGACAGAAGGACCACGTCCAGTCCCTTACGTCATCTGGGCACACACGAAATGAACATGATAAATTGATTTTGAAGGTGAAGTTGCCTTGGCAATAGGTAGGAGACTGAGTGACCCCTCTGCTCTTCTCCGTCTCCCGTTTCCCTGCCAGAAAAGCGCAGATTCTCGCAGAGTTCTCGCAGCCTTTGGGCTGAATGGTTTTGGGGGATTTTCAGATAAGGGAGATGCAAGAATCGACAGTGGCGACAGAAGGACAGGCAGGAGCAGATGGAAGGGGAAGAGCAGGAGGGAAAGGTCTGTTAACTGAGGGAGGTTCTCCTGGGCAGGGACGTGCCTCCCTGCCTGTGTCTGGGGAAAATGCTGGGGGGCTGGGACGGTCTCCTGGGTACCACTGCAGCCCCATCCCTGGACCCAGCTGCTTTGGCTCCCATTAAACCTTCACAGACACACACATTTCCTTGGAAGAATCACAGAGAAAGTCACCCCCAGTGCAAAGCGCAGAGCTCCCCGTTGTTCAAACTGTTGGCACAGGCACGTCCACGTCTCTCCACATCTTGCTCCTGCCCCAGACCATCCTGGGAGCAAACAGCCCTCACAACGTGCCCTAAGGTCCCCAGACCGGAGCATCGGAAAGAGCCAGAAATAGAGTTTAAAATATCCCAGCTGCACGGTGCTGTAAGAGACCCGGGAAGGACACGGGGCAATTTTCCCTGATGCAGAAGTGGCTGGATTATAGACCTGATCAGATGGCAAACAAAGGCGGATGTATAGAACTAAATAAAACGTTGCCTGTGATCTCTTTGTCAACAAATTAGATAACTATGTTGGCAACTTGGCAGGCTTCTCTTGTTTGCATTGGTAAATTAAGTTCACAGTCTTTGCAGTTGCAGGGGGATTTTTAATTTTTTAGGTGTTTTTTTACAGTCATCATTCTTTAAAGCTGGAGGAGCTCAGCGCTGTGAAGGACTCTGTAGAAAAAGGTTTGTGTCTGTGGCAATGGTTCTCACGGGGGATATCTGGAAATAATGGGACCATTCTAGATGATGACTTTTTCTGAGGGACGTGTGAAGCTGCTCCCAACCTGCCCTCTCACCCCCGAAGTGAAATTTAACAACCAGGTTATGAGAAGATTCTCTTTCATGTCTGATCCTTTAAACTCTGTGATTTATCTGAAATTTAAGCAGACTCAGTTTGATCTCATGTCTTTCCAGTGTGGACGGCCCTGTTTTTTTGCCAAGGACACCAGTAAAGATGCGCCGGGCTCAGTGTGGTGCCTGTGGGACAAGGATCAGGCCCAAGGACCTACTTCCATGGAAGTCGAAGCATCCTCGTGGTTAGCTGGGGAACAGTTGAAGATGCCTCGTGTGTGTAACAAATGGACGCTGCTGAATTAATGAACGGAGAGGGGGAACTCTCTCTCGTGAGGCTCAGGCTACAGAATCTTATCGCTGTTCTGGTGGGATAAGCCCAGTCCATACACTGCAAATCAACCTTAATTCATTTTATTTATGATCTTTTGTCAGGACTAATGGTACGCTCAGAGATTCGAGGGCTGTCGCTTTGCTCTGTGCGTGCGCAGGGCCCCGATCACTGCGAGCCGGGTGCGTGATTTTGGCTGCTGGCCGTGTGTTATTAATGGAAATAATTTTTAAACCTTAACACTTGTCGTATGATTGTCCCAGCCCAATGGAGAACATGGGGAGCAAGAGGAATAACTAATGATAAGAGATTTTTAACGGCTGCTTATGAAATGCGGAAAATCTCCAGCTAAGGAAAGGAAAATATACCTGTGAAACACAAAGGTAGGACCAGGTTAGGTCATCACTTCTTCTTCTCATAAATGTGCTTAGTTACAAGTATGAATCCCAGTATGTGACAGGCAGTTGTATTGTTCAAAGTTCACTCGACTTTGCATTTATTTTCTTAATCATCACAGATAACTATCACTAAATGTGTTGATTTCCATAACTGGGCTTGACCGCATCTTTGGAAGATAGATGCTGCCTATAAAAATACTGCCAAATTTGTTCAACCTTTCGGTCCCACTATTGCCTTCAAATTGTATTTATTATTGAAGAAGGCACTCCTTCCTCTCTCCGCAAAAGAGTCTGTTCCTACCTTGGGGATCTACCTTTGGGTCAAAATCTGGACTGCAAAACCTGGGACAGTTAATCCACCTCCCAGTCAATGTCTCCTGCTGCACCTTCGCTCTTCAAAGAAATAGAGATTGGCCCATTTCATCTCAATCTCAGGTGCTAACCGCTGGGATCGTGGTGGGGTCCTGGGAGGAAAACAGCCACCGGTGCTAATGCACAGCTCCCCATGGGAAGGGCTCGTCCACCCCTGAAGCATCCTTGCTGGAGTGCTGCTCTCTGCCAGGCTGTCCCTGCGCAGAACCACTGTCCCATTTGCTCCTGGGCAGAAGAGTCATATGTATTTGGATTCAAGACAAAAACCCTTATAGTTTCTAGTCTTTAACTTTCATCTCTTCCAAGTGGTGCCAAGAACTGGCCCTTAAAATCAGCATTTCACATCCCCACCAAGCTGCACTACTTGAAGGTGCAACTCCCTCTGTGGCAAGACTGGAAGGAGAAGAGCCATTAGGACAAGGACAGCCAAATCAATCTTCAGTTATTGATAATCTCAAGGGTATTAGGAAGCCGAGTGCCGTGCATTTTATCATATGATTGATCATGACGATGCATGCGTTAAAGAGCAATATCCACCTTTGAGGCACAGCAGAGGGATAGGTCTTTGTTGAGCAGTAATTCTCAATTACCCCACTGCGACCTTGCAGGGATCTTTGATCATTCACAAGGGAGCCTGAGCTGACCAGTAAATAGAGTCCTGTGATAAGAAACTTGTTATTGGCTGTGGATGACTGATGGAGAACCGCCAGTTATTTTTTACAGCGGCTTTTACAACAGCTCGTAGAAGCGTTTCGGGGCCTCACTGTGATAGTGTCTACATCTCCTGGGCAAGCGATCAGTAAAGCTCACAGGTAGATCAATCTTCCTAATAATTTATAGCTACATCACTTTTGATGGGGTCAGGTCGTAAGGTGCACATGAATTATGCTCTCACCCAGAATGAGAGGTTCTCACTCCTGGCGGTATCACCTTGCCTGTCCTCCCCAAAATGACTTCCCTGATGTCCTCCTGCAGCAGCAATTCTATCAGCAGGTCCTCTTAGACAACCGCCAGGAAATGAATTGCTCAGACAGTCAACAGCAGCCTCCTGCAAATACTTATCCCCTCAAAGACTCTCATCATAAAACTTTATGATACCTTTTTCCTTACGATAATCCAGTATAAACATAATTTAATGGTACTAGGAGGAAAACAACCACGGCAACAAAAACAACAGGCAATGATTGTAAAGTCTCTTATCTCATAATTTTTTCTTTCTTTTCACTCGTTCTCTCTCCTTTGTTTTAAATGTGTATTATTTTGGTCATGCTGTCACTGGATTATTACATGCTCTCAATGCTGCTATAAAGCCAGAAGGTCTTCTGTGGTTATATTTTAAGCCTTTGAGGTGGTTGTTTTTTGCTTGTGAATTTGATTCAACTTTGCTTTGAGTTACTGTTATGCCTGCTAAACCACTCTATCCAATTTTGAAAAAGAAACTGTGTCCAAGGGAAATGCTGGAGACAACCACACAAACAATTCACCCGAGCCGTGCCCGTTTTTTCCCTAATCTGAATTTGACTTTACAGAGAAGAAGAATTTCCTGTATGCACCCCCAGAGGTTATTTATCAAGCATATAATGTCCCTAATTGTGGCATCAATACCCTTGATATTTCTTCATACCCGAAGACATACTTCACTCCAGACTCCAGCCTCCCTCGGGTACCCCTAGGTGAGGAGGTGTGTGCACTGTTCCTCAGCCCGTACCAAAGCCAGCAAACCAGCCTCATTTAGAAAGTAATGATTTTTATTAGCCCAAAGAAGTGACCTTGCTAAGAAAGCATCTGACTCCTCAAGCTGTCTTACTGGGCAAGATGCAACTCTCTGTTCTCTACCCAAAGAAGATAAAGAAGCAATAAAAAGTGACGAATTTTTATTTTGTGAACAGAGATTTCCAGATTCTGCTCCCTGGACCAAGTCAACACTCTTCCAAGGCCACACAAATCCTTGCTTCTAGGCTTTAGCCTCTATTTCTCAGCCCCGTTTGGCCACCAGTCTGGTACGTGTCATTAAAAGGCCGAACGAGAGACAGTCCAGCCCTGAGTCAGTGAGTTTGCACTCCAAACAAAGCCAGCGAGAACAGGCTGGGTTTCCTACATTCTCCTTTTCTTTCCCCCTGAACGCTCCAAATGCAGGTTTACCTGCATAAATCCAACAAATCATTTACCGCTATTACAACCCTCAGAAATGAAATACATCCGATATACTAAAGGTGGCTGCAGTTTATAAACTGCTCACAAACTGGGATTGGAGATCACAGGGCTTTGCCATTTGTCTTACGACCGCAGCCAATTCCTCACACCTTGTCGGCAAACTGCTCGAAGAAATCATTATGTAAATGCACGCTGGGGTAATATTTACCCACTTTTCATACGCCAAGGCAATAAAAGCGTCCTGCCATTTGTCAGCGCCAGGTGTTCCACACGTTCGTGTCTCCCTTGGGATGGACACAGTGGCCACCAGCCGTGGGATTGGGGTCTCACCATGCTCTTCCTCCACTGCCTTCAGCCTCACGGTCCCTCGGCTCCCCTGTGAGCCTGGAACCGGCTTCCTCCCTGCAGTGTCGGTGGAACAACCATGTCCGATCACAACAAAAACATTAACTTCTTTAATTAAATTTACCAGCATTACTTATTCGAATGACACAAGCTGGTCTGAGCCCCAACTGCGAATATGTAATATCGGCAGCTGCGCAAATACGGGACAAAATAAGCAAATACTTCATAACCTGACTAAACAAAGATTTCACAGCATTTCCTTGTTTTAATAAATGCAAACACATAGAAATATTTTTAAGCAAAGCGATTCTGCCAAGACTTTGTGTGAAAAACTTGGCATGGCTAGTGCACAGGCTGCTCCAGGCTTAAAAAAGAGATTTTGGGGATGAAAGAGCCCAGCAGAAGCCTGACAATAATCAAATGGACGGGTTTGTCCCGTTATGAGCTAAAACGTATTTGGAAAGGTAAACTGATATACCGGAGAGAAGGAGGAGACTCTGCTTCGAATGAACCTGTATTTTAGGGAGGGCCTCCCCCTGCAGTGAATTCCGGCACAAAACGCAGGTTGTGTGCGCAGAAGGCTGAGAGGGATGTTCTCCTCTTTGCGTAATTCACACTAACTACACGAACACATGTAAATTGCGCCATTCCTCCCCTTACTTAAAATGAAGTGGGAGTAATCTACTTTCTAAATAAGATTAAGGCACCACTACAAATCCCACTAATTCTCTTGCCGGAGCCACACCGAGCGGCTGGTGGGTTCCTGGGGCTTGGCCACGGTGCGGCCCCGCTCCCGGCAGCTGTGGCAGCCCGCGCTGGCAGCCCGCGACACGGCTCTGCGGTCCCGGGGACACGGCTCTCCGCCCCGGTGTTTATTTCAGTACTGGCTTCTGGAAAGGTGGAGCAGGTGGGTTCCTCAGCAGCACCCAGGCTGTGGGTGCTGAATGCCGCAGAGTGGCAAAACCCATCATTTCCTTTTCAAACAGTAAAAATATTGGTCCTGGCTGGATGTAAAGGAGATGTTCAGCCTTCCTGAGCCTGCCTCTGTGCCACCTGAGCCGAGGGACAATCGCTGCCCATGGGGAGAATCGAGAGGAAAAGCCCTGGGGAGGAGATGGATCCTGACCCGGGTACCCACGGGGTCCGCCCGGGGGCTGAGGGACACCCTGATGGCCCTCCCCGGGGACACGCTGGCGGCTGCAAGCACAGGGCTGCATTTATTCTGCAGCTGGAGAAAAGAGACGTGCCCGTGTCTTCCGAAACTGATGGCGAGCGAGGAAGAGCGGCAGAGGGATGCTGGTGGTGCACGACACATTGGCGGAGCGACGGCCAGGGCACGGGCAGGGCCAGAAGGTGCAGGACTGTGCACCCAGAACCTGCTCCCCGCCAGCCCTCGCTGACCACATGGACGCGTTCACCCTGGCTACGGGGCACTGCAGGCAAAACCAGCAAGGTATACAGAAGTATACAGCAATACAGAAAGCATTTCAGATTTCTAGGTGAAAAAGATTTACCCAGGCAAACCCTCCATTGCCTAAATTGGAAGGACAGAGAAGGAAGGGCAATGCTGGAGTAAATCTGCAGTGGAGAGTTTGGACACGCTGCGGCTTTTCCCCAGGCTGAGTGCGAGCGGGAGCAGACCTACAGCTGCAACAGGGCACTTCCATGTAAAACAGAGGGGACGATGCCCTTTGCCTGCTTCGCACTGTGATATTCAGTCTAACCGACGTACAACAAACAGTCAGATGCCCAGCCAGAATTAGCCGTATAAATTAAGATTATCAGATGACGCTGCCAAGAACAGATCCTGGCTGGAAACCAGGCTCGGAGACCTGCCTGCCCCTGCCCCCGTGGGAGCTGAGCTGACAGAGCACAGCGCGAAATCGCGTCAGTTCATGCCATTCTGTGTGGGTAGGTTACAGTATTGTCTCAGGGATCATAATGGCTCTGTCTAGTCACATCCTATCCAGTTTTAACTGATCCAGTGCCATTTGGATTTAAATGATTGCTCTTGCTAAGCTGGCCTTAGAAGGCAGAGAAGTTTAGTATTTAATAAACTGGCAATCCACAATGAGCCCCTTCCACTTGGCTCAGCTACCTGAAATCACACAAATCAGATCACTTACAGACCAGCCACTGCTCTGGGATTCCCTGTGGTGTTCAGGTACAAGAGACGCGATAAAAGACAAAGCAGCAGCCTTCAATTTGAGTTTCCCTTGCCTCTTTGGGCTTCGCTAATCTCCACGGCGCTATTTCCAAATAGATTCTTTCCACAGGTTGGCGCGATGGTGGCTGTCCCACTGTAACACACCTTTTCTGCAGATCCATCCCAGTGAGAAGAGCAGAAGAGTTACCAGAGAATAAAGGCTGACGTTTATTCTTCTGGGGGCGGTTCGGGCAAAGTAAGAACTCAATAAGAAAGTTTTCTTCCAAGGGAAACAGCAAGGCCATGTTCCTACGGTATACATCCAAGCTGCAGACATTACTTTAAATCTAAATGTGTACGGAGCAAGTATGTCAAATGGCTTTTATTTGGGAGACAGGCTATCTGAAATAACAGACTCAGCTGTTTCCATGTCTCCTGTTTAAGCTAATCTAAAATGAGAATGCTAGTTTGATTTAGTTACTTTTCTACTATGATGAGCATGATCAGCTACTGGTAGGTCTCTCTATGGGGTTTCTCCAGTAACCATTGCTTTGATTGAAGTTAATGGCTGTATTACTTGTCGCACCAGTGGAAGATCTGCTCCTGCGTTGCTCTGTATTGTCCTGTAACATCCTCTGGGATATACATTGGAACCTAAACAAAGCTGTCCCCCTGAGGCTTATTCTTACTGACATGCTGTGGGACACGGTGGCAAGGGACACGCAGTGCCATTTCGACCTGTGAAGTGGCGAGAGCACAAATACTGGCGTGTGCCTAAAGCACAGAACCCTCCTGCACCGCGGCGCCCAGCGCTGACTGTCCGGGAGCTGCTGGGTCCATCCTCCACCCCCAGTGGGAGGTGGGCTACCAAACCAGCCCCAGCCCTCCGGCAGCCCGTGGCCGGGCCAGGCTCTCCTGCGCTGGTCCTGCGGCGACGGCCGCTCGTGCCGGTGCTCCTCCCCAGGACAGAGCCCTCTCCTCGCCTCCGGGAACATTCTGGTTTGACTTCCAACAGCGTGAAGCAGAGAATCCATCACCCTCCTGTCAGGTTGTTCCCGTGGCTAATTACCTCCTTTGTTAATGATCTTTAACTAGGAGCTAAACTTGTCACCACACAATTATATAACCAGATCCTTTTTCTTACACTGAATCTGTATGTTACAACAAAAGCCCCTTTCTTCAAGGAGGTCTAGGAAAGAAGCGGGCAGAGGCAGGTTATGCACCAAGCACGTGATAATCTGGGTAGACGTGAACAGGCAACCAGCAGCCGAACAGAAACCCCCCTTTTACAGGTGGGCTGGGAGAGCGCCGGAGCCAACCCAATGTACTTGGGTCTCCAGGGCACATCCTGCCCCATCACCCTCCCTCTAATTTCTGTAGCTACAGAGCTCAACTTTACTGCACCCACTGTAACTGCCCAGCACCCCTCTGCCCACCGCAGTCATAGAATTGCTGAATCACAGAATGGTTTGGGTTGGAAGGGACCTTAAAGCCCACCCAGTGCCACCCCCTGCCCTGGGCAGGGACACCTCCCACCAGCCCAGGTTGCTCCAAGCCCCGTCCAACCTGGCCTTGAACCCCTCCAGGGATGGGGCAGCCACAGCTTCTCTGGGCAACCTGGGCCAGGGGCTCACCGCCCTCACAGCAAAGAATTTCTGCCCCAGATCTCATCTAAATCTCCCCTCTTGCAGTGTAAACCCATTCCCCCTCGTCCCATGGCTCCCCTCCCTGCTCCAGAGTCCCTCCCCAGCTTTCC
>VYZM01017511.1:1002267-1099476 GCA_013398915.1 Dromas ardeola
CAGCTTTCCTGGAGCCCCTTGAGGGACTGGCAGGGGCTGGAAGTCCTCCCCGGAGCCTTCTCTTCTCCAGGCTGAACCCCCCCAGCTCTCCCAGCCTGTCCTCACAGCAGAGGGGCTCCAGCCCTCTGGAGCCTCTACACGGACACAGGTATGCACCATCACATGGAGAGATGAGTGTGTGTGTGTGTGTATATATATGTATAAAAAAATACATATATGATATGCATCTGTATATATACATACTTCATTTCCCGGCAGCAAGTACAAGAGTCACCTCGGAGGGTCCAAGCTGAAGGTGCTGGTCCCGAGGAGGGGTGCCCTGTGTTGCTGCAGGCTGGTGGCTGGCGGAGGCAGGCAGGGGCTGGGGACACGGCAGCCCCTCTCCGTGCGGCTCCAGCCCTCGCTGGCGGGGCAGCCCCGGGCAGAGTGCCGTGTCACCGCGCTCTGGGCTGGCGCTGGTGGCCGTGGGGTGAGCTCCACACCGCAGCCTGCAGCCCCACAGCTCCTCCGTGCAGCTGCAGTCCCAGAGCCGTGATGCCGAGTGCCCTCCTGATAAATGGGTAGAGCCTTGCTGGGATTTCCATTTCCGACCAGCAGTGCTCTTGATTTGTAACTTCCCTGCAGGGTGAGAATTAATCTGCACTGAGAGAAAGCCCCATGTACCTGTCTGGAGCTGTGACCATGAGTTTGCAGCTCTCTGCAGTGCAACATAGAATGAAGAACCGTGGCCAGCAGGTCAAGAGAGGGGATTCTCCCCCTCTGCTCTGCTCTCGTGAGACCCCACCCGGAGTTCTGTGTCCAGCTTTGGAGTCCTCGGCACAGGAAGGACACGGAGCTGTTGGAGCGGGGCCAGAGGAGGCCACAGAGCCGCTGCGAGGGCTGGAGGCAGAGGTGCCTTCCTGACAGGGACACTGCCCCGGCGGCAGCACAGGCCACAAAGCTCACGTTGAAACACTTCCAGAAACTGAAATGCCAGGGGCGGGGTGGGGGGACAGAAACACAAAGCTCAGCAATTTCCTTTTGATTACTTACGAGATATACCTGAAGTGAACACCGTCTGTGCACATAACGAGTGGCGGGGTGGGATGGGGTGTTACAGGGGCTGGTGCAGACACGGGTGCCCTGGCTGAGGAGCACGGGGAGGATGCCGGCTGCGGGCTGTCCCCCTGGGGCTCTCCCGGGAGGATGGAGCTGCGGCTGCAGCGGCATCGCAGTTCAGCCGGCACTAACACTCCAATTCAGACTAATTGAATACAGCTTTTTTTTTTTTTCTACACGGACTTCAATTTTCCGAGGCCTTTGAGATGGCTGTATAAATGTCAGGAGATTAATGTGCTGTCTCTGAGAAGTTCGTATTAGTTTTGCGTAGATGAGGATTATTCCTTTGCAGCCAGAAGCACTGTGCAACAGGGGACAGAGAAACAAGGGAAAACCTTTGTGCTTCTTCATGGCTGTGACTTGTAAAATGTATTTGCAAAGGTTACACAGCAGCTAGGAGTGCTATTTAGCCAGGTACGCCTGCCTTTTCTGCTGAGAAAATGACCTCAGTTCCCAACTCCCTTCCTGAGATGTTATTCATCGCCTGAGATGAAATAAAAAGCACCGAGTGCGGTTACACACTCCAGTTCCACAAGCCCCCCATGCCCACATGAACAGCAGCGAGGGACGGTTCCGTTCGGACACGCCGACCGAAGGGGGGTGTTTGTCCCTGCAGAACCGGGGGATGCGGTCCCGGGGACGGGACCCCGGCCACAGCAGCTTTCGGAGCAGCTGCATTTCCAGGGAACAGACCCAACGGCCTTTCCTCACCAACACAGGCGAAGAGAACCAGCCTCCCCTGAGTGACGGACCCGGCTCGCCACCAACCCCAGCCTGCTGGAAGCAGGTGCCTGCGGTGCCCAACCTACCGCCCCCGTGGGACGGCCAGCACCTCTCCCGAGTTGTCTTTACTGGTTCCCCAAGGCGGATTTCATGGACCCGTGCCAAGCCCATGAGGTTCAACAAGGCCAAGTGCAAGGTCCTGCGTGTGTGTCGGGGCAATCCCAAGCACAAATCCAGGCTGGGTGGAGAATGGATGGAGAGCAGCCCTCAGGAGAAGGACCTGGGGATGTTGGTGGATGAGAAGCTCAACATGAGCTGGCAACGTGCGCTGGCAGCCCAGAATCCCCCGCAGCCTGGGCTGCATCCCCAGCAGCGTGGGCAGCAGGGCCGGGGGGATTCTGCCCCTCTGCTCCGCTCTGTGAGACCCCCCTGCAGTGCTGCCTCCAGCGCTGGGGCACCAACAGCAGAAGGACACGGGGCTGTTGGAGCGGGGCCAGAGGAGGCCCCGGAGATGCTGGGAGGGCTGGAGCCCCTCTGCTGTGAGGATCGGCTGGGAGAGCTGGGGGGGTTCAGCCTGGGGAAGAGAAGCCACACTGGGAGCCCAGAAACACCAAAGTATCTCTAAGTATCCCCCGGCTCCTGTGACAGAGTTCAACCAGGCTTCTGCCCACTGCAGGAAAACCCGGCCACTGCTTTTTCTTGCAAATGTTTTTTGGTGACAAACTCCAGAAACTGACATTATCTTGAGTCAACGGTACCTGACATGCAATTGTGACGACTGTGCTTCATTTCTCTTCCAAAGGCCCACAATAGGCATATTCACATGAAAAGTTTCCCACAGAAAATAGTAATATTAACATTTTTCTCTGTTGATGTTAAGGAAAGGTATTGGCACCTCAAGCTCTTCACTCCTCAGACTGTTTCACGACAGCCAGGCCATTAATCTCAGCATCCCAACCAAATTAGTTTTAAATTATCTATTTCAGGGTGAAGTTCCTTTTTTACAGTAACTATTAATATACTTCTTAAGAAGTATAACCAAGCAAGTAAGATTACTTATGGAAATAAGTGGGAATATAAATATTAATACGGACATTAATAGCTTGTCTACTTCTGTTGCACCCATTCCTCTTTATTGTCTGACTCTAGAGTATAATTCCGTGTTGCCTTCTGGACTTATACAGCGCAGTCTTGCAAGAACAGTAATTGCTAAAGCATTATAACAGTATTTAGGCACCTCACTTAATCTTCAACGGATCCTATAATTTCAGTGAGGAGTGGTTAAAGTGCTGGGTTAGATCCTTGGGTCTTTGGAAAAAAAAGCGATGCCCATACGCTGTGCAGCAAGTGCTCATCTGCTGCCAGGGATAAAGCCGCATGAAGAAAAGAAGGGACAGCAATGAAAGCAAGGCCATGGCTGAGAGTTTTGAACTGAAGATGACAATAATAATAACAACAACAACAACAATGGTGTCCCAGCGGCAAATAGCAAATATGTTCTTTGATGTTTATAAAATTCATGGGGATTCTACAATGAACTCATGTAAATAGGTATATAGTTTTATTACAGTTCTTGTTATTGCTACAATATATGCATTTAGAGGTTGTAGATACTGAACTGGGTTGAAATACCAACCTCAAGTATTCTCCTAGGTCTTCTGAGGTTACTGTAATGGAAAGAGCACAGTTAATATTATGGTTTTCAGATAATATGGATTATCAAATAATCTGGGTTCAGATATTTTTTTGGTAGAGTTCAACTGAACTTTTGTGATCGTGTAATTTTCAGTCTTCATCACCGTCACCATGAAATCAGCCATTAGCCTGTTAGGAATCTAATTTGTAGTGAGGAAAAAAAAAGACACTTTTTATGTACTCAGGAGGGGGATGAAAAAATACATCTTTTTCATCAAAGCCGAGCAAAATCTGATTTCTTTTTTCATCCTAAAACTGGTCCAACGTCTACACAGTAAACCAAAACAAGCCGATCACATTTTGTACCAGTTGTTGCTATGGAGAACTGCTGACATGATTAATTAGATAGTCACTGGGCCAGAAAAAGGAGTGAAAATTAATACAATTTTCTGGCCATTCCCGCATTGCATATTAAAGAGCCACGGATGAAACACTGAACAACCTTTGGCGAAAAGAACGGGACCCCTGTCTGTTCCCGGCTCAGGTGAGCGCTTCGAGCAGTGGGCAGGAGACCAGAGCTTTTCTGCCCTGCTGGGTGACCTGCTGGGTGACCGCCACCTTCTGCAGATGGAGCAAGGCCAAGGCCAGGGCTTTCCACAGCCAGGGCCGCAATTCCAGCAAATACAAATAGCCAGCTGTTCCATCAACACCGGCCACTTGGGTTTTCTTGGGTCTCCATGGTGAGATATGTGCAAAGCACTCGTGGTTTAGGCTCTGGCCATCAATTTCCTGCGCCATGGACGGTGCCAGACGCCCAGCTCCATTGCCACAGCCCAGCACTGAGCCAGTGCTCGGGGGCTTTTGGGGCAGACCCCGGCTGGGCCTTTGCTCAGTGTCAGCCGTGGCTCCTGGCATTGGGACCCCATGGGCCACCCCACCCCTGGAGGGCTTCAAGGCCAGGTTGGACGGGGCTTGGAGCAACCTGGGCTGGTGGGAGGTGTCCCTGCCCAGGGCAGGGGGGTTGGATCTAGATGAGCTTTCAGGTCCCTTCCACCCCAAACCATTCTGTGATTCTATGATTCTATAACCTTCCCTGGCAGGAAAACGCTCCATGTCCAGCAACAATTTCTGCTGCTCCACCTGCATGTGACAGTCTGTTGGTTTAGTATTGCAAAATGATAAACAATAAAAAACAGCCAGGGAAAGATTTGTACTTTCATTTAATTGTAGATTCCTGATGTTTCTCTGATAATCTGCATGAATACATGGGTACCTACTCACACAGAGAATATCGAAGTGTAGGTCCCCGGTACGGACATGTGTGTACACACATAAATATATGTACGCATACATGTACATGCTGGGATTTAACGACACACATACTCATTAGAGCAAGATCTGTTGTAACAGCAATGTGGAGATTATCTTCAGTATCTGGGAGAGCAAGGAAGAGTTTTTAGTGAAAGCCAAATACTACTGTATACCTTCAGTCATCTGCATTTAACTGATGATAACTTAATTAACTTGAAAAAACCTTTGCCCTTGCAATGCTAATTTTGCACAATATGAGCCTTCCCCTCTGGCTAGCGTACAAAGTCCCAGTTCATTTAATTCCTTCAGCATCTGCATCGCAGTTTTAGAATACAACATCTGTAAATGTAAATTTAAAAGAAAACAACTGACAGGTAATTGATTTCAGTAAACTACTAGCCAATTTTTGCCTTTATGCTCTTCACTGAATCATTAAGCAATTCCTCAAAGTGCTGTTTGTTCAGATTTAACAACTGCATGAAGTTTTGTTAACACTCACAGACTTTTACGACAAGCACGAGAGTTACATCACCGAGGCCAAGATTCGACGCAGGATGCCCAGAAAGGCAGAGACGGGTTTAGCGTGGGCAGCTGAACACCCGCCCTGGGCCGGCCCCAGCCCCCACAGCGCTTGGAGAAGAGCAAAGAGAAGAGCCCTTGGAGACCCCAAAGACCACACCGCCTCCGAGCAGGCACCAGCTAGCATTTACACACGTGTTTCCATCGGTAACTTGCTCACTAGAGGAAGCTTTTTAAATGTTACCGAGGTCATTATCATTTGTACACCCAAATGACGTGAGCTTTATGCAAGGAGAGGACAAGTCTTAACAATCCCTTTTTCCTAGACCGTATTTCCCGATGATGTTTCTAGCTCGTCCAGTTTCACTCCTGGCCTGTGTCTGAGAAGACAGAGGTAAACAAAAATGAAAAATGATGAGAAGAAAGTGAGCCACCTGCTTTCAGCCTCGGAGAGCTGGGGTTTATTCTGAACAGGAGTCTACAGGGTATCAGGGGCTTCTAATTGCTCCAGTTGGTTCAGTTTGTATCTGTGGCCATCTGGATATTTGTGGGTTCGCAATTAAAAACAGTAAGCGAAACAGTTGAAAATATTACTGTTCAGCTTACCAAAGGTTTTTTTTATTAATGGCTAAGAACAGGCACATGAAAAATCTTCACTGCAAATCAAACAGTGCTGTGAAGGGCCAGGCATTCTTGCTGCTCATGGGAAGACCAACGGATTCCAACGGGGTCCCCAGGCCCCGTTTAGCAAAGCGTGCAGGAACCCCATGGCTGCCTCCTGCCACTTCGCCCAACTCGGGGCTGAGTCCTCAGGGTCGGTCTACGCCTTTAGGGAAGATTCCCTTCCAGTTTCAAGCCTCGGATTCGGCAGCTTTCAAAATCTCTCCATATTTATGACAGATACCAGGGATTAACTTCATTTACGAATTTAACAATGATTACACTTTATTATCCTCCACACAAACAAACATTATTGGGAACGAGTGAATTACACATAAAGGCATTCTTTGTGCGTTTATTTACATATCCCAAGAAAGACGGCATTCATGTTGTGTAATTCCCGTGGCACGCTTCGCCGAGCACCACGAAGGCTGGCGGCGGCGCGGCCGCCCCGCTCTGACAGCCCTGACAGCTCCGCTCCCAACCTGCGCGCCAGCAAGCAAGTGAAACTGCAGAGACACGAGGTGTGCGGAATGCCTTCGAACGACTCTCCTGTCACAATAATCACTTCTAGTAGGTGTTATTCCACATTGACATCTTTATTTCTGAGAGTTTCACGTATTAACAAGCTGCTCATTTGTACCGTATCTATCTGCAGGTACAAACTCCCGCTTCTTGATGTGTCATCCCGAGATGGCCTGCGACACTGCTGCTTAAATTGGTTCTTTTCCCAAGCTGGCTGGAGCTTGGTTTTTTAAGAGCAATCTGTGTAGAAGCACAGAGAGATCGCGCACCCCCAGCGGGTAACAGCAGGGTTTGTTTGCACCATGCAGGGGCTCAGGCGTGGGGCAGGGTCCCCCATCAGTCTCTTCCCCCCCAGGTTGGGTCTCTGGCCCTTCGCCCCCCTGCCAGTACGGAGCAAACTGACCATTAAACACAAGAGGAAAATAACACAAAACCAGCCTGACCCAACTTCAACAGCATTGAACAGGCTGCTGCTGAACAGCACCTTGGAGAAACCAGTGCTGACAGCCGGGGCCACGGAGCACCCTGGGATGTGTCCCCCGGGGGAACACACGGAGCCACCTCGGGACGTGTCCCCCGCGGGAACACCCGGAGCCACCCCGTACTCACGGCTGACCTGATCCCACCATCTTTTCAAGGAAAAAGGTCTGCATCTCCCTGTTCTTCCAAGAAAGCATGTGGCCAAGACCATTAGCAATATAGAGTGATGGAGAAAATAATGAATCTATTTAGAAAATCACGGTATTCAATCACATCTAATTAAGGGGGGAAAAGAGAAAAAGGAGGAAAGCAACCCATATTTTTGGCCAAACGTTAATCTCCTCTTAAGATCATTAACGTTATTATTTATCCAGCTATTATTTCTAAAGCTAATATTATTAACATAGCTGAAACCTCTGACAGAGAAGGTTTGCTTTTAACCATTTTTTCCTCCAAAATTTTAAGGTTAAATTGTTAGGTTGTACCATGTGTTTCTATTTTGAGATGAGCAGAAATATACCGCCAGTAACTGCACCAACAAATGAGTAGGAAATTATGGAGCCACAAAGTACATGCAACTAACTTAGGAAATACTGACAACCACTAATTCCGCAAAAGGTCAAAGCTGTGTTAGGGCAGAGGCTATGATGACCACCACCATCATATTAGAGCATGGCTTCTCATCAACACCAATTCGTTTTTACAGGGAAAAAGAACTTCTGTCCCCAGGGAAAGATTTCTGGCATCTGGAAAAAGCGCATATTTTTCTATACATTTTCCTAGATGCTGCTAAAAACTTTTCAAAGCTTGGCCAGGGCTTCAAACCCCTGCCCCCGAGCAAGGTCCAGCCATTACAGGTGGAACAGTGGCCAGTGTTTCAAGTCAACTGGAAAGGAGCTGGAGATGACACAATTCTGCACAAATCCAGAGGCAGCCAGGAGCACCCGGCACGGATGGAGCCACAGCAGGTGAGGTACCAACTGATGGAGCCAGCCCCCGTTTACATTCACATCGCAGGTACAATCCAATTCACATGCAGCTACATCCTGCATTCTTCTCACGCCCTCACTCCTCACCACTGTCTGCTGAAATGTCCGCGTCCATGCCCACGTGATGCTCATGTCCATATCAATGCCCACACCCATGCCCATGCGGTACCCACGTGATGCCCATGCCCATGCCCACATCCAAGCCCATGCCCACACAGGGCAGCACCCGGCAGGGCTGTCAGCCTGTCTCCGTCTCTGCTCGCTGCTCACCGTGCACTATTGGCTGCATGAGTCATATGGTACAGAATGAAATAAAAACTTTTAAATAGTAAAACAGTGAATGCCGAAGTATCAGGAGAGATGGGGACAGACTTTTTAGCAGGGCCTGTTGCGATAGGAGAAAGGGCAATGCAATGGCTTTCAATTAAGAGGGAAAATTTAGACTAGATATAAGGAAGAAATGTTATACCCTGAGGGGGATGAGCCCCTGGCCCAGGCTGCCCAGAGAAGCTGTGGCTGCCCCATCCCTGGAGGGGTTCAAGGCCAGGTTGGACGGGGCTTGGAGCAACCTGGGCTGGTGGGAGGTGTCCCTGCCCAGGGCAGGGGGGGGCACTGGGTGGGCTTTAAGGTCCCTTCCAACCCAAACCATTCTGTGATTCTATGATCAGCATTTGGCTGTGCAAACACTCAAATCTGAAAGATGTCTGTGATTTGTCAATATTTTTACAAATACGTAGTGATGGGTGTGAACCCAATCCAGAGAAACCTGAGCCAGCGATAAACAAAGTTCTGGAACAAACAATGCAGATGATGATGAATTAACTCTACGACAGTCTGGAAAAACCTCAAAATTATTCATGTGTTGAGAATTCATGTAAATATTGCTAGCACGGTGCCCTTGGTGACTAATTAGATGAGTAACTGCTATTTGGTTTTTGGGGTTTTTCTTTTGAAAATGTTCCTAGTGCTTTTACTGGCAGGTAAAAACTGAACTTGACAAAGCAGCAAACCCAAGGAATGCTTCACTGAAGCCCAGTTTGTAACTCAAATTAGGCTTGCTATTGTTAGTAATTTTCCCTCTCTTTCCTGAAAATTGAAGGATTCTTTCATTTTCAGATCTTTAAATTATGTGCAAAGTGCAACAGGATTTGGTATTTGCAAATGTGCCTTTTTTCTTTGGACTATCACCCAAACAAAAGAATCCAACAACATGCATTCCACGTTTTTTCATGCAAAGATGATAGAGCACTGCTGATGTTTTAATGTCTGATTTAGTCTCTAATTTATTATTCACTTACTTCTAGCTCATAATGTCTGATTTATTCCCTAACTTTATCCCCTGATTTAGTCCTATGTCATACAATCTGAAATAAATGAAAAAAAGAAAAAAAATATATATATTCTGTGCAACATGTAACCAATAAGCCATTATAATTTTGAACAGCAAGTAGAAAGATAAAATATAATGGAGGAGGTATGAATTTATGTGCAAAGCTCATCGCTAGATCAGGCATATATGCCATATTGAAGAGTGTGTGAGAGGCAAAGTGGGCCGGTAGTTATAGCAACCATATGCTTAGCTGGAATAACACATTCCTGGGGACACAGGAGGCTCAAACGCTGTTAGGAAAATAATAGTCCAGATCTTTAGTGACAGAAAGCAAACACTTTTTAACAGATTCTGTGTTCTCTGCTAGGAGTGGCGGAGACTTCTGTGATTTCAGAGCCTCGGGTGAGAGAAGAACAGAGCTGGGAGAACAACCCCGGTGACTAGTACCTTAGAATAAATCTGGCTTGGTTTATTTCCTAAATGTACCTCTTGCTATTTCCCCATTTGAAAGAACAAATGTTTTGCTCATTCTGATTCAGACTTTTGACTAAAATAATACTGAGTGGTGCTAATTCTTAGTACTAGCACACTTGGTATAGGTTTTTTTGTTTCAATAAAGCAATGCTTTTTCCAGGTCACATAGCTGGGCTGACGCATTTGGGCTCGCATGGCAGCAGGTGATCAGTGCTCGGAGTGGGTTTTGAAATGTTCGGAGAAAGCTTTACCCAAGGACCTGCAAATTGTCCCAGTATTGCTGCAGCATCCACCAACGTCCAGCTCTGGCCTTCGCTCCTGCAGCACTCCCACTTCTGCATGAAGACGAGCTGACTCGCTCAGGGCTACGCCCTGAAACCGAGTGTGCCCGGGGTGAGATGGTCTCCAAGAGTGAGAGGGGGTGAGACGGTCTCCAGGAGTGAGCAAAGGGTGAGATGGTCTCCAAGAGTGAGAGAGGGTGAGATTGTCTCTAAGAGTGAGGGAGGTGAGATGGTCTCCAAGAGTGAGGGGGGTGAGATGGTCTCCATGAGTGAGAGGGGGTGAGACGGTCTCCAAGAGCGAGCAGTAGGTGAGATGGTCTCCAAGAGTGAGGGGAGTGAGATGGTCTCCAAGAGTGAGCGGGGTGAGATGGTCTCCAAGAGGGAGCAAGGGGTGAGATGGTCTCCAAGAGTGAGAGGGGGTGAGATGGTCTCCAAGAGTGAGAGGGGGTGAGATGGTCTCCAAGAGCAAGCAGGGGGTGAGATGGTCTCCAAGAGCGAGCAAGGGGTGAGACGGTCTCCAAGAGCGAGCAAGGGGTGAGATGGTCTCCAAGAGCGAGCAAGGGGTGAGATGGTCTCCAAGAGCGAGCCGGGTGAGATGGTCTCCAGGAGCCAGCCCAGCCACTGCAGCTCCAATGCGGGGACCGTCTCAATTCTGTCCCTTTGCGTTAGCCCAGTTTTGAATAGAGGGCTAGAGCTTAAAGTCCACAATGTATGTTAACCTCTTCCCATGCGGTTACTGTTGGAACAGTGAAATCAAGCAGATATCCTTAATGACCACTTCTTGGTTTAATGCTCCTGGAGGTCTCAAAGTAGTTAGAGAAAAATAAATTTTAAGAAAAATGTATTCATTTCCAGGAATAGCTCACAGAGTAAGTATAGGCCTTCTTATGTAAAAGAGTTTCACAATGTGTGCATTTAACATACTCTTTTATTAAAAGAACAACACAACAAAACCAAATGCTTGTGGGTATCACAAAAATAAAAAAAAAGTTTAAGTAGATGCAATTGAAATAATAATAGCACACATTGAGTATCATTATTACTGGACTTTAAATTAT
This sequence comes from Dromas ardeola, assembly GCA_013398915.1. Lineage (NCBI taxonomy): Eukaryota > Metazoa > Chordata > Aves > Charadriiformes > Dromadidae > Dromas > Dromas ardeola. Next base: position 1,013,351 of record VYZM01017511.1, read on the forward strand.
TGTTATTATTGCTAGCCCTTAAATTCTTCAGACCATGACCGAGAAAAGTGTCAAAAGTAGGCAGCAGGAGTACTCGTGAGCAGTCCCCACTGCGTGTCCAGGCCAGGGACACCGTCCTGCTCCTCCCGAGGCTGTGGTGGCTTCTGCAGGGCAAGTCCTCGGGCTGCAGCCACAACCTTCTCCCAGTACACCAACACTGAGCTCAAGCAAGAGCTTTGCCCATCTCAAGGCTGGACGACACGTTTTGCTTGTTTTCAAACAAAGCCTGTTCCAGTTGATAACTGCACGGAAAAGGATCCCAAAGCCACACACTTTCCGTGTACTCTCCTCCTCCCTGAATTAAAGCCGATCAGCTGGTCCTTGCTTGCTGCCTCCTAAGGATGTAAAGAAATAAGCAGAGGCCGCTCGCTTTGCATTTCAATGGAGGGCAGGCTCTGCAACCCCCAGAGCGCCCTTTACAGTGAATTGCTTGACTATAATTAACAACAGCAGCAAGACCTCAGAAGCTGTTAGGAAGATTTTTATTGCCTTATCAATCATGATGGCCTAGCATGTTGTTTATATTCCTTATTAATGATTTCATGCACACAGTGATGGATTTTGGCAGGCTGTGTCGGTATATTCTCCCAGAGCCACTTTTCCCTGTCTCCTCTGCTTTCTTGCAGAATTGTCCCCATAACTGTACCTTTCCTCTGCTGATTAGTTTAAGCTCCAGGGCACAGACCCTGCGAATCTTGTTCACAGGAGCTGGCCACAACGCTGGCAAAGGAAGACACCCGGCATCGAGCCACCTCGTCACCCGCCTTGACCGCTCCGGGAGGCTTTGCCCCCTTTTTGCAGGTAAAGGACTTCAGCAGGACGGGGGCCATGCGTAACCTTGCGGCTGTGTACAGCAGGCACAAACTTGAGCATAGGAAGTTCCACCTAAACATGAGGAGGAACTTCTTTACCTTAAGGGTGGCAGAGCCCTGGCACAGGCTGCCCAGAGAGGTGGTGGAGTCTCCGTCTCTGGAGACATCCCAAACCCGCCTGGACTCGTTCCTGTGCCACCTGCTCTGGGTGACCCTGCTCTGGCAGGGGGTTGGACTAGATGATCTCCAGAGGTCCCTTCCAACCCTATGATTCTGTGATTCTATGATTCTATATTCAGTTGGGCTAGGTCTTCTTCTTGCCTCCAGTAAAAGATTCATAAGACTGGAGTAAAGCAATCAATGGTTTTAATTATCTGCTTAATGCAGGAGCACTATATTGAGTAATACTGAGCAGAGCCATGCTTTACGGTACTGGACTTGAAGTTCTGTACCCGATTTCCTGCATCCCACTGACAAAATGAAAACAGTAATAGTTCTCTGTCTCCCATCCTTCCTCTGCCTCGTTGCTGGCCGGTCCCGGTGCCAGCGGAACACGGAGCACACCCGGAGGTCCCCGTCCTCTCCGTAGTGTCTGGCTCTGGAGCAGAGCGGTTGTACGGTGGGTCCCACTCCCCATGACAACTCCGCCGAGCATCCCACCTGGATCCCTTCACAGTCCCCTTTGTCTTTCCCCTGTTAGGTTAAATTCTGGGGAAACTTCTCCAAAGCTGTTTTTCTGTACAAAACATGCCTGCAGTCTGGTTACATTTAATTCCAAATAACTGAGCATTTCAAAGGGGTTGTCAGTCACCCTTCTGCAGCATTAAATGACAAGATACACAAGTGAGGTGTTAGATTAGGCAACGCAACAAGACTGACATTTATTCAAGAGGAGGAAGGACGCAGTAGACGAAAAGGGATGTTATTTCTCCATTTGTTACTCCATTGTCTAGAAATCAGTTGTTTCTCTGAGACGGGGTCTGCAGCTGAATTCCATACAACAGCAGAGGAAACGTGGCAAAAGTGTTCTGTCTCCATTAGTTACCAAAAGTCTCTTTAGGAAAGAACATCAGATTTCTGTCTTACCTCCTCGGAAATGGAAGTCCTGCCCTGAGGAGGTCAGACCAGGCACGGCCCTTTCTGCCAAGCCTGCCGTTTGGGCAACATTCTCCAAAGTCGACATTTGCAGAATAAATGGGAATTTTTGCCTTCTGACAAAGTTTTGCACAACAGATCTGTATTCTTCGAACATGAAAATATAAACAAGCCTTAGCTCCCTCGCAGAGGCACGCTCCCGTCCACTCTCATTTCTCCAGACTGTTCAGCTCAGCCACAGCTCCACTCCGATGCGTTTGCTGTCTGCCTATACACTGGGCTAAGATTTTAGAAACATTTATTTATTTTAAGGGGATATATTACCTCTGCAGAAAAATGAAGCTGGGAGTTATCATCTGCAGCAATATTTTGAATTAGCTTTTACTGTGTTGCTTCCACTACCTCCCACCTTCAATCAAAACTGATGAGAATAAGAGTTTCTTCTGTTTCACTGGGTAATTTCTTCATACTCCTTTTTTCCTTTGCAGTTCCATACGCTGCATGACAATGAGGCCTACAGAAGTCCCATCTCGACATGAAAACACTGCAGCAGAGCTTTCCTAGTTTATTTTAAGTGAATACACAGTTTCTAGGCTGATAAACAACGAAACGGTCTGAATATCCCTGAATATCTGGAACGGCACAAGGGAACAGGCATGTAAAATAGTTTCTTCCTACCTCGGGGTTTTTTCTAGACAAGGTACGCAGCTTTCTTTGCCAGACTTACCTAAGGTAACGTTCAGCTGGTGAAAGTGATGGCTGGATGTGCCCTTGACTTGGCAGGGATTTTTATTTTTACTTATATTCCTTTCAATACAGATGTTACAATGGAAAAAAACAACCCTACAGTCAAGCGAAGTTCCTGCCGCGCTGCAGCATGCCGTCGCTTCCATCCTGTCCTCTGCCCGTCTCCCGGGGAGCTCCCGGGTTTCACCAGCCCTTCTGATGGGGCCACCACCCGCTGTCGCAGCGTCGGGAGCTCGGGCAGCCTCGCCAGCTCCATGCGGGGGGAACCTCCGCAGTGTCAGCACCCCTCGTCCCCTCCGTGCTAAGCCCTCGCCCCTGGCCCCGCTGTCCCCTCCTGCTGCGCCCGCGCATCCTTGCTCCCCCTCCATCACCTGCACCGCCAGCATCGGCTCGCTCCTCCCTCCAGGGACAGGGCCGCGCTGGCCACAGGCTCCCAGGGGACACAGCCACACTGGCCATGGGCTCCCATGGGACACAGCCATGCTGGCCACAGGCTCCCAGGGCTGCCTGTCGTCCCTCAGCATCCTCATCTTCACCCACCTTCCTGGGCAGGAGGGTGCGATTCGGGACTCCCAGAGGTCAGCTCGACTGAACACGGAAACTCACTTTTCTTCGTCAGCTTTCAGATCTTCAGATCTCCAGAAAAACTCAGCAGAGACTTCAAATCCCAACACCCTTTCAGGACTGAGCTCTCAATTTGTCAATAAATTTATCCTGAAACTGCTAGCCGAAAATTGGAACGGGCGATGCATCGTTTGACAGGAGTTATTATGCATAACAGATTTGTTTATTTAGACATGCAAATCATACTCCTGTTTATGTTGGCAGGAAAGCAGAATGACCTCTTTTTTTTAAGGTACAGACTTCAGAGATTATTCATAGTGACTGCAAAAGAAAACCTTGCAGAGAGACGGGCAAAAATAGTAATAACTTCACAGCATGCAAAGCTGCATCACCGCTACTGTTGTACGGCTGTCTGCTTGGAAAGATCTGGAAGGAATCAAATGCAACGTGTGTGTAGTTAGAAAAGTTGAAAATGGTGCCTAGCAAAAATCATTGGGGTGGTTTCACAAGGCAGATGAGTTTATATCTGAAGTGAGATTTTAATCTGTAAATAGAAATGTCACTAACTAGTGATACCTGGGGTTGTGAAGACCTGCTTATGGCTGTGTTTGGACCATGAAGATGTAAGTGTTTCAGAGAAACATGATTTAAGAGAAAACATAACCAATTAGGAAATTCATCAGATGCAAATACAGTGTCTTATTATGTGCAAGTAAGTTTTAAAAAGGAAACGTACCAGTAAGGTAGAAGGGAATAACTAATTTAATTCTTCATTTCACCTAAACTCACTTAAAACCAAGCCTCTGGCGAGCGGCAGAAACACGCGGTGTCTCCCCACCACGCATCCGTCCCTCGGGCACGCCGGTGTGCCTGGCTGTGCCGGGGGGAGCCCGCCCTGCCCCCGGAGAACGGGCGACATCCTGCCCCCGTGAGCTCCCCCAGCCCAGCGCCGGGCAGGGCCCCGGGTCCCCCCCGCAGCCCCACGCTCCCGGCGCCCTTCCGCGGTGGAGGCACCTGCCCAGGGAAAGCAGCTGGTGGGGGCATCTGCTTGTGAATTAAACACTGCCCAAACAACAACGCCAGAATTTTGGCTGAATGAATAGGCCAGATAAAATGCTAATTGCAATTACATTGCTCCCTGCGCCAAGCCTGTGACTCTTGGCTTGACTTACTTGGACATTGAACAGCGTGAATTAGCGGTTCTGCAGTCCAGGACTCCTCGCACGTCCTCTGTGACGCTCCATCACGAAATAACATAAGATTATTAGTAATAATCGTAGAGTGCTCTGAGAGATGGCTCAAAAAGTAGCATTTCACATCCCCGCCTATTTGTCGATGCGGTAACTTCACCCGGCCGGCCAGGGAAGCTGGAAATGAAGCACCAGCCTCGGGTGATGTCAAGAGCAGAAATGCTGAGAACATATGGTTCTCAAAAACTGCTTGGAAAAAGCTCTACCGGTACAAATCCTCATCGATCATCAATGAAAAATGTGTTTCTACCCTTTTTAAAAGAAAAAAATTACTTATCAGTATCAGCAATCTGTACAGTCCGGCCCCTCTGGCATCCCCATTTCGAGAAGTTCGAAAGACCTGTTACTCCGTTGAACATCAGTCAGGTAAAGGAACGGGATGTTTGTCACTTCAGACAACACAAACATTTTAACCTTGCTCACACCAGCCTGAATTTTTTATGGACAATTTTGACAGGCCAAATTGACCAGCCGGCACAAAGCCTGAAGGAAAATGGCTTGGGCATCCTGCGAGACGTAACCGATGTCTCATCCGCGGTCTGTGGCGGGGCCGGCTGAGCTTGCTGTCTGACTCTGAAGGCTGGCAATGTCAACTCGAACCAACGGAACCAGGTGCAACCTCTGTTTTAATGCCCTGCTTTCCACCTCTAAATTCAGCTATCTTGGTGGCTTTTCCTTTCTCCACCTGTGACCGTCAAACCACTCTCCCTGTGGCTCCTACTGGGCAAATACAACCCAACGATTTCATGCAAAGCCCCTCCTGAATGCAAACCACTGAAAAACTGGCAAAGACGCCAACATCAACTATTTATATTTGTAAAGTACATATAAAAACACCTCATTGATGAGATTATTGCTGACACGAGGGTTTCTGGCGCGGGCCTGCGCCGTCCCCCGCCCCTGGCTTTCTCCCCCGTCCCTCTGACACCCCTTTGCTGTCACTGTCACCCCGCGGGGGCAGCCGATGGGTTTTGGTTCCCTGCTCCTGCAGCATCTGCAGAAGGGGGTTAATGATCTGTCACTAGAGCACCACAGCGCTGAATCAAAGAGAAACCGAGGGAGATCATTCTTCCCCTCTACACAAATCATGCACCATTCATTAGGTTTGTAGCAATAAAATCAAAGCACATTAGAGGCGCATTAAAGACGGTAAGAACATCGGGAACTCATGATGGAGGACACGAGAAATAGCCCAGAAGCCCAGCCTCGCACACCGCTTGCTACATGGCCGCAGGCAGCCCCGCTTCTGGAAGCAAACATTCCCATGCGCGCGTCCCGCACGTGCCATTCCACAGCAGGGGAGATCTCCAGGGACAAACTCCGCCAGCCACTTCAAAGGATTCGGCTTCACCTCTAATAGTTAACTCAAGAAATCCCTAATTATAAATCCCGTTTGATTAGTGACTGGGGACACAATGACAATTTATCACAATAAAGCTGGGCTTGCATTGTTTTCTGGCCCAGGAGAATAATTAAAAAGTCTCATAAAAAGCTTCACTGTGCAAAATTATCTCCTATTTTGGGGGGCAGCAGGTTGGGAATTCAAGTCTTTCAGGCAAACTTCAAGCTGTATCTGCCCCAGAACTTCCACACCTTCCCCAGCTCCGTCATCCTTTGCTCTTCTCACCCATCCCCGGCTCTTCCATGGAGTTTGCTGCTGTGGGGCAGCGGGGCAGGCTGACTGAGGAGGAAGCGGTTCCCCCAGGAGAAAGAATTCCTTTGACCTCTGCTCAGCTGGAGAAGGACGAGACGATTCATCAAAGTTATCTGGGATCTGGACTTGGCTGGACGTTGTCTGCTTTATAGCTTCCACCATCTGCTATGTGTCTGCCGTAAGCGAACACGCGCTTCTGTGAAACAGAAGTACTGGTAGAACCGTACATGTTTCACTTTCAGAGGGGATATAATTTCCTAATTTTTTTTTTCATTCTGTATGTCAAATCTACATGTGCAGAGACACTGTTACAACACTTCAAATTACTCCAGCTTGAGTAAAAAGTGGAACAAAAAATAAATGTGGGCAATTAAATCTATTAAGGAAAGCAATTTTTGCTGTGCTGGGAAGAACTGACCTTGCAAACGGGATCCAGAATGAGAAGCCAAAGGAAAACTAAGGTTCAGCCAAATTTCAAGGCTGCTAACATTCAGCCAGCTAACGTTTGGCGATCTACAACTGAAAGGAAAATAAAACCAAATCTGAAAGGCAGAAACAAAGAAACCAGGGACCACTGGGAAAAAAATAGCAGGCAAAAAGTATGAACACAACAGAGAATGGAAAAAACTCACTGTTGCAAAGACACACACTGTCCTGAGCCCTGGACACCTCTGCCTGCACCTACCACTGAGCAAAGCCCAAAGCATCGCTCCTTCCCCCCACCAGCTCACAGGAGAGGAGCCCAAGGTTTTGTGTTTGAGAGTCGGAGCTGAGCTGAGCTGCACAGATTACGCTGGAAACGACCTTGCCAGAAAGCACGTGGAAACACTTTGGACTAATTGTGAGCATAATTATTCATGTCTCTGCAGACCTCTCCTTTGGCATCTTGTGTACTTTGGATGAAGATTTCACCCAGCGAAGCACTCGGCCGTGTTCCTTTGAACCTGCCCAGAGTATTCACAGCTGCTGGCTGGGAACTCTGAAAGTCTTCTGAAAAAATTGTGTTGTTTTTTTTTTTTTTTTTAATTACAAGCACTGAAAATATTTTGACCAACTGTAAAGCTGCTGAGCTATCATCTTAAAAGATGTTGCTACAAACACATTTCTCTGCTTCTAGGCAGACATTTAGGCACTACGTGTTAATACATGTCCCCCCCGGACACTGGTGTACACACAAAGCCCATTACTGCTGTGCGCCTGGCAGACCTGTCCTGCCACAGCTTTGAGCTAATTATGAGAAAGAAGCTTATGAATTATTTAAATGACAGAAAAGTGTGTTTATAATTAATAATCATTATTAGTTTTTTCCTGGCGCTGCACTAAACTATGCAGAAAGGCCAGGGGTGCTCTGTTCGCCGAGTGTTTTCCAGCACCGGGTTGAGCAGCGGGTGCTGAGAAGCCCCCCCCGGCAGAGGGTCCACAGCGGGTCCCGCCAGCTGCCGGACACAGGGGACATTCCGGGGACCATCTGCGGAGAGGTTTGGTGTGGGACTGTCTGGGAGAGGTTTGGTGCAGAGCTGAGCGAGTGGCACAGCTCGGATAAGCAATACACTGGGACCCCTCTCAGGGAGGGGGGGACGCAGCAGACCCCCTCCTGTGTCCACGCTGCAAAAGTGGTAGCGTTCATTCCGAGGCATTGTAAGGCTCGGCGCATAGGCAGAAGAGCTGCACAAGTATGAGGAGACAGCGAGTTTCTCCCTAAACAAAAAAAAAAAAAAAGAGGAAGAAAATAATGCTGTCGCAGCCTCGCGAGTCGCTCTCTGCATTCTTACTCCTTTTTCCCCTAACTGTAAAATGTAAAATTAATGCTGGCCATCCTTTATCTCGTTGGACTTTTGCCATTTCCAAGATTTTCTAAAAAGACACAAAATGCTGTTGCCTGTGTCTGTGTTTTCCTGTCTGCGACGTTACATTATCTGTTCCACTTGGAACAACCTCTCCGGGTACCTGATGAGCTAAAAGCATAGGTGTGCTCGGAACAACTCCTGCCACCTTTACAGCTCGCCATTTGTACTTGGCACAAGGCAGGGCATGTCCCGGAGCGTGGCACCGCGTGGGGACATGGGACGATGGCTTCATGCCCGCAGGCATCCCGTGCTGGGAACTGGGGGTGGCCGGGACAGCCCGCTGCAGCCCAGGGCAGCACATCGGAGCATCGCACCGCATCGCACCACCACATCGCGCTGCATCGCACAACATCGCACCACCACATCGCGCTGCATCGCACCACCACATCACACCGCATCGCACCACCACATCGCACCGCATGGCACCGCATCGCACCACCACATCACACCGCATCGCACCACCACATCGCACCGCATCGCACCGCATCGCACCACCACATCACACCGCATTGCACCACCACATCGCACCGCATCGCACCACCACATCGCATCAATCGCATCGTACCCACGGCAAACCACATCCCCCCAGCACACCAGCCTGGGCGGGAGAGGGAGATGCAGGGGGCTATTCCCCAGTGCAATCTGAAGGAAAAACACAGGAAAAGACTTAGGAAATGAGTTACAAAAAATTACTCCAGACTTATGCCTTGAGAATCTCAGTCTCCTCAATTTATCCAAGAGATGGCTGAGTCCAAAATCTACAAAGAAGCAGCATTTCTGAGGATTGGTAGCTTTTAAAATCAAAGTAAAAAGCATAACAAGGCAGAGGGGACCAGAAACTAAACAAAACCAGACTAGAAATAGGCATTCGCTTTTACCAGGCAGGGGTATGTACCATGGGAACCACTTAAAAGGAACACTGTGGGTTTGGATTGCTTTGTATCTTTTTATCGATTCCCTTTAAATTTCTGGCCAAAGAGAATTATAGTCTTGATTTGGAAATTCAGGAGAATTTTGTAACGCAATTTGCAAGAGGTCAGATCCGAGGCTGGTAAGAAAGCTCTCCAGCCTCACCACCGCCATACTGAGCTCTGGAACTACAGGATGGGGCGCTGCAGGAGCTGAAGTCCCACCGCGTGCCTCGCCAGCCGGGTGAAATCCTGGGAGTTGCCGTCAGGGAGGCAGCCAGGAGCCGGGCGCTGCGAGGAGCCAGCGCGGAGGAGGATGGGGGTCCTCTGCCTCCCACCACCACCAGAACTCCCGCACCTCTGGCAGCCACCAGGTTTTCAAAGCCTTGTCAAATCAGTATAACCCCACACCAATAACGACTTGCTTCACCTGGATCTTCAGTTGCCAACCTTTGACGGGATTTTCACATAGAAACCTCATCCTTGGGGTGAGACACGGCCTTCTGAGGGGTGTACGCTCTGTGTGTACGCTCAAGTGTTCACATCATCTAAATTACCATAGGATGTGTTCTTCCCATGAGAAGCCGGGATGAAAAGCAGTGATATAATCTATTACAATGACATTTTCATCAGCATTAAATGTCTTCACCATAAATTACAACATGAACTGATAGAAAATATTTGGGGGCTGTGCTTATGACAGTTACAATTTGTTGCTGGAGAAAACTCTGCATGGACTTAATTTCTCAATGTCCAATTCATCATCTCAGATACAATGTTTTGTGGAGATTAATGTATTCAGAATTATAATAATGACAATAATTTAGCAGAAACCTCTTCTTGACATTTACAACAGCCAACTTGACCTAAGAAGGGAGCATGTTGCCAAAGCCCCCAGCTGCAGAGGAGAGAGCCCGGGTGCACCCCGGGGAGGAGAAGCGCAGCCCTCGGCGGTGCAGGACCTGTGCCCTCGGCTGCTGCGACCTTCTCAATCCGAACTGTGAAGGATGTGGAAAACGCAGCTGGAGAGATGGCCATGGGGGCACACCACCGTCCCCAGCTCTTCAGCACTGATGCCTTTGAAATCCCCCCTTTCGAGTAACTTTCACATTCTTCATCACTTTATCTCAGACCAACAAAGCTGGCCTTTGCCAGTCACATCAAACCTGCCACATGGAGCTGTAACCATAGAATCACAGAATGACAGAATCACAGACTGGTTTGGGTGGGAAGGGACCATCCAGTGCCCCCCCCTGCCCTGGGCAGGGACACCTCCCACCAGCCCAGGTTGCTCCAAGCCCCGTCCAACCTGGCCTTGAACCCCTCCAGGGATGGGGCAGCCACAGCTGCTCTGGGCAACCTGGGCCAGGGGCTCACCGCCCTCACAGCCAAGAATTTCTGCCTCAGATCTCATCTCAATCTCCCCTCTTCCAGTGTAAAACCCGTTCCCCCTCGTCCCGTGGCTCCCCTCCCTGAGCCAGAGTCCCTCCCCAGCTTTCCTGGAGCCCCTTGAGGGTGGTCTCCCAACTGATCACTGGAGAGACTACTAATCATGGGGACACAATGAATAACGAAAGAAAAAGACAAATATTCTGTAATAACATCAAGCCAAATCTTCTGTAATAACATTAATATTAATATTGAAGTGTGGCAGTCCACCACGGCCTTGGAGCTGGGTGAAGTCCTCACATTAACCTGACAGGTAGGTAAAACTGTAGATTAGCTGTTTTCTGTTTAAAAGATTCTGTTTAAAAAATCAACCCATTGACTTTTTTTTAATATGTGTAGATTTTAATAAGCCTACAGTGGTATACTTGATAAAGTGCTGCAAGATAACATTCACAAAACCAGAACTTTGAAGCAATTTGCATCCGAGTTGTCACTTTCAATCAAAGGCAAGGAAACGTCTATGCTAACCCTGAATCGGATTTTGAGACTGAGTAAACTGAAATTTGACAGAAACATGAGTGTCCCAATGACAGCAATAATCAAGCCGGTGGGCTGACGGGTATTGTGCATAAGTAATGAATTTAAATGTATTCACTGCAGATCCCAGAACCTGCATAATGTAATATTCTACCCATGAAAAATTAGCACCATTGAGGACTTGGCAATATATCTATTGCTAAAGAGGGGAAATATTACGGTGCCCCTGTTAGCAACCGCATGAACTCATTACTTTCTTGTAATTAAGGATTAAAGGCAAACAGACAGATACAAGACAGAGGCTGCCCAGATGTGGCTGCCCCATCCCTGGAGAGGTTCAAGGCCAGGTTGGACGGGGCTTGGAGCAACCTGGGCTGGTGGGGGGTGTCCCTGCCCAGGGCAGGGGGTGGCACTGGGTGGGCTTTAAGGGCCCTTCCAACCCAAACCATCCTGTGATTCTATGGTAAGACCCAAGGGAATGAGCATCCTGGGGGGCTGAGGGTCTGACACCCCCGAGGGCAGCACCAGCGTGAGAAGCAGCAGTGTGGGGCATGGCTTGGGAGGTTTGGGACCAGGATTCGTCCCCATGCCCTGGGTCCAGAGAGTGGGAACAACTCCCTTGTTATAAGACATGGCTTAGTAACACGACTGAAGTCCCATGGAAGCATCTACATTTTGCTGCTCTGCGTAAGATCTGAAAACCATTGCGAGCATGAACACCCCTCCTGCTCCTTCCACCAACCGCTGGTACCTCATGCAGCTTTCACCGCGCTCGGTAACAGCACCTTCGCCCTCCACACCAGGTGCCCCGATTACTGCGAAGGGTGTACGTCAGAAACGTCTGATGTGTATGAAATGTGACATTTCTTAATAAAAGTAAAATTCCCAATTTACATCAGAACACTTGCAGGATGAAGACAACAGAGGTACGCGCAAAACAAGCCATGAGAATATGAGTAGGGAAATAGAGAGGGAAAGCAGCAAAACGCAAGCTGTAATTTCCAGTAAGCCGGCGTCAGGACCTATTTCCATGTGACACGAAATGCTCACACTGAGGGGCCTGGAAAACAACCAGCCCTCCCTCCACGCGCCTCCCAACCCCTCTCACTTACAAAAAGGGATTTAAAGCCTACTACCAGGTTTGTTCCTCTGGAATAAATGGTCACCGGTGTCAGCGTACCTGACGGCTTCTACCAGCTGCAGCTGCGAGTCTGACATTTACGGCCTTTGCTGCATTTTACATTTCACTGGTGAGTCTGTTCTGTAATTCCAAAGGAAGGCGCCGTGATGCCCAGAGAGGGGAGCGGGATGGGGCGCAGGCTCAGCCGGAGCCGGCGGAGCAGGGCTGGCTCCCGGGGGGTCACAACACACCCACGTCTTCTCAAGCAGCTTTTCTGAAGAGGTCACTTTTATCACGTTGGTTAGAGTTTGCCAACATCGTGGTGGCACCTGCCTGAGAAATTAAATTCTCCGTAAAACAGGAAAAACAGAGCCATTGCCTATTTTAATGACATTTGTCCATTTTCATCCTATGCGGGGCCACCTCCATCCCCTGGCAGTGCCGTCGGCTGCGGCTGGGCCTGGAGCTGGCACAGCGCTTCACTTCCCCCTTGGAGACCTGGGCTCTCCCACCCTTCCCAGCTCCAGAGACCCCCCGGCACAGCCACAATTCCCATTTCGGGGAGCCCGTGGGTTTCTCCTCCTGCTTTCATAGAATTATTTCTGGGTTCTCGCTCATTTTTTAGAAAAGGGATAGATTAATTCCCATTAAAATATTTTCACTTTTATTTGCGGGGTATTGTTTGCTCTGCCCTTTATTTCTCTTTGTTCTTCCAGTAGCAGTGAAAAAGGAATTAAGAAAAATAAATTACAATATCAGCCATTTCAAGAATAAAATTTAAAGTTTTCAAAATTCCCTTGATTTAGGGGTTTTACAGTGCTCATTATTTCCATGACATCAAAGTGGTTTTTTTCTTGAGTAAGCAGTCAGCTTTTAAAACACGAGAAATATGAAGAAAGTGAATTTTACAGAAAATAATCATAAATTAAATGTAACATTTTCCAAGTGTAAGTATTTAAAAATGAAATCCATAAAAATAAATCTAACCACTTAGTTTAACCTAACATGCTTTAAAAGACGCAAATGAGTGATGTTCCTACCGGCAGTTACAGACAAAGGTCATGGTGGCGTCTTCCCTTCTCTTTTCCTTTTCATTATTTCACACATTTATCAAAACGCATGCTTAATTTTACAACTAAGTGTAAGTCTAAAGGTCTAGAATTGGGGAAAAAATGTATGGTTAAGCAAAGATTTAAAAGAAAAGGTAAAAACTTTATCTGTAAATGAATGCTTTAATTATCTGTGAGAAGAAATGTAAAACGACAGGAGGCCAGCCCGTGGCTCCGACTTTTCTCAGACCCCTGAGGAAGTGGCAGTGGTGCCGGAGGAACAGCTGAAGTCCTGGCAGCGGGGCGGTATTTCTGACAGAGCTTTCCTGGGTGGGAGCGACCGGCAAACACCGAAACGGCAGTCAGGCCCCCTGGTAAAGTGACAGTGACCCCCAGAGTCTGGGGGTCCGGCACCCACTGAGCCCCCGGCTGCAGCCGGGGCTCGGCTCTGCCCGTCCCACCCTCACCCCTCCTGCAGCAAAATAACAGCGCTGGCCCGGGAAAACAGTCCCGGGTGCTCCGGCACAGCGGCTCACCTCCTCGGCTGGGAGCGCGGGGCCCCTGCCTGTCCCTCCAGCTGAGCCCAGGAGAGGACACCGCGGTCAGCGGGGCTGGCATGAGCTCCTGGTGACTCACCCGTCTCCTGCCACCCTTACAGGGAGAGCAACGTCCCCGCCGAAGACAAAACGCTGAACTTCGAGACGTGAAAGCAGAGAGAGATAACTCCCAGCTCTCCAATCTACCAAACGTTTTCAATCCCACGCGCTGCCCTAAAGTGCTCTCAGGAAAACTCGCATGGGAAGGAGGCAGCTCATCTCCTTCCAGCACATCTCCTGCCCCATTCCCAACTCCGGCACTGAATAACGCCAGCTCTCGTGGCTCACACCTCCTCAGGCTATGGTTTTCCTCAGGAAGAAGCTATGGACAGGAAGAATAATATCAATACCAACGGTACTGAATATAAATAAATATTCCACTGGATATCAAGTTTCAATCTAAACCAGTCCCAGCTTTCACCATTAATCATCCAACCCCACAGCCCGGCTCCTTCACTGTATATAAAAATGTATGATAATGTAGCACTCAATACCCATTTAAAATGGTTCAATGAACCGGTAAAAAAATTATACCAACTTCCAGTTACCGTTTGTCTTGCTAGCTTTCAATCGGAGGTGATTTGGTCTGTGTAAGAGGTAAGTATTTGAAAATGAAATACAAGAGTGTTTGTGTGAATTGCGTTTTATTCCAGAGGTACAAAGTCGGCCCGTTTCTCCCCTCTGCCATCCCCCGCCCAGCCGGGAGCGGCGCGGGACACCGGAGGGACTCGGGGATGCTCGGCCGGGAGCGCAGCACCCAGCACCGCGCAAGGGCAGCTTCTCAGGGCAGGGAGCACCCACGATGTGCCTTCCTCCAGTAAATCCAAATATTGCTATTAATTTATCGTGGTACAGTCCAAGATGTGGCAAGAACAGTACCAGAGCAGGGGAAGGCGAGGTCCCCATGTGCGTGTGGGGCTGGATGTCGGTATCTGGCCGGGCCAGACGAGCGCTGGCTGAGGGGGGCTTGTCCTGCCAGGGGCCACGGCTGAAGCTGCACTTGGTTCGTGCTCAACGCAAAAAGAAATCTTGTGGCTTCAGTGTTTCAATCAAACAAAACATTTAATTCCACATGAGATCACTTTTTTTCTCCTTCATTTTCGGGTCAGTTAACTGTCACCACGCTCTCACCACAGAAATACAAGGCAGTATTTCGGAAGAAAAGAGCCACTTGAAAGCATCAAGGCAAGAACTTCCCCCGCTGCAAACGTCAGCACCAAGGGCTTCGCATTTTTTAAAAGTTGTTTCCATCAGTTTTCGGACTGAAATTCGATTTTCCCTAGATTTCATGATGCACCAAGTTTCACATGCCCCCTCTCCCCCGGTTGGCAGCGGAAAGACGGCTCTCCCGAGGGTCGGTCAGGCTGGGAAGGAAGAATTCCCTCCGACGGCAGGCGATGCTGACGGCAGGCTGTGGTGGGGAGCGGGACGGGGCCGGGCTGCCAGGGGTGCCCCTGAGGTGCGCAGGGCTGGCGGGGGACTTTCTCCCTTTCAAAGTCCCCCCTCTGCAGCCGGGGTTTCTGTCCCAGGGCTGGAGAAACAGCTCCCCGGGTTCCAGCCCATTTTCTGCAGTTCCTCACGCCTGCAGAGGAGAGGTCGCCAGCCCCTGCCTCTCCCCACAGCTCCCAGCCCTGACAGTTCAAGCGAGACGTGGGCGTCAGCTACACCAAAAAACTACTTTTTTGGTGAGAAGGGCTGCTCCTGGGGCCACGGGGATCTGTGGCTGGCTGTTCACCCCTTCTGGCATGAGTATTATGGCATGTCTTTCTCCAGATCCTGCCCACAACTCAGCTAGCCAGTTACTATTAGAAAACGGCATTACATTTTAAAATGCCAGAGCTGCATCTGTTTTCCTCCAAGCTCAATTTCACCCACATGAATTCAGTGTCTGTGAGAACACCATTTATAAACTCTCACATCCAGCTCCTCCCATCACCACTGGGCTCAGTCCAGAATGCAATGATGTAAAAATAACATTCCTATTGACTTCGGGGGCTTTGGAGCAGACCTATTGATTAGTTACTTCTCCCTGGGAATGGCCCGTTGACATTAAAAGAGCCAACTGTGCAGTAAAGTTTTATTTCATGTAAATAAGAATGAGAGAATCTATCCTGGTACCTTAAAGGCACCGCAGAAGCGCACCACGACGTGGCTTGTTTAGCCAGAGAAAAGACAGCTCCGGGGGGAAGTGTTTGTTCTTCGCAAACACGCCAGGGCTGAGCCCTGGGACGGGAGAAGAATCCTGTGACAATATTGGGTAAGAACGGGTAAATATAAATTGGCCTTTGGTAGGTTTGGGCTGGAAGCACAGAGATTTCTAACCAACTTGGCTAGGGAAAGCGTCTGGGAGCTGAGACGGAAATGTGTGTTTGATGAGTTTGTTAAGGGGATGGGGCAGCCTGGCTGCAGGCGGGGTGGCACGTCACGTCATGTCACCCCACGTCATCCCATGGCACCCCACATCACCCCATGTCACCCCACGCCACACCACCCTGCCCCCTCCCCAGCCCAGGAACGCTTCTCAGCCCACATCCACCACCACCTTTTCACCCTCGTTAAGGAGTTCCAGCTCAGCAGCCCGACGGCGGAGGCCCCGGCACCGCGAGCACGGGCTCTCCTGGCCGTAGGTACAGAAACACTCTCGTTCGCACACACCGGTGGGGCTGTCCCGAAGTGCACACGCACGCCCCGTCTCACACACAGACCTGCATTTGGTATTTCCTTTACGTGCAAACACACATAGATGCAATACAGAAAACTGAATCCAAAGAGCCGCACTGGTCTGGTACTTTTTCCTCTGCAACAGTTTCATCCCACCCCAGCGGGCAGGAGTGAAACCCCTCACTTCACGTGCTCTGGGGGGCACAAACCAGCCACAGCATCTCTGCCTCCAAGCCTGGAAGTGTTTGCGCTGAAGGAAGCATCACACTGACACCTCCACCTTCTGCAACACGCCTGCAAGTTAATTACTTAATATTCCTCAAATAGGGAAAGGAAGAAAGGCCAGTGAGAAGGAAAATGCTTGGCAAAGGTTTGTGGCCGTGCCCGCTCACGTCCCCCGGCCGCCCCGGCCCCGCAGCCCCTCTGTCGACTTGGCCGCCGTTTCGCCTCCCAGGGGCGTTGCAATATTGACGGCTCCAGGTTTCAGCTGCTCTCCTCTCTCCTGATTCATGTGCAGCAGATGGCGCAAATGACACCCCTTTTATTTTCTGGATGAATTCATATCACCCTGCCAAGATGCTAATTTTTGTTGCTAGTCGTTGTGCGTTGTGTTACCGGTGATGAAGACCAGCTTTGCCTTGAGATGGAGCAAAACTGCAGCCACAGACAGGTTCAAGTTGTAATGAATTATTAGTTATAGCAGGTTAAAGTTAAATAAGAGATTTTACTAACCAGCTTTATTTTGAACCCTTGTTTTTGCTTGCGGTTTGTTGGTTTTGTTTGTGGGCATTTACCCATGTTTTGGTGCTGCAGATTATACACAGCAGCAGATCTTCCTGAGGCTGATTTACTCATTTTGTAAAATGAATCTTTGTCACGAACTTTCCAACGATGGTAAATAACTCTCTCCTCCTCCAGACTTCTGATAAGTCAAACCGATCAAACACGAAAAGAGCAGAAGACGCCTCGCTGTTCCAGCCCTATTCCCCAGAGCGCTGCCCCCGGGCAGAGCAGGGCGACCTCCCGGGCCCCCTCTCCCAGCACCCTCCGTTACCACACCCCAGATGGAGCTCCCCTCCTGGACAAGAGCTTTGCTCTTTTTACTCTTGCTTAATTTGTCGGCCACTCCAAACCCCCGAGTCACTTTCTGCCTGGGGATGCCCTTGCTCCCCCCGCACTGCTCCCTCCTTTGCTGCCTCACACTGCAGCCGGGGGTTTCAGAAACATCTCCTCGGGTTTTCAAGTCATCCTTTATTTCAATTCTGCCCTCCAGAGATCCTGTGATCCCTCCCTGCTCCATGTTGTCTGCAAATTTTACAACTTCTCCATCTTACAAATCACGAATTAAAATAATGAACAGACACAAGAGCAAGACAAGTCCCTTTGGGGCTCTCCCTTGAAACGCTCTCCCACATTTGCCAGCAAATAACGAGAGCTGCTACTTAAAACAAATTTCTCCAACAGCTGTATGTGCACCTCACACCTAGACATGTCTCTCCAGCTTACCTGGAAATACAAAAATCAAAGTATATCAGAACTATTTGTTCCCCTTTTACCCGCCAGGTCAGTTAATTGGACTCATCTGATGTGCTTTTGACAAATCCATGATGGTTGTTTTGTTTCGATTTTAGTCACCTCTTCCAAGTGTTATGGATTGATTTTTTTCATTAATTAATTTCAGAGCCTTTCCAAGAGCTCATTAGGCTTTTCAGTCAATAATACACTAGACTGTATTTTTTCATTTTATATTTAGGATCTGTATTTGCATTTTGATAGTTCTGAGACCTCCTCTGAGCTCCACAAGCTGTTAAAATAATTGTTCCTTGTTCAAAAATAGTTTTGATTAATTCTCTCTAATTCTAAGGAGAATCTCCTCAGATCCCATGTCCTGCCCTGTCTAGCAGATCCAAATAAACTCTTGCCTGTTTGTTCTCTGTTCTGGCCCCTTATTCTACACTCTGGTCAAATTAACCAGGTTATCGGGGCATTTTAGATGCTGCTGTAAGCAGCCGCTTCTCTGTCAAGTGCTAGATCTGTATTTCCTCTCCTATCTTCTTATTTCTAATGTATTTATAGCACTACTTCCTCCTGCTTTTTATCTCACTTGCTAAATGAAACACATTTTTTGCCTTAGGCTTTTCATTTTACCATTATATGCCTGTGCTATGCCTTCACCTTCATTTCTTGTCAAGTGCCTCTGCCTTTTTACCACTTCTTCAGATTTTCAAGTCCTAAAGGAGCTCCTGATTCTGCTCTAGCAGTTTTCACCATATTCCTACCTGCCCTGTGCAGGAGGATGCTCGGCTGCGGAGTGTTCATCGGTCCTCTCTCAGAACCAACCTTGCTCGTCCCCTAGACCACCACCCCAAGGGATCCCACCTCCCCGCATCTGCTGAGGCCGCCTTCTCCGGAGTTCATCACACTAAAATTGCTGCCCGTGCTGCTTCCTTTCCCTCAGGAGTGGCCCCTCTCATTTCGTAGTCAGTCTCTCCCAAACTTCCCATCTGCCGTCAGTTCTCCACCAATTCTTCCCCAGCAATCAGGACGACACCGAGGACAGACCCTTTCCTGCTCTCTACCACGAGACACCCCTCAGGCAGCCCCGGGGAAGGAGCAGTCATGGTGTCCTCCCCAAGTTGTGCAAGCCCTCAGTAGCCTTAGGCGGCAGGGACAGAAGGTGGCATTCAGATTCACAGGTACTCATAGCCCATCAGTGATGGCAGGGGGTATTTTTGCTCCTGGGACCTCCTCTCTGTAGCAGAAAGCAGGAGGTGTTTCTGCACGGGTCTGCTGGCCCCAGCACTGGCCACAACCAATGCACCAGATGTGGCTTCGTGGCCATGGCACACATGGCCTGCGCCAGCTCCACGGCACGGCTTCCCTGACCGCCCAGGGCTGCCCTTGGTGCCCCTTGGCCACCGGTCTCAGGCCCGTTGGTTCATGAAGCCCTACGATTGAACTCTCCAGACAAGGGCATCCTGCAGCTTTTAGAATCAATCCAATCTGTGCGGAAAGGGGAAAAGCAGGATAAATGCACGAGGGGAGATTCTGAAAGCACCAAAGAGCGGCACAGTATTTATTTCCCCTTAAAAGTCAATGACAGGCAGGTACTTAAACACCCTTCATAGCCTGGAGAATCTCCTTCAGGTTAGATGCCAGTAAATACTTCTGCTCCTTCCCCCTCTTCTGGTATGTTCAGAACCACAACTACAATCGATAAAGATAACTTGAAGCTTTCAGGTAGTAATTCTGAATTACAAGCAGTCAGTTTCTCTTCCCAGTCCTACAAATCCTCTAATAAACAAAAGTTAACCTCCCAAACTCGGGGCTCCGAATGATTTGTTGCAGTTACCCTCTTGCACTCTTTGATGGCCTCCCTTCCCTGCACGGGCTGTCAAAGTCACAAGTGCTTCATTTTCTGAGATAAAGAACAATATACTTGAGAGTGACGAAGGAAGAAGAAAAAGCACCTTGCAATTAAATATTTTAATAGACATTTTGAAGATGGTTTTGAAAGGATTTAAAATTAATGTTAACAATAGTATGCATCAAAGGGCTCAGCCTGAACAATACCTATCACTTTTTCTGCTTAAGAATAAAGTGTAAAAATAATACCCTGTAATATTTTATACCAGCATCTCTTTTTATTCACCTAGGCTAGGCAGACGTCTCTGAATAGCTGCGCACAGCAGCTCTAAAGCCTCCCCCCCATATTCGTATCAAGCAACCAGTTCATGATGGCTTTGGTGACCCCTCGGATGCTGTGCATCTGCCGGCTGTTATCCCCTGGGAACGCGCCCGACGCCAGCTCGGCACCACCCGCCTCCCGGTGAGAAGAGACATCGCTCTTTTGCTTCCTCCCAGCATGGCACTCCCAACTCATTTTTGATTTAATGAGCTGGCAATTAAGACAGGGAGCCAAAGACAAACGGAGGTAGAGCAGAAGGATCGAAGGCAATCCTAGCACCATACATCATTCTCAGCACCTTATGTGCTGCCTCTGGCGTGTGACCGCGGGGAAGTCTGGATTTATATTGCTGATTTTCATTGGATTTCAATGGAGAAGAGTTCAGCAAGGAGCCCGAGGCCCTGCTTTATGACTGTAAACCCGAAGCTATGACTCCTTGCTGGCAGCGAATCGAGCGGTGCTCCAGGAGCAGCCCCAGTGAGGCAGGGAATGTTCTCCTGGGTGCAGATCTGCCGGGATCAGCCGAGGTCTGCGCATGGAGTCACCACAACCAGCTCGCTCTCTGCTGCTTTGCCCCCTTTTTGCAATGTTAACAAACACAGCCAGCCCTTCACAGAGGTGAATTTCAGTGGGCGCGAGTGGCTCAGAAGTCACAAACGCGGTCTCATAATTGATCAAAAATGAGCATTAAATGTAGATACTCTCAATATTGGTTAGAGATATGAATAATAAAGTTTTCATCAGTATAAATGAACAGTTCAGTATACAGCCTTGTTTATAATTTTCCTCTAATTTCGATCTATATTTTTGCTCAAATTTAGGCGGACGTTCATTATTACTTCCGTGGCAGAGCCACAGCTTCTGAGAGCGTCCCGGCGGGCACGGGCACTGCCTGCCCTGACTCTCAAACTGCGCTACACCAACTCGCCCGGCTTCTGCCACGCGGCCCAGAGCAAAGCTCCCCCGGGTTCAACAGCTCGGGACATTCTGTTCAGCGCGGCGTATGGAAGCGGAGCACATCCCGCCCCACCAGATCACCACCGCAGCCGAGACTATGCAGATGCTGGGTAAGAAAACAATTGTTTCCGTTACATTTGGCTTAAACCCACTTATTTATAATTACGTTACTGATCCATGCGTTGGCGTAAAATGACTCTACAACATAAGAGCAGCAATAACGTAGAACAAAATCTTTAAATAACAATTGTCAAGTGAGAAGATATATATATAGAATATATATCAAAATGAATAGCGTTCATCCATCTTTCAGAACAAGTTGAATGTGCCTGTTTCTTCCGGAAAATCTGTGTTATGCTCATTGAACAATTTATTTTCATTACATTTGAACCTTTTGGCAGAAATATAATATACAATCAAAGCAGGATGGTTGTTTTGATCAGTTTTCAGACATTTATACATTAGAAGAAAAAGAAAATGCATTAGGATTCACACAGATGCTTGTACTGCTGACCACTGGGAAGGAAGCAATATAAACTAAGGGTAACGTGTAATCAGAAATGACAGCTCAAGCACAAATCTCATTAAACAGATATTGTAGAACAGGCTTATAAAGAAAGGAAGAAGTCCTAGCATTTGGGATATTTATATGAAGCTTAGAGAGAGAATTATAAAATAGCATGCAGGGAGCAAGCTGTTCAAGCCACATGCCATATGAGAGTACACACGGCGAAACCCTACGTGTTGTGACTCATTGCTGAAATGTCACACACCGTCTGCACCGAGAGTGGCTGGCCTTGAAATCTGAAATACTCCTCTTTGAATAAGCCTTAGATGACTACTGACTACTTTTCCTTGAAACAACCATAAAACACCCAACAAAACAATCTGAGCTTGCAGACGCAGCTTAGAAGAGCTGGATATTCAACAAAGTTGGGGTGAAACAGATTCTCAATGTCTCACCCATCTCAAGCTGGAAGCCTGACCCTTCGCTCCAAGAACTACAGCACTCGCACCCCTGCAGCAGAACCGAACGTAAAAGAAGCGATCGTGCATCTGCAATGTTGTACATGGATATTTTGAATATTCTCTGCAAATTTATGCGTGCCCATTGCCCTGCCATAATTGCAAACCAGCACAGCGGCCGGCCGCCGTAACGCGCAGCCCCACGAGCACAGTCCCGCCCCAGCAGCAGCAGCTCCCTCGACGCAGCTGGGGCTCAGGGCACCCCTGGCCAGGTGACAGGAGCATTACTACTTTTCTACCCGGAAAAAAAATGCAACAGATAGGAATAGGAATGATCTGAGTATATAAAACCTGTTTGCTTTAACTCATAGGTATACCACCGCTCAACTGCAAATATTCATTCAAATGTCTGTCTGTCCATATTGCTTTCTGTCCTCATGATTCATTAGACATTTGTTTACAGAGCTTCAATTATCCAGTAAGGAAGAAGAAACAGCTCTGTGGTTCTCCACCTGTATACACCCTTCCTGTAACAGACCCTAAGCAGTCAACCTGAGGCCAACACCCACAACCCAAATTCTGGAAGGAATTAATTTCTTCCAAATACAGGGAACACATCTGAAGATGGCCATTCCTGCGTAATGTACAATTGCTGATCCGACTGTTGGTGACCTATTTTGAATAAATAGTTCAAGTGACTTACCTGTCTCAGGAACAGTAGAAACTTCTGGTCATCACCAGGAGACCTGAAAGAGGTAAATAGATTCAGTTGTTGAGAAAGCATATTAAACACGTTTTCCATGAGGAAGTTGTTGAGAAAGCATATTAAAGACATTTTCCATGAGGAATTCCAAAGGAGGCCGAATTGTTCTTTGTCGATGCTTACTGCACACTGCTTGGCAAAATATTCAAACTACTATCTTTTGCATCCAGTTCAGAATCCTTCTGTGGCTAGAGAGGAACATGTAGAGAATATAGTTTGAAAGAGCGTTGCTCCTAAAGCAATTCATTATCTTAAACGTTTCCAAGCCTTTGTGAACAGATCTAACCTCATAAAGACACCATTATCCTCAAGTTCCTCAACACACTGTATTTGCAAATTCATTGCTGACACTACTGTACTTCTTTTTGGATCCTTTAAAGACATCTCATTTATCTTTATTGGATTTTCTTTCATTTGGTTTCAAAGTTAAGCCATGCCAGAGAAGTTAAGCCGTAGCAGAGAAGAAGTAATCAGTGCATAAAGTCTGAATCTTAAGAAAGTGTCCTATCTTGCTGAAAATGCAGAATATTGTGAAGAAAGCCCTCAAGCAGGGCTATCCAGGTATGCTGTCACAGGTGAAAGAGCTGGAAACGACTTACGTGCACTTCTGAAATCTGACTCTTAACAAAAACTCATCTATAAGTTATCAATTTTTGCCTGGCTCCCAGGACTCATACAAATACAGAAAGCATAAAATTAGGGAAACAGAAAGGTTTTGTTTTTGAAGCATCAGAAGTGATGCTGGTGCAGACAGGAACCACGACCATGGTGGTCACTGTTTGGCAGTGAAAGACTAGAGCTGAGGGTCAAGGCTGGGAGAGCAAAGACATGGAATCACAACTGGAATTAGGGCTCCAGATGTTGCCCACACCAGACCCCATTGTATTTAGGTAATACGGAGATCAAAAGAGAAACAGAATTAAAATTTTACATTTTTGTCTCCCAGATTATTTCAGTATTTTTCAGCATGGAGAAGACAGTGGTCACAGTAACCAATGAATACCAGGCACTAGAGCAGCTACACTGAAATATTGTTTCCCCCAGTTATACAAAGGTATTGTACTTGACTTCACAGACCTTTCATACTACTTGCCTTAATGCAATTATTTTAGCCTCAAACACCATTAAGCTTCATTCATTACAGTTATTAAGTTGACAGCTACTTTACATATCCCGCATCTAAATTTACGTGGATGCGCCTCAAATACTTAACATATGTCAAACTGCAGTATTTACTGTGCTATTTTCTACACTACGGATACAGAGAGGTGTAAGTATCTTGAGCGTTTAACTCTTCGTATCATCATTTTTTAATTGTTCACAGAAAAAGAACCTTCCTCCCCAGCATGTTCCTGCTGCTCAGATGTCATAGGCAAAGACAAAAAGTAAATAATTCTGTTCTGCTGCTTCCAGATGAGAATAACCCCAAATTAACACATTCTCATTGTGGGAACGTGTTATTCCACCCAGGTGAGGATGAAGAAGGCGACCTAATCCACTCCAAGCCAACGGAGATGGCCAACGCACCTCTACCGCGCTGAGATACATTCAAGGCATGGTAGCACCTTGTGGCCAGGGCTGAACAGGCACAAAGAAGTAACTACCACCCAAAAACCTTAAAACTGAAACACGACGTGAGAGGTAACGCACACAGACCGCGCACAGGTAAGGGACTGTGAAGGAATACTGAATTACTGTCAGATGGCTGTGGTAATCGTTGCACCGGGAGCTGAATTTAGCCGATGCTGAGGTCCTTGGCTCTGAAAACTGCTCATGGACTGGGACTGCCCTCAAAAAACCTTTAAAAAATTGTAATTGGTACCAACAGAGCCTGTAACATCAGAATAATACGTGCTGCTTTGCACATCGTAATCTATGCCACAACTGGCGGCGTGTGATGCAGAACAGCCCCTCAGCACCTGAAGAGGAAAGAAGCTGCGCTCGGCAGCAGCAGACGATGCTCTTCACCCCCCGGCACCCAACGCCCAGCCCCTCGCCCAGTGCCTGCAAAGGGCCTGGGCAGGGACAGAGCTGCCACCTCCACCGGCCCGTCCTACCTAGCGCCCGGACAAGCAAACACACCCATCGTTTAAAACACCGTTGTCACGAGACTACTGGGTTTTTAAGGAAGATTTTAAATTCCCGTGGTTGTTGGTTGGTTGTTGACTCACTGTCCTCTCTAACTACCCCCTCCCTTAAAGATGTGGAGCACAGACACAGACCAGTCCTGCCATCAGAGACACCTGCAAATGCCCCCGCAGCAGCTCACGTGCACTCCGTCCCTGCCAGGGACAGCGATCGTGCAGCAACAGCGGCACAACAGTCAGCCACGACATCAGGACACTTTTATTAAGAGTTATTCCTCGTTCTACCACCATACGAGAGATGAAAGTCAACCAAAAATCATACTTGTGTCAGACTTTACACCGATTGCTTTACACAGAATTGAACTGTATCTGAAGAAACAATAATGTATAATTCTTTGTTCTTATAGAACTGTATCATTTATTATTAGCAAACGAATTTGAGCACATTCGGAGACCAAATGAAAAAGTACATCACTAAACTGTGCGCCTGATAAACAGAATGTTGCATTTACATATTAAAAAAGACAAAGGCAGCCCCCCTCCTCACTGGATAATAAACAAGACAATGTTAGGCTTTTAATCAATACTGATAACCACAAATATGTTATTTTGATTAATCATTAGAAAGTTTCCTACCAGGGGGAAAATAATGTAGTCTAGTCACAAACCAGAAAATGAGAAAGATCTAAAGAAAAAATAAAAAATCATCAAATGGCTTAATACAACAAAAATAAACTACCCAGAAATATCCAACATAAGGACATCGTCTAAACAAAAAGGTAGTGTTCAAGTGTTCTTTGATATTATAATGTCTTTTGCAAGATGCTATGTGTCCCCTGATGGTTAGCCAGCTGGTTAATTTGATATCACAGTACAAGTCACTGATTCACTGAAAATAAAGGCAAAATGCAATTGCAGTATGCTCAGGTTTAATTTATTTCTGAATGACCTCAGCAGCGGAGCCGCAGGATCCTTGCCAGACTCCCCTCCAGACATCTGACCAGGTTTTATGCTCTGGAATCAATACCTGGATATTTTCAAGGGACAACAGTTCAAAATTCTTGGTTTGACTGAACCTATTTTACATGGGTCAAACTCTTGTGACAAACCTTTGGCCAACAGGCAAGGTCTAATTAAATCCTAATATATCGTCCCAACCTCAAATCCTGCGTACCCAGCATCACTCTCCAAACTCCCAAGTTACTTGCCCTTTGCTGTGAATACTCTGGCACTGCATCTTCCTTCAAATTTACTTATGCACATCAACACAAGACTCTGATTCAGCCTCAGGTCTACAGAGCTTTGTGGGAGACTCCCAGTGAAGTCGACTGGGATCAAATGCATCAAAGAAGCACAAGGCATTTTCTACCATCACCCTTTTCTTCTCATGCTTTTCCTCTCCTCAGTACTGCCCGCCATGTCCTGGGCAATTTTGGATGCAGTCCTAAATGAGATTCATCTCCACCTTCGACTCATCTTGTAACTCACCGTAAGTGCTCTCTGGAGGTGCTGGCACAAACTCCTCACTTCACCGCCTGCACCAAGTGCAAAAAACAGATTCATCAAACCCTCTGAACCCTAGGAGAAGTCCTGGTATGAGTAACACAAACTGACGCAGTCCAAAGGATTTACCACGCACAAAATAAACAGATTTGGTTGTGCTAAATCAAGTATTAGTATTGCTTGGGCATCTCTGCTGCTAGTGCAGATGCAGATTTGCAGAGCAGTGAATCAACCGAGGCCGGGGCAATCGCCCACGGTTTGCATTTTGATGGGCAAACAAGCTGTAGCTCACGACTCTGCTCTGCCGCTCCCACTGCCGAACCAGATCCATCACAGCAACGACGGGGAGGTGCTGGTGGCTCCCCTCTCCCTCAGCCGTAAATCTCGGCTGTGAATTATGGGAGACTTCACATTTAAAAGAGCCAATTAGAAAATATGGATGTTCAAGGTATACTAGTGCTGTTTACCTAAAATTGATTAAAGACTGGAGCAAATAACTCCTTCATCATTTGTCCCAAGGGTGCAAATATAAACACTGCCAAATGTTTGTTTTCACTCCTACCACTAGATTGAAATAACACTGCTCATAAACGGCACTTTAGGGAATACGGGTTCAGTTGCAAGGTTTGAATCTTCCATGATATACAGACATTATTTGAAGTTTATCTTTATTGAGTTTCGAATATGATATGGTAAAAGGAAAAAAGGTGGTAAAACTTCCATTAAGTGAGCTACAGATGCAGCTGCTTTAACATGAGATTGCAAAATTATGCAGTTATTCCACACGCTGCTTTTTAGTGTGCACTTTAACCTGTGCTACGGCACTCCAAGGAAAAAGGAACATGGACCAAAATTCAAGGTGAAGAACTCGCCAAAGGAGACATGCCACTGTCCCTATTATAACGCCTTCTACAGCGTTCTGGTCTCCTTGCCGACTCACACATTTCAGCAGCTCTTTTGATTCCATCCTATTAGTTTTAGAAGTCTTCTAATCTCAGTTGTAGCTGTAAACAGGAATAGCCAGAATAACTTCACTGACATTACGGTGTAGCTGTATGTGCGCGAGTGCAGCTGGAGGATCTGCCTGCAGGTTTCTTTTCCAAATATTTGCCTCATCTACTACCTGCGATCTGTTTGTGAGCTACGAACCCATCCCACAGCACAGACAACTGCCATTTGGTATAACCGATACTGGACTTTGTTGTCACCGTTTCAATTTACACTTCAAGATCAGCAGGAAAGAGATCAAGGACGTTGTCTTCCCTGCCTGGCATCTCCATTTCCTGGATTATGAAGCTGCCTCCATAGAACTGAAGAACTCACCTATGTTGCCCTGGTTTCAAGTAGAACTGGGCATGAAAAAGACATTTTGGAATCACTGATCATTCTCAGAAGCGTTAAGAAAAATAAAGAAAAAAAGCCTTACTAAAATAAATGCTAACATATTGAAGAATCAAAAAGTTCAAATATCTGGGTTGGGCTAAATATATATTTGTTTTTTCTTTTGGCAATGGTAAATCTTACACCTATCAATGTAACACTGAATGTTTTCAGAAGAAAATAAAAAAAAATCTAAACATTAATAAATCTAAGGAAAATAATATGTTTTTAAAGCCTCTATCTGCTGTATAACTCAAAATGAATGTATTTCTCAAATTGTGTTGGGATTAAATTTATATTTCTCTTTAAAAAGTTTTGTGCAAAAATGTTATCCAATCCCAACTCGAAATATTAGAACAAATGCTAACAAGAAGTTCTCCTCTGATCCTAGTTTCCAACATCCTCCTTTAAGTTCATTTTTTCCTTCCTGATATCCCTGGGAATTTCACTTCCACACATTTAAATGGCTGAACTGAGGCTCCTTGGATATCGTCTTGGTCCAAACTGAAAGTCACGCAGAGAAAACTGGGAGAAGAGGTACAGGTCCCACCAGCAACTCAGTATTTTTGTTTCAAAACATATTTTACTTTTCAGCCAATGTATTTTAGGATTGCAATTTTGATCACACACTTGGTTTGCCAGCAGCAGCTCTCCTGTGGGAGATGAATAGCTTGGTAGGACCTTACTACGACAAAGGCCAGGTAACCCGGGAGAGCGTTGGGCTTTAGGTCTGGAGCTCTGAAAGCCTATGAAAGGGCATAGGAAATTTTGGAAAATGAGAGAGACATAAGTCAAGAGTGTAGTTATTAGCCAGGCCGTGTGGGGACATCCCACAGAGGCAAGCTGTGACAAAATAATACTCATTGTGTTTCTCTTTGTTTGGTTTAACACCAGGAAAGGCACAAGATGCAGAAGCAGGGACCAAGAGCACGGGCACTGTGCTTGCTGGAGTCCACTCCTCTTTTGTTCCTGGTGACCTGTTTCCAAAGAAATCAGTATCTGCTCAGTTTACAAAACCGAAGTGAAGCGGTTACTTCGGAAAAAAGGAAACCCAAATGTGTCCAATGACTGCAGGAAATACAAACCTCACAGAAGCTCAAGTAAAATGTCTTTGATTCAGTTCTTCCTTGAGTGAAATGGAGAGAAGCTCTAGCCTGGCAGAAAACACACATTCATCCTCGTTGCTCCAGCAAATGCAAATCGTTATTAAACAGCTTATGAATTTCATTGGGAACTGGCTGACCTCCCGGGAAAACGAAGCTATTAATTTACACAAGGCAAGACTCCGGTCCAGTAGCTCTGCACCAACTTCTGCAAGTAGAGGGCCAGGTGCTGAAACCAAGAGTTTTGATTGACATAAGTTCACCTGGTTCAGATATCACGCACAGACTCCAGCCTGAATCTCAACTATTAGCCCACTGTTTCACGGACATTAAAGAACCTGCATTAAACCTGCTTTAAAAATGAAATTTAGCAAAGCCAGAAAGAAAATGTTGATATGTATCTCGGCCACTACTGAGTTAATCTTGGGTTTCAAAGCACCATTTAAGCTGTCTGAGGGAAATAATTGAGTGGAAATCTGTTTTAAGAACTGCACTTTGATTTTATCTAGGAATACAGATAATCAATCTCTGGCCTGAAAGCTGCGGATTACAAAATGTACCAGAGCAAATGGGAATTTTATTGGCTCAGAAATAAACATGAAGGGGCAAGTGTACAGATGACCTTGCGGGGGATGGATGGCAGTGAGGGAGGAAAGGCAGTTGGCGCCGATCTTTAATTATCCAATGCATCTTCTCAAGGAGGAATCCCAGCTTCCAAAATGCCAACCAGCCACCTCTCGGGGCTGGACCCAAGGCGCTGGGCTGAGGCCACTCAGGACAGGGTGGCTGGTGACCACTGCCGGCAGAGCCCTAGGGACCCCCTGGGAAAGTGCGCGGAGCAGGGCCTCTCCCCCCGCCGAGGAAGGCTTGATGACACCGTGTTCTCCCATAACTGATACGGGAATAAGGCTCTGTCACAGCACTCAGATCAGATTCAGTTTCACACGGCTCAACGCATCTTCCTCTCCTAGGAGCTACCTACAAACCAAAGCAAATCAGGGCTAGGATGACTTCTTCCACCAACAATCCTAAAATGTAAAAGACAACTTACAGAAGCTTTGTTTTTATTTATGTTTTACTACTCTAGGGCCAAAGAAGCAACTTCGAACTAAGTAAAAATAACCCAAACTCTTTTGTCCCAAAGTTGGAAGCAGAACCCTTCAAAAATTCCCAACACTTAAGCCCATTTCACTCAGTTTGGTGTTGGCCACAGCCTGGCTGACAGTCCCAGGGATGGGAGTCCTCCTCCGCTCCTCTGTGGAGCACGCACCTCCTGGATAGCTGCGAGGCGAGATCCCTGAAGCGCTCTTCCTTCCTAACATACCCTTTCTTCATAAAAGTACAGGACTCTGCCCACACATTTCCCATTCTGAGTTCAGAGCAGCAGCTCATACGGGCAAAAATAGTTCTTCCAATGAAAAGGAAATAAGACACTTCTCTAATTCTGCTCTTGGCTTCCCAACTTTATCTTCAGATCCAGGTGACCTGGACAGAAATCTCATTTTCAGCCAGGTTCATCACCAGAATATCTGACCTTCCACATAAAGCTTCAGAAAACATCGTGCATACGAAAGCCATGCCCAGTCGAACCAGACCTGGTGAAAAGCGGCCTGAACAAAGTGAAGAACAGGGAACCGAATACCCGGTATTTATTCGGGGTCGTTCTGATGTTGCTGCTGCCCTTCAACAAACTGTGACGAGCTCCCACCTTTGTCACCTGCACATTGTGCTGTCTCTCTGTGCGTACTCCTTGACACTGGTTTTTCAAAACAGAAAATAAAGCAAAACTAAGCACCTCTTAGAAAACAGACTGTCTCCTCAAAGCATTCTCATGTCTTTTTATCATGAGAAGGACAAAGTGACAAGGCACACAATGAAACCTTTGGAGTTTCCACACCCTGAGCATCTTTCCCACAGCATACAATTAACTCACTGCAAATGTTCATACAAGAATGACCAAGCCAAAGATCCCACTGCGAAGAACACCATGCAAGTATATAACAGAAGTAGGACTAATGTCCCCAGACTAACGTGGACAGCACGTTCGCCATCAATATACAACACCCAGGGCACCTTTCTCTTGGCTGCTTTGTGAGAGGCCCTTCCGAAGGCAGGTCGGAGCTGCGCACACTGCGGGCGGGCAGGCTCGCACCACCGCCTCCGGCTTTCCCCACTCCCTCCACAGGGTGGGAAGGAGGGACACCCGTGCTGTAACACTCTACCAGGGCAAAGAGCTCTGAGTGCTTTTGCGAACAGACTTGTACAAAGACAGACTTCATCTCACGACGATGCTTTTATGTCCCCAGCAGAATGTGTCTGAACACTCATAAATATACATTCATAATTATAGATAAACCCCTTTCCTCTCTTCCCTGCTCTCACTTCCCCTGAAGCCAGTCTCAAGGGTGCAGAGTTATAGTTAGAACTCCTTGCAACACGTGAGCCGGGACTCCGTTTTCCACCGAGGAGCTGATGCCCGGTACCTGCTTTCCTGCCTCCTGCCCCTCCGCAGGCGCTGCTGCCACCGCCCATGGCGGGCTGCCCAGGGGATGCTCCCGCGCTCCGCCACGGGCACGCCGCCCAGCCACCGCTGCTTCCAGGGGATTTTATTCCATCAGGTACACATGTATTCCACTCCGCACACACTGGGGCGTGTGATAAACTATTTGTGAACTTTAATATTCAAATCTGTCTAATGTTAAAAAGGCTTTTGAAAATCTTTCCCCTCCTCAGAAAATTTCTAAGCCGTGGTTGGTTTTTTTTGTGAAATGGCTTTTTCCTTCCTTTTCAATGTAATACAATATGCTATTCAAGAGCCAAAGAGTTGTCAGTTTTTATGTTATGATAATCTTCTCAAGCATCCAATTTTATTCTGCTTTTTCCCTTCGCGCTGTCACTCACATTCTAGCCTGTCACAAAAGAAAATATCTGAATACATTAATTACAACTTGTTAGACCTCCATATAGTTAATGCTATTGAGGAAATCAAATCACTTGGAAAATAACTAAAGGGAAACAGTTGCTGGTATTGCAGAATTTTTATGCATTGCACTTCAAAGCTGGAGCTTTGCAAGACAACAAAAATGATTATTATAGAGAATGAGAAAATCAAATACAACTTGATCCCCTACCCTTGGAATGTTTTCTGAATGCATTACAATATATATTTTCTATCCTGCAAAGAGCAGTTGAACTCTTTTCACATATTACCTTCTTTTATGGCATAATTACAAATGCCAGTTCTGAAATTACAGTATAAAAAACTTTTTGAAGCTAGGAAGAGATCCAATTCTAAGTCCCCACTCGCACAAACATCACAGGCGACAGTGACGGCTCCATTAACATGAATAAAAGATAATTCCGTTGGGTCTGAGAAGACGAACAAGTTACGCTGGGATTAGTAAAGGGAGGAATTCATATGGTTATCCTCAGGAAGGTTTGTCAGCCTGACTCCCGTGGCTCTGCAGAGTGGTAGAGCTAGATTTTTAACCGTAAAAAAATCACACAGAGTTAAGCATACACATAACTTATGCTTATAAATGAAGAATTCATTTTTCTAATCTGAGATCCTAAAATAACAGCAATAATCTGGATCCTTGTTCAGCACCAGACACTTAAAGTACTGACGACCCATCGGATTTCCATGGGAGTAAAAGCTAGCTAACACCAGCTTTTACTTGTGGTTCACCTAGGGAGGCAGCTTGGCAGAAAATCCTGCAAGAACATTTGTGAAGACTACGTTGCTAATGAAATGTGACTTCACTGAACAAAGGAAATGTTATTAGGATTACACAAAAGCCTTACACACAGAAGCAGGGAAATGCTTCCCAAATCTAAGCTCTGTTATCTTTCTACCTAAAAGACATTTAATTATTCTTACATTTGAATGAATAGTCACTCTTACATGTATTAAATCCTATTAGTGGTGGGAAAAGACAATAAAATCTTCCTAGCTTTGAAGACGTTATCTGAACAAGCAAGACAAAAATGAAACCACCTTTGGATGATGCTGATCTTTGCCCACTTTCTCACAGAGGTAAGATCTTGTTAATCGGCCCCTGTTGAAAGATCCACCCTAAGAATCTGGAATAATAGATACTCATGCATTGATAGCTTATGAGTATTTCTAGCTGCGCCACACCAGTGCTAGCAGCAACAAATTGCAAGTATATTCTAGTGAACATTCTGCTTCTGCGTGTTAAACATTTAACTTTTCATTGAAATGCCATTTGATGTACGAAATTTGTAAGTCATGTATAGTCTTCATTAACTCTACAGCTCCGGTACAATCTAAGAATAAGGTTAAAACACGTGTGGCTCCGTCAGCCTGTGAAAGGTGACGACACTGGGTGCGAGCATCCGCAGACCTCCTCCTCCCTGGGGAGCAGTGGGCTGATGCTCCACCGCCCCGACCGGCACCGGGGGGACTGGGGACTTGCAGGTCAGGGCTCTGCCTCCACCGGCCACATTCAGGTTTTCACCTCGGAATTGATATGCTAGAAAACAAACCCAGTCATTCTACGGTTTCCTTAAATCATCACCTGAACTTCAGCTCTCAACATTCAAATCTCTCTTAATACTTTACTTCTCGTTTTGAAAAAAATGGGCACAAGTTGAGTTCATGGGTTTCTTTACACACAAGGTTTATGCACTGCTTGATGCAGAAATAACCAGCCTGTGCACATAAAAAATACTTTTCTTGAGGACCATGTTTGAGTTTCTCCTCAGTAGTGTCCCAAGGGGACAAAAGGAGAAAGTCTAGAGAATTGCTCAAGCTCAATTTGCTCTTTGCAGCAAAATATTTGAGAAGACTTAGGAAGAAATTCAATAAACGTTCCTTGCCCTTAGAAGAGAAGAACTCAAGACACTGTGGAGTCTATTTCAATAGCAAGTGAGTGCCTTTAAAATCCACAGAACCAAGTGCTCAGGAAAGCTAAAACCTGCAGATCATTTCACAAGTGAGATATAACTCAGGTTTGGGACACGAACCTGTGCTGGAGCAGGCAAGATCGTTCACAGCCCCAAGGCTCCGACTCGTGAGCTCCAGCGAGTCGTGCAGTGGTGGTCCCCAGGGCACAGTCCCCAGATGCCCGTCCCCGTTCAGATTCATCTACCAAGTTGCAAAATAGGAGGAGGGTACACAACTGAAGTTGTGCTATTTGCACAACAATAGCTGGCTGACAGAGAGATGTGGCTGAAATTGCCCCAGCATGAATTGTCACAGCTTAGCTGAGCGTTAAGAAGCCCACATCTTTTTACGTGTCCAGAGACCTTGGAAACATCTGCTTCAGGGTGCGCGACCTGGCTGCCGAAGGTTTCTGACACATACAGAGTCCTCTGCCCATGAGAGTTTTATACCGCCCTCCTTTTTGCTGCGAGGTCCCGATACCAGCGAGAGCGAGGTGCGGCACCGGGGTGTGCTGTGGGGCGGATGAAGTGGGTGTGCTGTGTCGGTGGGTCTGGTGGAGCTGGTGCTGGGTGGGCTGGTGGGCTGATGCTGTGCCCCGGGTGCTCCATGCGGCTGGGGTGAGCCCTGGCCTCACTCAAGCAGCTTTTTGGGTATTTCCTGCAGATGTACGTTCTCAGAGTGGGCCCTTGGGACTGAACTAACACAACAGTGCAGAGACAACCATAATGTCCTTCCACCAAGGTGCCCTTTAGGTGACAGCTTGTTCTCTCTTCAGCTCTCCCAACCGTAGCACTGCTATACTGAGGCTTCCCACCTTCTTCCTCACTCCTCTTTCTATTAAAGCACAGCTACCTCAGGATGATGAGAGACAAAAGCAGAATGACAATGAAGTGGAGAGCAAACAGTTTCTCAGAATCCTGCTAGATCCAGGAGGTCCTTCACACAGTTAATATTATGTAAAGAACAAAGACACAACTGGGTTCAAGGCTGAAAGTCTTTGCTGAATAACTTACAAGCCAAAAACTTCTCAAAAGTCGCCCAGCAGGTCAATGACAACTGGGAGAAGCACTCAACCCTCTGGTAAGAAAAAAAATTACTTAATGTATAAAAAAAGTTAACCGTATCCCTGACCAGATTTATCCAAAACATTAGCAGCAGCAAGAATTAAACAAGGAAACGTATTCCCCATTCCTAGGGCCCAATTCCTCCCTGCGATCAAGAGCCCTGCTCTTCTTGAACTGGGGGAGAAAATTTACCGAGCAAATTGGCACCAAAACGTATTGCCCAATTTAACCGAACAGATGTCAAATAGCCATTAGCATTACAATGATTAGTAAACTGAAATTACGTGTTATGGCTTTAGTGCCTTAGATTAAGCATTAACCTGTCTTAATTAAATTGCATCTCAGTAATTGATTTCACAGTGCTGAACTGTAAATAACGAATTGCAGATGATCTGGTATTTTATCTAGCAAGATAATGTAAATCAGCCTTTATATGTTGCATTACCCCCTCGTCCCGATCCCTTTTGATGGGGCTGGCTCACCCTGCGTCTGTTACCTAGACACATAACCTTCTCTGACTTTACAAGTACCTTTAATCACTGCTGCTGTTTTTCTTCTCAAACTGATGAAAGCCATAGCTGGTTATTTGTAAGGCAGGCTGATCTTTCTATCTGATGTCTTCTCCCCACTGCAAAGTTTCTTCCCACGAGCAGAACCACTACAATCTGTTCCTCTACTGAAAGCCGTGGCACTGGAGAGTGCAGTTGCACCCACATGACAATGGCCTGCACAGCCGTGCAGCCACCGAGCGCGTACAGCGCCACGGACTGGGGCACTGAACCAGCCTGATCAAAGCAATGATTATATTATACCGACTTCCCCCAGCTCTCCCTGCACTGTGTAACTTGAAATTCAGAGATTCTAGAACCAATTTTAAGCAATACATCACATTTCATGTCAGAATTTAAAGAAAAAAGGTGAAAAACCACGAAGTAGCCTTTAAGTCCCTTGTACAGCTATTCTCCTGTATCCGCTGCTGCTTTTCCGAGGTATCTGCATTGCCAAACTTGGACTGCTGTGTTCAGTATAGAGCTTACAGCTGCCTCTCGTAACCATGCAGGCCAGGCATCTGCATTCATAATTGCTTGATCAAGCACAATTAAGACAGATTGGACTGATTTGCTCCGATGCGATCATTAACTCTTCGTAACACATGTGTTGTAAAGTGTCACAAACACAATCATTTGCCCGTGACTCAGAGGGCTTCGCAGACAGAACCCAGAACCGGCAAGCTGTGTTGCTGAGATGATGACCCTGACAAGTAACTTCTGCCGCTAAGAGATGATACCTGCCGCACTATTCATTTTCAGTAGGGGTACAGAATCCAAACAGCAGAGTCAGCTTGACCGTTACAGTCCAGCACATAAGCTTCTTTCATTACAGTCGCTTCCATATGTCACCCTGCATTCATTGCAGGAGCACCAGGCAGCACCAGCCAGTCTTTCAGCCCACGCTCAGAAACACTGCCCAGCTCCAGAGGAGGTGCTCAACGCTGCCTGGAGCCGTCTTCTTCACCTGACCTTGCCATGACCTTCATTACAGCGGGCGGGGAGGATGACTTAAGAAAGGTGAAGGAGTAACTTCACACCAGTACCTGAAGATGACCGGAGGGCAGGAGCAGCCTGGCCATTCCCGCTCTGCAGCAGAACAAGGGGCCAACAGCCTGACCAGAGCGGCAGGAGCCTGCAGGGAGGGGGGGGGCGGCTGCCTCAGGAAAGGGAACGAGTAGAGATGCACCGAAGCACGGATTCAGGACACAATCTGGGCCATGGTAATTGAGGAAATACAATCAAATACAACAAGGTAGCCTTCTGCGACTTCCCTTTTGGACCTTCACTCTGCTTTGAGTTGTGCGCCTAATTAAACTACTCATTTATTAGGCCAAGAAGAGAAACCCTGTCTCTGCGGGAGCCCAGTCCAGACACCCCTGGGTGAGGCGACTCGGACGTCTGAACACAAGACCTGTACAAAGTCCTCTCCCCGTGAACATCCCTGGCCATTCTGCAGACCCTCGTCTCCAGGCTGCCGTCAGAACCACCCTCCTGCCTCTGGTGCCATTTGTGGAGCCTTTCTCTCTTTCTGCTCTTTTCTCCTGAAGCTTTTCAGTTCCACTCACCCACTAACCAGCAATGCCCCTCACCCCACAGGGCCCTGCATTCTTTCTGGGCAGTGGGCTGTATTTCGGTGAAGGTTTACCTGATCTTCAGATTTTCCTCCAGAGAAGCTGTCAGTCCTACTGCAGCTTAATGCAATCCATAACGGGTTGAAAAATTGGTTAAAACACGTTTTTATACTGTCTGCCTTGGTGTTGTCACCTGACACGAGCATTTGTGATATCCACTTATGCGAATGAACCCGCTACATCTGACCAAACCCCTCTCCAAACGCAGCTTACAACTGAAGTGCGAGTCCAAAGATGTGCTGCGGGGAAAACACCTCTACACAGGAAATGCATTTTTGTTGGGAGGATTGTGGCATTTTGAAAATACCACACACGCCTACATTTGGCATGCAGCTCACAGCACTAAGTTTTATTTCCGAGAAGGTGTTCTTATAATGAGCAGTGTCAGGCAACCTCAGGAAGAGGTAACGCTATCAGAGCTGCCACGTAATCTCCGTGATAGCACAGGCACGCACTGCCTGCATTAACCTAGGATACGAACTTAGAACAACACACTAATTATCCATATGTTATTAGTGTTCCTTTTCCCTGCAGCATGAGACTCAAAGTAAGCCTCGGAATCTCATTTTCCTCCACTTGCAAATAACAGGAGCAGAATCTAGCAAATTATTCCAAAAAGCACCTCTGTGGAAGAGACAGCACAAACAAAACTCCATTAGCAGACCTTGAACCACGTTCTCCTCATAATACAAGAATAGTAAAAGGAACCTCCTGTCACAGACTATTATGGAAAGCAAGGCATCATTTGCTTTTCTTTTTTTCCCTTAAATGAGTTACAGATGCACTATTCCAAATCTTTCCATTGTTTTTACTCTTGAGCTTGTACTAAATTCCTCACATGTCATATTTTCAGCAGTTGGCTGTAACACCCCCCAACGACTCACGCTCGGGGGGAGACAAAACACGGGAACTGGAAGGGTCAGAACGTGACGTGACGATGCTGCAGGGATCCCACCACCAACAACTAGGGCCCAGCACCAAGCCACGCTGGCTGGATGCTCCCGCCCTGGTGCTACCTGGACTCCACATCATTTTTTGGTTTTAGTCATATGAGTTACATCATATTAGTAGAGTTTGTCAGCAACTGTATTAAGCGTGAATATTGGGGGGCTAAAAAACTCTAAAATATCACCAGCTTCCCTCTTTTCCCAATTTTGCAATGGAACCCAGAGGCGGAGAGTTTCCCCTTTTTTATTTCAGGTTGCTTTTATGCCCACCCAGACTTCCAAGGAAGCTGCAGCTTTCCGGCGACTGACTGCCCTTCTGACATCAAACAGCAGCCAGCAGACTCAATTCATTTTTATGAACCATGATTTTTTCTGTGTCCATTACAACGCGCTCTTGTCACTCCCTGGGATGAGGCGCTGTCACCGTGCGGTGCAGCAGCCCATGTGGTCTGGGCAGCGCGGGACGGAGCAGGTCCGCGAGGGACCGCAGCCTGGGGCGGGAGGGCTGGTGTGGGCAAGGAAGCACAGCAGCGCGGAGGAGCTCACGCGCCGCTAACACTGCTCAGCGCAGAGCTCCAGCAAGACTTACAGGTACCTGGCAGGCGACACCTCCGCTACGTTGCTTGAAAACCAGCAGCTGGAGAAAAATGCAGCTGGTCCCACAAGCACGCAGAAAATTTACAAGATAAAAGCTAAGCCCAGATGTACGAGATAAACACTTCCAGACATTCAGAGGTTCTGCAATCAGAGGAAATGAGAGCTGTGCTGCACAATCGCTCAAAACCAACAGACACGCAATCCGTGGCACATGGCTGCAGAGTTTCACTGGCTTCAGCTGCCCAGTTTACACCAGTTGTGGTCCCACACTGCGACCCCTGAAAAAGCCAAGCATGCTCTACTAGCTTTAACACAATTGCTCTGGGTTTTTCAAACATAAACCCAATTATTTTTTATATTGAATTACCTTAAAGCACAAAGCCTATCCAGCCTATGACAAACCAGTCCTTATTAAATTGTTCTAAGAGTAATTGCCACAGCAGAAGCATACACTTCCTCGAGCTTTAGAAGTATGATGAGCGCTCTCATCTTGCAAGAAATGAAGATGAATTGAGTAGAAAAAAAACCTCTAGGTTATACCAAGCAGGCCACATACTCCATCCAGCAGTGAGGAAATTAGGGAAAGGAAGCAGTGAAGATAGGAAGCAGATCGAGAAGCTGGTCACTGCTGCTGAGACTTGTCCTCTATGACAGCTGAAGCATGTTCTGGTGGGACACAGGCAGGATTGTCCCTGGCACCGCTCCCGAGCAGTGACTGGAGCGGTGCGTGGTCTGTCATTGCCGTGCTCCTAGGAAACATCAGGCTTTTTCATGCTCCCTCTTGTGCTCCCCTTTTGTCTCCAGACTATTGGCCAAATCATGAAGAGGGGCTGTTGGAAGACCATCTCCATGCTATAGTTGAACCTCAAACAGAATTTCCCTGCAGAAAACTAAGCAGGGTTTCCAAGCTAGTCAATGACTGATTTCTTGCTCACTATTGTACAACATTAATTCACACACCAGCTTCTTTATAGCCCACGGAGATCTTCCGTGTACAAAGACAGGCCTGGGATCACTCCCAAAACCAAGCATGCATGGTGAGACACAGGCTGTCTACAGGGCGGTAAGGTCAGCAGGAGGCAGGGAGGAGAACACATTGTGATCTTTGCCTTTCCAATGAAGTACAGAGATAGTCTAAATGTGCCTAAGTGCATCACTGCTCTCCCAGCAGGAGCTTCACATGGCATGTCCGTGAAAAACCAAAGAGGGAGCCACTGAGAAACAGCTCCTGAGACAATACCCTGCCATGAGCTCCCCAGCCTCGGGAACAGTGGGGTTCGTCTGTTTGCTTATGGTTGTAGAGTGCTGGTTTTGCCTCGTCATATCATTGTAAACATGATTAATAACAGTAAAGAATAAGCAACCAGTAATCTACTTAGGAAGAAAACATAGATCTTTGATTCTTACTACTATTAGGTTACTGGATTGTGACAGCTTCTGTCCTGCAAGTTTTTTCTAGGACGCTTCTCCTAGATCCTATCCTAAATCCCTTCTATATACTTTTAGTAGAATCAGTCCTCCTACCCCTGGGCCCCAATATGCAAAACGAGCACGTACACTTTGCTCGGTGATGGCACGTTACTACCAAGAATTACACCCGTTACACAATTAAGTGACGTACAAAGCGATGTGAATTGCTGTTTTAATAGACTTCCATTGTCTCATGTCCATGTTCGTAAAATATTTAAACGTCCCTTTCAGTGCGCTGCTGCTGCAGGAAAACAAAAGGCGTGCACACGCAGGAGACCTCCATGCCCACATCCCATTACTGCCGATTAAAAACACCGAGCTTACCTTCCCTCGTCCACCTCGGATCATTAAGAGACCATAAATTCCTTGCTTACTTCATAGAACATAGTTCTTGGCCCTTGTTCTCAATGGTGAAAACGTAGGCTGTGCTGAGCAGGAACAAGCACGCTGCACGTGGGCTTCCCTGAGCGCGGATGAAGATTTTATTAGCTCTGAGATGGCAAGGCCTAGTTATTTATACTCTCTGCTCAGCTCCTCTTAGCAATTAGGGTTCTTCCCTAGGATAAATGTCTTTATCATTTTGCATTTCCCAACTGAGTACATGCTCACCACACAGCTCTGCGTTGTTTATTCCGCCCTGAA
Organism: Dromas ardeola; assembly: GCA_013398915.1. NCBI lineage: Eukaryota > Metazoa > Chordata > Aves > Charadriiformes > Dromadidae > Dromas > Dromas ardeola. The sequence continues at coordinate 1,053,877 of VYZM01017511.1, forward strand.
CTTTGGTATCGTTATATTTTGTCCCACAATACACATTTCTTGTTGTTTCTAATGAGTAAACATGGAATACAGCTTCTTGTAGAACAAACAAGGGCTGATCCTCGGGTGATGTGAGGCTAACTTCACTGCCTACACCCATTTATATCCGCTGACAATCTAGCAGATAACGCTGCAATACCTTATTCATCTTGGGTCTAACTCAGAGACCATCAGAGTCGATGCTGAAAGTCTCTGGAGTATCGAAGGGATGCGTATCTACTACTTCCAGCTTCAGCAGATGGCTCAGGAGAGTGGAAAAGTAATTGGGGAGCTGCCTGAGACAGCACAAAGCTTGGTAACACGTCCTGGATTAGACAACGTGAGATCCAGAGGACAGTTTAATTGAAAATAAAATTGGCGGGTCACCCACAGCGCGGCTGGGCGGGGGCACTGCTGGGGGTGTGCGAAGGAGCTGCCCCATCTCCAGCCCCGCGCCAGCCCCAGCCCCAGCCCCGCCACGCGCGGGGGCCCACTAAGCAAAGACAGAGGAGCTAGAAAAGGCTGGTAACCCCGTACGGTGAGACTTGGTTTGCGTTTGGAACTGGGGGCTGAAAATAAAATGTTAATTTCCAAGTATGGTGTCCCTGCCCAGGGCAGGGGGGTTGGAACTAGATGATCTTTAAGGTCCCTTCCAACCCGAACCATTCCGCGATTCTATGGTATGCACAGTGACAAGGTGACAGTCTTACGAGGCCAGGCGCATCGGTCGGGAGCCAGTGAGCGGCACCGGCGGCTGAGTCCTCGTTGTCCCCGGGGGCACGGCCATACACAGCGGGGCGGGCGGCTGCTGGGAGGAAAGGGGCTGGAGGGGCACACGAGGGACTTTCTACCGGTACCCGATCCACGGGGGCAGCTGCCAACTGCCCCCCGCCTCTGAAACGCAGGCGGGAGAAATGCTCCAAGGAGCTATAAGTAAGCAGGCTGTCCCTCACCGAGCAGCCCCGTGAGAGCAACGCCAGGGACAGTAAGCACACGCGAGCGACAGCAAGAGGCTGGCCAGTGCTAGCAAACGGCCACTCATTAACAGAAACACGCAAACAAAGGCACTGCCATAACCAAACACCACTCTGGTGAAAATCATCTTTTTCAGACAAAGCTTCGGTTCTTTAAGTTTTGATGGAATCAAACTGAAAGGCAAGGACTGCCTCTCAGACAGACAAGCGAGGCCGGCGCTGGCTGGCAGGGGTGCAGCAGGGCCAGCACCCAGCTCAGAGACCCCCGCCCTTGTCCAGCACCGCTCAAACACCACAAGATGCCGAGACGCGTCTCGTTCCTGAAGGCACTGCTCCCTGCGTTTCTTTAGTCAGTAACGCCCAGCCTCTGCCAGCCCCTCTGTAAGCTCCTTCTATTAAATACTGTTTCTACTTTAAAAACAATACCAAAAAAAGACACGAGAAGCTTTATTTAATTGACATACCATAAATATTTCTGATGTAAAGATATCAGCACCTGAATGCAAGCAATTGAGTTCAAAACTACCAGCTTCTCAGCCCTACAACCGTGCTCTCCATCAGAGCCTTAAACTCCTGCTCTGGACTCCTGCAGCCCACTAAACTCTGCTCTGAATAGGACCAAGTTTCACCCGCTTCGGGTTCCAGCTCAGGGACACACAAACACAACTCAGACGCCCCGTGCATTTCCTGGGGAGCTTATAATAAAACTTGTCATTTCTGCAGATCCTTCCCGTCAGAAAAGTCTGCATTTCAGGCAGCTATCCATTACCTCTGCATCCTCTCAGAGGACCGAAAAGACGGCGGGCAAGAACCCTGTCTGCGAGAGCCTCTGCTTCTGTGGAGAACACTAAAATTAAGTTAATGGAACAAGGGCAAACTGTATCAAATTATTTATTTTTGTAAACAGCAATGAGAAACTACAGTGAAATCTTACAATGAAAGAAGACAACTGGAGAGTCTATTTTTAAAATCACTTGAAAGGCATTTTAAGTCATGTATCAAAGTTGCTTTTGTTTATATTTTCACATCAATCATTTACAATGGGATATTTATCTGCCATTATATATGCAGATGTGGAGGATTAAGAGCATCAGAAAATTAAACCTCCACAGATTAAACACTTTTGATTGTGAGAGTTTGCATCTCTTGTTTGTTTTTAATTAGGAATCTAGATTGTTAATGCATAATATCCTGTTGATATCCCTCCACAGAATAATAAATAGTCTTCTTGTTATAACTAAACATGCAAAACACCATGTAGACTTCAACTTGTTATCTGAGCGTGCTAAAATCAAATCTGGATGTTCTTACTCTCACCCATTTTACATCATCTATTATTCAGTCAAACTCCTACTGCAATCAATAATTGGTTTCACTTAAGGAGTGAAAGAAAACTAATAGTGCTGATATCATCCATTCATGTATTTGCTTCCATCTCAGCTGATCCCACTAAATTTTACAGTCTTCCCACTGCTGTGCTGATGCTCCTGTAGCAATTGACACCGCTCAGAAGGGGCTGCAAAGTTGATTACAAAGCACAATTAGACCCAAAGGCTCCTATTCCAGAACTTCCTCTGAACCAGCACAAACGCCTATGAAGTTATAAGGTGATTATCTGCATGGCTTACCGATTTTGGTCTCATGGGGCTTTATGTCTCATCTGGGCTTCCTGCAGGGAAAGAGTCAAAGCCCCCAGCCCTGCCCCACCACCAGCTCCGGGCTGACACGCAGCTGAGACCCCGCTGCTCTCAGGACAGTTTTGGGGGAAGACGTGACACATCCCACACCAAGGAAAGCCTCTAGCTCCAACGGGGACGATATGACAGCCACAAAGTGAGAAGGTGGGCGAGGTGCTGCTCTCATCCCACGCTGCGTCAGCCCCCCAGTAGGCGTTCCCAAGGGATGCCCACCGAAGGCATTTCTGCTAGCCCAGCTTCGGCCCTCCCTCAGCAGAGACTGCGCTTGTGCCAAATCCACCCGTTCAGTCAAACAAACTGAAAAAAAATAATAATTCAATACAATTACTAGGATTCATGTACCAGGAAAAATGAGATTTGCCTGTAAGAACATGAAGGAAAACGCTAAGATTAAAAAAAAAAATCCAGTTTACCAATTAATCATGTCAGCATGAGGGAATTTATTTATTTATTCAAGCAGTGAACAATTATTGGAAACCAGGTACTATAGACCTCCTTCAGAATGTCACCGCGAGCGTGCATGAACCTTAGTATCTTTTCAGCATCCCATATGACAAGCAAATCGTAGCCACGCTGACCTTACTACCTGCAAACCGCTCTGCCCTCCATCATAGTTGGTAATTTAGGATATTGGGCATTTTTCATTAGCTCTTCTCTGTTTCTAAAGAGAAATTCCTACCACAGGTAAAAATCTCTATAATTATTGGCGAGTTAAAGAAAGGTAAAAAATAACTCATTGGGAGGTTTTTCTAGTCATTAAATGATTGAGACGAATAAAGAATGACGAATCTGACAGATTAAACCGTTCTTGAGGAGACATGTCAGCTTCAATAATTTTACAGCATTAGAACTGTCAAGCTTTCAAAATAGGAAAGACTGTACCTTTAGAAAACAAGGTTCTACTAATTGGCATGCATGAAAACCTAAACTGAGGCTAAAACTCCGTGATTAAAGGCTTCTTCAGAGTGCGGGTGTCTGACGGCAGCTGCCCGCGTCGGGCTGGCTCCCGTCGGGCAGACGGGCCGTGCTGAGCCCTCCCCTCCCCGCGGGCACTGACCGCCAGCATTCAGGCCAGAGAGGGCTGGGGGGTTCTGGCTTTTTTACCCAACTGAATGACCCTAGTGTCTCATAATTACCCACTCGAGCCCGCTGGAGATGCTCTGCATATTTTTAAGGAAACAAAGACCGCGCTTCAAGTCAAAGCCGAATAGGTGGCATCGGCGGCTGGTAAAGTTCCCGTTAGCTCTTGGGTGGTGTCCTTTGCTTTGTACGCATTTTTGCATACATAAGAGAGAGAAATATCCTATCAAACTTATCTGGAGATTTTAGCAGAGCTTTAAAAGAAGCTCCCCACACAAGAAAAGGGTGCGGAGGTCAGCTGTCCCCCCAGCCCTGGCCGTGAGGAGGCAGGCACGCGTTAGAGAGCTGCAGGAACCATCTGGTGTTCATGTCGTCACCCAGATAAACCCCCGGCACTGCACGACTGCGCTCCAAGAGATGCTGAGTGCTAAATGAACACCTGTAGCATCTTCATATCACTGATTCTGAGAAGTAATTTATAAATCAGCTTGCAATATGCTAAATAAGAGAATTAACTTCTGAACTTACTTCCTTTAATAAGGAGTGTCTTTGGAAGTGATAGAAGCCTATCATGCAGTCTCACTGCTCGTTTGAAGAAAGAGCGCTAACTTGGGCCCATTTCAAATTCAACACCCAAATTCTTAAAAAATAACTGAGAAGGAGGACCAAGTGGATATACTGTGCTTAAAAAACGGCCCACAGGGGAAAACTAATGAACCAAATCTTCAGCCAAGCATGAAGTAAGACAGAACCACTGAGGACAACTTCGAGACGATGTTACCTACCTACCAGCTGAGCACGTGTCTTAAGATTTCCTACTTTGTATCATAAGGAAAAGCTTAAGAAAATGCCAATTTAATATCAAGTGTATATCTTTATTTTCGTCTGCTGGATTCATCTGCATGCCAAACAAACAGTCTAGCAGAAGACTGATCTATCAAGTGGGAATATCTGCACGAGTAGCTTTATCCAGATGCAGTAGGCGTTAGCGAGAAGAGGTCTGAATTTTGGGAGAGGAAGGACTTGCTAAACATCTGATAACCACCCAAATTCTTTAAGAAGTATTTGAGCTAAGCCAGATTTCAAAGCATTTCGACATACTGTAAATTAATTTTCCTGTATATATACTACTGATGAAGGCTCAGTAGAACTGAATACGAGAAACTTCGTTCCTTGCTGTAGCACATCAATGGCTCACAAAATTGAGCATATGATAGACTGAGCCTGCATGGTATATTCCTGGCCATTTCTCTAGAAAACTGTTATTAGATAACAGAAAATATAAGAAAAATGGGTAACGACTAGCTGTTTCTAAAGTACTAATGAAACTACTGGCAAAATTAATTGTTTCTAAGAGCACAGTGAGGGAAATACCACCTTGGTCAAAAAATGCCCACGTTCTGCTGCCTGAGATAAAAATACAACATCTGAACAACAAGCAAAAGATCAAATTCTGTTTGTTTACACCAATGTAATCATTCCAGTAATTCCAGCCATTGAATTCCTGACCAGCACTGGCACACTTGAGGCACGTACTACCTTGTCTTTTCCTTAAACAGGCTGTGAACCATAATCTCTGCTGTGGAGTTTTAGTTGCCAGATTTTCATTACAATTCCATCACTCCAGTTTCATACCACTAACTCCCCTGCAGTCAGGTTCATAATCCAGAGAGCACATTAAATCTCAGAGCTGTACGTACATGTCTAAACACAAAGTGATTCAGTTGGCTCCAAAATATAACAAAAGATCTGAGTAAAAAAATCCACAGCGGCTTTCTCTGAGATGCCGTTTCTCCCCGGGTAACACTACTAGGTCAACAGAGAGCTAGAAGAGTAATTTCGTTTGTCATTCCTGTACTTACCAAACCTGACTTTCACGGAGAAGTGCATTTTACAATGCACGTCAGGCTTTATTAATCTGATTTTCCTGTTCCTCTCCAAAGATATTTAATGCTTTAGTAATGATCAATATACTTGCTCTGATGATAAACAAAGACAAATGAGCCTGTGCAGCCTGGATGGTATTTGTAATTACCACCTCTGTAGGCATTCAATTACCTCTGATGAAGGGGTGACAGAGTTGCCTTGTCTGTCTGACAGAGATGCATTTGCAGCGGGTACTTGGCGTGCAGCTGGCACCGTCTTGATTTCCTCCACCACGTTCCCGTCCCTATTGCCAGCACGGGCCAGCCTGTCTATATTAAATACAAATGCCACGACATCCCTCTTAATAGCATGTCAGAGAAAATAGTTCAGAGGCCCATCGCGCTGCCATCTTGCCTGGCCACCAACCGGAGCTGCGTTTATAGCCAGCGCGGGTTTGTTGGGACCGTGCCGCATCGATTCACCGACATTCCAAACAGGGGTGGGCTGTGGCAAAGCAAAGCGGTGTGGGTGTTTGCTGCATTCCCAACCCCTTCCCCTGGGGCTGGACAGCCTTCGGGGAGTAAAACGCAGGGGCTTTGGACTGGGGTGTCCTTCCTGGTCTGCGGAGGCACACGGAACTGGCTAGGAAAGTGAAAAATGCTGCAGTCCCAGGTATTACTATTACCCCTCAGTTACCCTGCTGCAGATGCACTGGGAGCAGAACGAGAGCGGACTGGGGGACAGGGCAGGGCTCGGGAGACGACGTCAGTTTCTCCAGGGAAAATAAGAGAAAGCCTCTGCTGTATTAACGCTGTTTGAACAGTAGCAAAATCACTCCCGTTGCGCACCTTACCCTTGAGAAATCTCTTACTCTTCTCCTCCGGTTTGCACAGAAGTGCAGTGCCCTGTTGCTTCTCTTCATTGAAGCCAACGGGATTTCAGTTTCACTTGATTTCAATTAGACCTGAATCGCACCCTTGATCATTTAGATTATGTTTACTCATTTCAAGGTGTTAGCTGGGTAATAATGAGTCCCCAAATATCAGCAGACCTAAATAATGCATAATCTTCTTTCATTCAAATTCTCATACAAGTTCATTTTACTCAATTTGTTGCTCAGTATTTGCCGTCAGTTAAGGGAACAAATACAGAGAGTAAGTTGTCAGAAAAATTCGACACAAAGCGACACTGCTAGAATTACACTTCTTATCTCCCAAAGCTTCACGTTCACACCTCATGGCTGAACTCAAAAGTTGGATAAAAAGAAAATTTAAAAAAAAATTTAAAAAATCAAACACACCAGTGAGGAAAACTGATCTGAAAAGAGTTTCAGATTGGTAAATCCCTCAAACTGTGCCCTCACAATTATTTGATTTTACACTTAAACATTAAACACACACTAACGTGTAATATTGATACCGTTCCTGCACTTTTTAAAGACTGAAGTGTTCCCATACTCTTCCTGATGCAAGTCTGACAGGTGACAGATTTGGGAGAAGACTGGAATCAACAGAGGTTACGGCTTCATTACTGAAAAAAAAAAAAATACCTTTCTTGGTATATTTTTCATAGTAAAAAGGCCAGAGAGCTAGCCCTGCTTATATACTGTCCTAGTCATGGTCTCAGGTATAAAACATCATTAGCGCAGGTACTGCACGTGCCCTTCCAGCATTAGGGGGAAGAAAAAAAAAGTCACCCAGTAAAGAACCCACCAAAGTCACCTGCACTCTGTGCGTGCCGAGACAAACGCTTTGTGATTTGTATTCACAGTTCCTTCCTCCTCTCTGTCCCGTTTCCGGGTGAAGCCTGCTCTCTGAGCGGTGCCAGCCGGGTGACTGAGATGCCCTTTTTGGGGTCCATGGGAGCCACAGCCCAGCTCCTCCGCGGGGACGGTGACACCCGGCAGCCTCCCGTCGCACACCTCGGAACGTACGGGCGGAACTGCCACAGAAAGGTGAAGTCAAGAGAACTCAGAAAACACATTATTCTCTTACACCCATCACTTACCGCGTACCCAGCCACGGCCTCACACCATCCCCAAAGGGCTCTGGCCAGGCGCCTGGCGGCATGCGAGGGCACTGCGCAATGCTCCCTCTCTGCGAAGGAAACCGTGTGCCATAAAAAGTGTATAGCCATACGACATCAGTGAAAACACAATTTACAGTCTGCTTTCCAGTTCAATATCCTAGTTGATTGGGGACCTTTGGGAACAATTTTCATTCCATATTACCCAAGCTCATTAAATAAACCCTATAAATTGTATAAAATTGTTACAGTCTTGGTTTATGAGTGTAAGTATGGCTTACCTTTCACTGCTCTCAGCTGTTCATAAAAATGTGACACAAAAAATAAACACGTGCGTATTGTTTGCTGTAGAATAATTACTCAAAAATAACTGAAAAAGGAAAAATGATGCTCAAGACTGAAAGCGTACAGTTTTGCTCCCAACTTTCACAGGAAGAATACACCCTGCCTTTTCAAATTTGTCCTGAGCATTGCAATAAAATTTACTGCATATTACTGGGCAATGTCTACAAACACCCACTTTCCTCTGGAGTGCTAAGGAAAGTGTTAAAAGGCCTGAGCGTGTGCTCTGATCATAGTTCACCAGCAATCTCTCTCCCCCCCGCAGTTCCCAGGGTGCTTCAGAACCTGCTCCAAGGAACCTGCTCCCACGGTGCTCCCTGCTCCCAGCTCATCCGCCACCGTCCCGGCCGGGGGCTGTGAGCAGGCTGGGCCCCCGCCGTCGCCACGGCACTCTGAGCCCACCATTCGCAGCACTGCAGGTTTTTGATACCTCCATTAGAAGTAAAAAATCCCTCTTATTTGCCATCGCTGGGTGATTTCAAGAGAGAGACCTTTGCCTGCTGCATACACCAATGCACAGCGATTACTTCAAGCGCTGCAGAAAAACTACTGAATTGACTGTAGTCATCCGTTAGTACTTTCCCTTTCAGCAAAATACGTACCGCACAGATAATCTGGGTTATTACAGTCGGATGCTAATGCATAATTCAGACAGTTGAGGTTTCTTTCAGCTACCGCATGCTCAACCATTTGAAGTGGTTTAAGTATATTTGTGTTTTCTTCATACTGATAAAACAAAGAGGAGAGTCTGACCTCTTTTGATGTTGTTTAGGAGCGATCAAAATTCTTCATTATTGTTATAAAGAAGAAAACTTCAGTATTAGCAGATTTTCACTAAAATTATCATGATTCTTTATATATGCATACCAGAGAGCAAACTTCAAAGGAATTCCACAAACTTACAGCAGCTGAAGATGCAGACTCAGATTTTTCTTTTATATTCTAAACGGAACAGGACAGATAAAAGCTTTACGAACCTTGTGGTGCTCTTCCACACAGTGCCACAGGCTCCTGACACACATCAGGGAGCCATATCCAGCACACCAGGAACAAACAGAAGTTGATGCTTTTCTCCCAGATCACATAAAAGAATTTGAAATACATGGTAAGTCCTTGTTTTGAATCTGAGCCGAAAGAAACTCAGAATTTTTGAACACTGACAGAGAAAAAGTATACGTGTTTGAACAGCAGAAGCTGAGATACTTCCCTGATGTCAAACCTTGCCTGGGCTGGCTAAGGAAAGGTTAATGCTGGCGGACACGTCAATACGTTGAAATAAGTTATTATTCTCTGTTGCTATGCAAGATGCTTAAGTGTGAGCACTGACCGCCAAAGGCAGGCCAAAGGAGAAGGTGCTGGCTCTGTGACGAGGCCAGCAGGAATACAACAGCCAGATCAATTGCTGCAGTTTCAGGCCACAAAGACGCCGCATTGCCCCTGAAAAAAGGGCCATCCTAGGAGCGCAATTATGCTCCACGAGACAGCTTTTTCCATCCCACGTTAAAAGCATTCTGACACTTGTGCTTCAGAGAGCTGCTTTTAGGTCAGCTCATGAGGCTGCTGCTGTGCACCCACAAAAGGTGTGCCATTTTAGGCTGGTGATTCCATCTGCACGCTGAACATACGGAACTGAAAACTGGAAGGAACTTCTGCCAACCTGAGTGCAGGAGACTCACACAGCTGTAGCAAAGGGGGCTGGAAATCCGCTCCTCCACCCGCCGGCTGGTGAGAGCACCCCTTTGGCAATCCTGACAGACACTGCCCCCGTCTGTGCTCAGGAGCTCTAGTGCTGGAGACGAGGAAATGTCTTCATTCAGCCTAGTCCTCTCTTGCCCCTTGTCTCCTGTGAAGCGTGTGACCCCTTGTCCTGCTCACCAGGGCTGCGGACGGGTTGTTGCTTTCCTTCCTGACGTATTTAGGCATCTGATCACCCTCCTCATGCTGCTCAGACTTGTCTTCACTTACTGTAAAGAACATGAGTTTGTTTAATCTTCTTCACGGGTCATTTTTCCTATGCTTATACTCCTCCCTGTTGCTTTTCTTCTGGTGCCCAAAAGAGTGGAAAAACAAGAGCGTTACTTCGCTTGCAGATGGATGTCTCTCCTCCTCAGCTCGTTTCCAAGGCCGTGCTACCCCGTGCGCCTGCTGCTTTGAGCAGCGCTTCCCCATTGACTTCCCTCCCGGCTCAGCCCGTCGCCTCTCCCTCGGGCTGCAGCTCCTCCTGCCCGAGCTTCACACCCACGAGCGGGGACCTCGCACAAACGCAACGTGCTGGGCAACACGCTCCCGACTTCAAAACTCCCCTCGACGCTTTGTAGAAGTTTTGGGCTGAACCGTCCCTGTGGGGCTGGCAGGGAGGGAAACCAGCGGTGACCCTCCGCTCTGTCCCCGCGGCAGGAGGGGCAGGCGGCACCCTGCGAGGCAGGGGGACCTGGGGAAACCACTGGCAGAGCTATATACTGAATCTTGTCCCCAGGGCTGCGGCTTTCATGCCCAAACTACATCCCTGCAAAGGAATGACACACAGCGCGTAGACATAAGCAAAGAAACGAATATCTCCCCAGAGAAAGAGAGATTTCACAGCAACTTTGTATTTATAAAGCCACAGGATAGAGACAGGGCCTTGGAAACAGCAAGGAGCTTTTGTGAAGACGTGTATTTTCTCCTCTTGAACAGAAAGAGAGCAGCAGATTTGTTGCCTTGTCTAGGGGAAAACAGCAAACATGAACAGCTCAATAAAGCTCGGGTTATATATCTTTGTGCACGTTGAGAATTGCCTGCTACTGATCAGACAACACGCCTGATGCCCGTGTTGGGCTGCCATGGTCTGCAGCGTGATGGATTGCTTTGAACCACTTCCCAAAAAACACTGGTATGGGATTCATCTCACCAGACGGACGTTTCTCCAGCAGTCAGGCCAAGGATGAGCTGGACTCCCTTTATGGAAGGTCATGGCTGTATTGGTTTTGGCCAGGATAGAGCTGACCTGTGCTACTTCCTATGCATACATCTGAAGGCGTATACAGGGGCGTGAGATGATTTCCATGCTGGAAACAGCAGGCCACGAGTAACAGCTTGCTTAAAACGGCTCTGCAGGAAGATACGGTATTACTCATCCCAGGAAGAGTCCATGAAAGGATACCAAAAGAGCCAGGCAAATTTTTTCAGCTCCCTTTTGCTTTATATTTTCTGCACTAAAAAGAAACGTTTCCCATACTAGCACTGGTTTGTGAATGTTGTCTAACTCCACTCTTCAAATGGAATTGTTTTGGGAAAAGACACCTTTGAGCACCTCTGCAGTCAGGGTAGGTTTGACTACAGAAAACACCCGCAGGTCTGCCGTAAGGCTGGGACACTGCAGCGCCAGCGAAACCTGCTCTGAAGTGCAAACTAGTGCAGGTTTCCTCCTCCCACGTGGAAAGCAGCCCGTCTCCCGCTGCCAGACAATACCAGTTCTAATGCATTTCCTCATGATTTGCCTCACTTCAGGTAACGGCAGGCTCAGGTTGGACGGGGCTTGGAGCAACCTGGGCTGGTGGGAGGTGTCCCTGCCCAGGGCAGGGGCTGGCACTGGGTGGGCTTTAAGATCCTTCCCACCCAAACCATTCTGTGGTTCTCTGATTTGGCTCTGAGTTTCATCAGGTCCCGAGCGGCACAGACCTTTCCAAATGGCCTATTCTGTCTGATGGAGAAGGCATCCCACAGATCTCCCACTGGTGTCCTGCCAGGAGTGCCAAGGGACCCAAGCACCGTGTGGGCTGCCCTGTGGAGGCCACGACAGGACCAGAGGCAGAACACGACCACTACTGAGATCAGTGGGAGACCCAGAGATTTCAATGGGTCCTGGTTTTGACTCGCCAAACCACATCTAGCCTCTGATAGCACGACCCACAACCATAACACTGCCTTAACCGCTGTCACACAAAATGGCACTCCTGCATGCATTTATCACCCTCCTGCCAACTTCTCCTTCTAAGCCTCAACCATGAGCTCCTGAAAGTTTCTGCATACCTGATAGCACGTATACTGCGCTTTTGGATTTGTTCATTCAAAACATGCTAAAAAATCCAATGTTTCCAAGTAAATTTAATGCATTTCCTGAGGAAAAAATTAAGAGATGAAAATTAGGTAATTATTCAATTAACAATTGCTGTGTATACAAGAGAATCTGATTTATGGGCAGCTGTTTACACAGGCAACTGCTTTAATTTGACAGTGTGCTCCTGGCTTCTCCCCAGACTTTGCTGTTTAATTAAAGTTAAACAGGTCAATACTCATTTAGCCTACCAGCATATGGAGAATTTAACTAATACTGAAGAGGGAGGAGAACTCTATTCGTTTTTAATTGTACTGTAATAACATAAAGGACGTCACTGAAGTGCAAAACAGTGAGGTGAACCGGATTCAGCACCAACAATATCCCTGAGATCTCAAAAATATGGCAGCATCAACTCTGCTCCCACAAACTGTGTCCAACCACTTCCCTTCCTTCTACCCTCAGTCGGGAGATTGCCCTCCATCTCCTGACAACTTACGTCTTTTTTTTAGGTGAGAAATGTTGCCTTTGCCCTCTAGTGTTAGGGTCTGTAGGGAATACTCAGAATCCGCCTTAAAGCTTTTCCTTGTTAACGTAAGAATTAGAAACTTACTTTTCCCCTCCCTCAAACGAAAGCGGAGATTCACACGTAATAATTTCATCAAGAAATAATAATTTTGGTGAGAAAGTCACTGATGTTGAGAGATGGGTGACAAGCCGCACGACTGGCAGCGAGACAGAGTATCAGTATGACTCTGGGAGTATTGGGCTGGACCCGTTAAAGGAATTACAAGGATTGCTGCTTACTGCCCAAGACCCTGGAGGCTACTTACAGTCACCACACAACACAGCCGGAAATCTTTCCCAGGGCAGGGAAAAAGATACAGGAAGGAAATATATTAAAACAGCGTTAAAGGCGGAAACATTTGTCCAAACCTTGAGCGATCAGGGTTTGCAGGGTTTGCCTAACATCATCCAAGGAGTCAATGGCAGAAGCCACTCAACCACCTAACTAAAAAAAAGACAGAAATTGGCGCTCCGTGTGAACTATTCATTCTACCGCACATCATCAGCAATGCCTAAACAGGGAACTACCAGGTCTGCCCAGCTGACAATAAACAATTAAACTGTGACTGGCTTTCTCCACAAAACGATCCCAATGTCGCACACGGGTGCAGGAAGACACCTGCACTGCTGCACCCGAGTGCCTGGAAGATCTGACAGTGTGCAATGACAATACTTACCAGGTGGAGGCAATTTTGGCCAGAAGTGAAAGCTATTCCATTTTGTAGAAAGAGTCATTTGGAATTAATTCTTCATACAAAGCCAACCTTAAAAAAAAAAAAAAAAAAAAAAAAAAAAAAAAAAAAAAANNNGAGACCAAATAAAAAAAAAAAAAAAAAAAAAAAAGAAAGAAGAAAAAAATAGAGGGAAGAAAGTGTCTGCCCTTGTGAAGAAGCTGAAGTCCTGAGCTGCCACTGCACCATGGCCCGCCCTCGCAGCGCCTGGCGTGCCTGCCCACGGCCTCTGCAAGCCATCCCCTCTTCCAACAACAGCGGGGAAAACAAAACCCTCTGGCCATCCAAGAGCACCTCTCCCACACGGAGCCCCTCTTAATTCGGAACCTGGTTGTGTCACTGGTATTCATTCCCACAGAGAGACGCCGTAAACTTACAATTTCCGGAAACAAGAAAGGGGAAGATTAAGAGAAAAGAAAACACCACTGGGCATCGAGATGTGACAAGATCAGGCGTCTTTCAAAGTCACGGCAGAACCCAGGATCAAACCCAGCCTCCCCAGCTTCCAACACACAACACTAACTGCAAAAACGGTCTTACATACTCCTTCTGATAAGAACAGAAGGATTCTGAAGTTATGCTGCAGAGAATAAAAATTAATTCTGGTTCCATTTTTACGAAGCAGGGTAAGTGTAATTATCTCTGCTGCACAGATCAAGGTGCAAGCTGAAGCGTTAAGCACTGAGCGACCTGCTCAAGGTCAGGCAGCAGGTCTGCAGCCGCTCTCTTCCATCGACTCTTCAATCCACGGGGACACTTTTGAACCCAACTCTTACTTGAAATTCAAAGCGCACAGGGTAGCATTTAATAATCCCACAAAGCATTTTGTTTCAACTGCGAACAAAGGTTTCGAAGGTACTCACATTTGCTATGAATAAATTCTTAATGTCAAATTTCTTAAATAAATATCATCTTAACTAATATTCTTAGTAAGTGAAAATTAAACCTGACACTCAGCTCAAATACTCTGGTTTTAAATTTCCCCATTGCTAAATCTTCAAAAAAGGGAACATTCTGTTTGAATTTCTACATGGTTTGTGTCCCATATATGATTAACTATCATGAGATTTATTCACTTTGAATTATGTGTGACAGACACTAGACCAGCAGACTCACTGGGTCACGCAGCTAAGATATAAATAAAAGCAAATTTTATCTCATGACAATGGAGCCAGTGTGTGAGCCTGTGGTGCTTCTGCAGAAAATGAAGATAATGTATCAGTGCAAATGGGTAGGTCTGTAAGTCAGGGGTTCATTCTGGCCACGCTCCAAACTCTCTGGACAAGCCAGCGCAGATCCTGACACTCCACAGCCACATTCCCACAGCTCTCTGCTTGGCCTAATAGGTCCTGCTGAGAAATGGAGATGATTACCCGCGAAGAAGGAAAGCAGCATTGCTGTTTCATGGTAGTGTGGATCACTTTGGCCCACCTGGAGTTTAGAAAAAGAGTTTGCATCTGACTGCACTATATGGATGTATCTTATATTTCTAAGGACAGTACAATAGTAGCAACAATATTTCTCTAAAAAAAATAAAATAAAATACTCAGTGTTTCAACGGAGTTGAAAAAAACCAACTGAAAAAATACAATGAAAAAATGAAAAAAATAAAAGGGAGTTGAAAAAATAATGAGAATTCCAAATGGTTAAACTGAAGGATCCCAAGGATGATCCATCCTCAAACTGAGGTAGTGTCATTGCAGCTGCACCGATTTACACCAGTTTAGGATCCTATCTGCAGAATCAGAGTCAGAATGCCATGGGTGTGTATCCATACGGGATCGAGTCTTGAGCCCACGAACAATCTGCATCCAGGGGCTTCTCAGCCAGGACGCAGAAGGCTCAAGGCGAGGTGCATCAGTCTGACTGCGCGAGCACTGCAGAACTAGCAGCACGTGTCCCAGAGCCTTGCAACCTCTTTAAAACGTCTGCGTTCCTACTTAGACATGCATATGAAAAGTAATAACCCCATCTGAAGCAACCTAAAAGAGAAGTAAGGCTTGGGAAGGAGAGATGAGAAATGATACCAGAACTGCTGAGACAGCTGGAGAAAAAGGACAAGCTTTAAGGCTTACGGTCCCACCAGACCTAAGCCTGAAAGTGCGTCTGTTTTTCCAACTATGTTGGTTCCACCTAACTAAAGATACTACCTTTTCCTGCAGTTCTGCCTAGCATTAAAATAAGCGACACGAAACAGGTATTTGCTGAAAGGAAGCTGACTGCTTAGCTAGTGTCAAGTGCAATGGCACAAACAAAGCAAATCTACTGGCAAACCTTTGTAGTTATGTATTGGTTCAAGCGCTGAAAGCACAACCATTTCCAGCGGGGCAGCTCAAACGGGCAAAGGTGGCAGAGCTGAGTGGCAACACGCTGCAAAGGAACCACCAAAGATTTACTCTTCTGATAAGCTCAGCCATTAGAAATCTTCCATCTCAGCGCTTTCACATGCAACCACAAATTAAGCACAAAAAAAGCCACATTACAAAGGAAACAGAATGCAGAAGACTTATTTTCCTCTCTCAAGCACCACTTTATTTTAAAAGACGCTTTTGCAGACACACAGAACCATGCTTTTGTTTAAAGAAGGGACCTCCGCTCAGGGGCTACCTGCAGCTGCTATTTCTACATTTAGAAATATACCATTTGCTACATGGATGATTCAGAATTGACTGATTCTACTTTATTATTTTAAATCTCGCTAGGGTTATACACATCCAAATGCATTTTTCTAGTTTGTTCCTCTGACATCACAGTCACAGGGAGTTTCACTGTCACCTTCAATGGACACAGATGAGGGTGGTACCCACATTAAAAGTGTCCCCACGCTTTAGTTAACAGCGGCACAAGACCAAGATACAAGGCTGCAATGTTTTGTTCTGGCATCTTATGATGTCAAATTCCTAATTTTATTTTTTTGTTGTTCTTCTCTGCCATTTTGGGATCAATCTTACAAATCCTGAACATGCTCAGTGCCTGGAGGTTACTGTACTGATCACAAAAGACTTGCAGTATTTTGAAAGAGTTCATGTTGGCTTCTGAAACGTTTGGTATCAAGGGATTTTTTTAAGCTCTTTCAATACTGACCTATTTACAGAAACTAGATCCATTTATACTTAACCCATAGCAGCTAAATGTCACTCTTCTGTTTTCAAGTACTTCGCTCCCGCTAAGTCAAAAAGACTCAGTCTTGCCACTTCCATTCAAGAAGTAAAAAAACACACTTTGTTCTCTGTAAATAAGCATCTGTTCATATCTTAAGCTTTTTAGAAACAGTATTTTAATGGCAAATTTGATATTTAATTCTGCTAATCTTCGTATGACATCGCAGTCCTAACCACCCGGCTACAGAGTTATCATCTTGATTTTCAGATGTCCCAATTGCCATTTATAATACTTTCAATGACCATA
Organism: Dromas ardeola; assembly: GCA_013398915.1. Classification (NCBI taxonomy): domain Eukaryota; kingdom Metazoa; phylum Chordata; class Aves; order Charadriiformes; family Dromadidae; genus Dromas; species Dromas ardeola. Next base: position 1,070,621 of record VYZM01017511.1, read on the forward strand.
ACCCACAAGTTATCCAGGAAAAAAATTAGCAGTGATGTAAGTTATAGACATATAGGAAGTATAGAGGGAATTTACCCCATAGATCTCAACTGGACCATCTTCTCCCCTTCTGTTAATTCCACATCGCCAGAGCTGTCTATCCAAAGGTAGCCCTCCTGCCTCTGAGTTTGCCTCACGTTACTAAGCACAACATCAGGAGAAACATGAACATTTAGATTATATATCAGTATTTCAAGAAGTAGATCGTGGAATATCTCACGTAGGAAGGGACCCATAAGCATCATCAAGCCCAACTCCCGGAAATGGTTAAACTAAAGGATCCCAGGGGTGATCCACCCTCAAAAAAATCCTGAGATTTAACTATTTTCAGAATTGCTCCTCCGAGTCCTTCTGCCAGCTGCCCTACCCACTAAGCTAATGGCTAAAAAGTGCAATGACAGAAAAGTGAACTTTCACGCCTACTGCTTTCTCACACATCAGTGTTTATGAAACATTTTATTCAACATGACACAAAATTGTTTGTCTTCTCTTTCAGGGTGAAAGAATGTAAAAAGGCTTGAATTCAGCTCCATTGGAACATCTGCTGAATTGTCCTCTTCAGCAGCTGAAGCAAAAGACCGTTTATATCACCTTAGCAACAGGTCACACAGGCACCTACCTATTTGGGCTTATTTACGGCACTCTGGAAACAGCAGCATCCCCCAGGTCCCAAATGCTGCTGGTCTGGGGGAAGAAGCTCATGTAATTGAGAGAGCAGGTTAACCTCAGGGACCCGTCCAGACCTTGCCTGTCGCCCTCGCTGACCCTCGGGTGCTCCAGACACCAGGGAATGACTTTGCCTGCGTGCTATGGAAACACAGGTGACGCCACCTCCCCGCACACGTGTATGCCCACAGCCATCCACGGCTTTTCTGCCCGTTTGCAGGCCAATTTGTGTCAAAGACAGCAGAGGTCACGTTATTACAGTCTGTTATTTATAGCAAACCTGTCCAAATTGAGTATCAGCCAGCTGGGCGAAGGAGCCTGAATTAGCGCTCCCACTGAATTAAACACCACACTGTAAGGGCTGCCTGGGAGGTATCTGAAGGTCCACTTAGGCAATGCCCCAAACACAAAGTCCCATTTGGACCTCTTAACTTAAAAAAATACCCCAAATCCAACCACGAAGGAAGGCAGGCAAGATTTGTCAGTTCCACTCGCGTTTTGATATAGCGAAAGCGGAAGAATTACGTGAGGAAAATGAAAGAGGTGATTTTCCTTATGTATATGAAGTTTGTGTCACACTTGATGGCTTCTGTGAACAACAAATGTTCATAATATTGTGAGTCTGAGAAAAAATTTCTTTTTAGCTACCTGCAAATGAGGTCAATTTCTTTCTTACGTGGTTTTTGACAGGCTAATATTCATGCTCAGCTGATGTGAAAGCTATGGATGTACAGCTTGTCAAGAGCTCTGGTTGTTCAGGTTTCTCACAGGCGAGACTGAGCCACCCGGGCAGGCACCCTCCCTCCTCCCCAGCCCGGCCCCGGCCCTGTATCAGCACACTGAATTACACAGGGAAGCGAACAGAGAGTCCGTCTCCTGTCTGGCCAGTTACAGCTGTGGTGCTGGTGGGGGAAATACCCTCCTTTGTGTCAAAAGCAAGTTTCTGCCCCTGCACCAGAGAGGGATGCCCGTCAGATACAGGTGTGAGCGGTGAACATGCTCTGCCCATGCCCGTCAGCAGAACAGCCCTGACACACTCGTGAAAACAACCCATTTCCTCTGCTTTGTGCATACATCAGGTATTTTATTTTACATCTCGATGGATTCCCCTGCAGTCAACGCCAAGGTCACATCAGCATTTCTAGTTTGCTTCCTCAGCTTGAGATACAAGTTTGTTTACAGCAGTTCAGCTTTTGCCTTTTCCAGCTCTCCCAACACCATCAAAACTTCATTTACATTTTCCTTTCTTTATTTCCATGAAGCAAAAGACAGACAAGTACACAAACCTGATGGTGTCAACAATTATGACTGCAGTAAACACTTACAGTTTGTTTGGTACAACATCCCCAACAAACGTTTTACAGTTTATAAATTCCTGTTAGTTGATTCTATGAAGTTTTGTCAATACAAACTGAGAAGTCAGCTTGCGGGTTTGGGTTTCGGCTTTGGGGTTTTTTTAAACTTTACATTTTCCCTTTTCTCCAGACTATCCTTCCTCTCTTCTATCCTAATAGAAACATAATAGAACTTCATAAAATACTTGCTGAATGCTATTTAATATTACAGATAATAGGTACAAAGCACGTTATCCCCTGCTATGCTTTTTAATGTAGTACTTAATTCTGTACACAGCAGTGATATTATTTGTTTTGTGCACTATCGTTGCAATTAAACTGGAAATTGATAATGAAACTCTTAGAAGCTTTCTCTCAGATTTGTATAGCTACCTACACCAAACCGCCTTGAAAATTATCACCTAAATAAGTCCTGACAATTTTTTTCTTCCTGTAGGAGCGGTAGCTGCTATCCAAAAGGTCGCAGAAGGTTTTCCAGCAAAGACACCACCAGTTCTAGACACAATCTAAGTTTCACCGATAGGTACACAACGCGACCACAGAATGTTGTGGAGCACACAGAAATCCTTTCCGACAGCTCAGCCTCCAGGGAGAATTTCTGCCGTAAAAACCTCATTTTAATCAGGCAGTAAAAGAGCCGAGAGATTCCCCTGCCGCTCAGCTAAGCTGCCTCTCCACCGCCTTCCACAACCCGCACAGCAGCTCCGGCTCTTCTGCTGCTGAATTCCTGCTCGTCAGAAACTCCCTGCCCAGAGCGGTGGCCGGCACTGCCCACAGTCCCGGGGACAGGAACCAGCCCGGGCTCTGCCCTGGACCAACACGCTGCTGCCTCCAACCCACCGCAGCGCCACCATCACGGGGTGAAGGCTCTGAGACCAGGCTCCGCGGCAAGAACGCTCCACAAATACTCAGATTCAGGGCACTTCAGTACAACAGCATTACTCTCAATTAACCGTTCATTACAAGGAAGTTTTGAAGTAGCAATTTCCAGAAGTAATATAAAGAGAGGAATCTGCTTAGAGAGGAAAGACAGACGTGTTCTGCAAGATAAAGGGACACCGCTTTGGCGTAACGCTTGACCTATCATGCCTCTATTGGTCAAAAAATATACATTACTTTCAAATCAGAGCTCCAAAGCTACTAAACATGTAAAAAAACGTTACTGGCTCTTCCAGCTCTGATATCTTAGATCATCTTGTTGCTTTTACTCCTTGGTATTGTCACGCGTGAACCATACTATAAATTTCTTTTGTAGCGTTAATAAATTAGCATTTTTCTATGCCACCCTCTTCCCAACAGTGTATGTGTGTTCCGTATGTCTGAGACATAAAAAGGTCCCGAAGGCAGCAAGGGAGTATTTTGATGTCTTGGAATATTATGGATGGGGCCCAGTGGGAGGCTTACTGCAGACAAGAGAAATAAGACGCCAACCAAGCAATGACACCCCCGAGACGGCCGGGTCTCAGCTGCTGCAGAAGGTAATGATGACGATGATGACAATATTGATGCTTGTCAGCTACAGTCTGCGAACCTGTACAACATAAAAACATGCCCACAGGAAAATGATGTATTGAGCTAAAAAAGCCTGTTACTCTTCAAGTGGAGTGTGCCAAACCAGTAGAGACTTTTACTGCCAATTATACCAGAACTTTACCAATCACTTCGCTCGGCGTCTTTTGCTTCTGCCTCAGCTAAGGAGACATCTCGTTAATTTATCTTTTTCCTAGTTTAGCACATCTCTTCAACGATAGGAGCTTCCAAGACCTGCAGTTTTAAGGAATTAGAGTCATCTCTTCGTCTATGGAAGAGGAAGATATAACCAGCTGGATTTCATGAAACACGCAGAGTATTTTGAATGTAATTGCATGCTGCCTTTATTATTATTATTATTCAAGGGTATCTTCAAAAGCTTCAGATAGCATATTTCTTTTATCAAGATGCCAAAAAATTGCTGTGCTTTTCTGTGAACTTCTACCTTTCCAATCAAAAGGCATCTTGGGAAAAAAAATCAAGTTCCCACTTCTATTTAAAATAATAAAATGCAGGGAGTTGGGTTTCAGCTAAGCTCTGCCTCACTGATGGAAACTAAGCTACACCACCTGAGAACACGGACCACTAATCATAACTTCACTTATTTACATTTATTTGCTATACATTCCGTTAGATTTCTATGGTAGAAAACCCAGTTTTCTGGCAACTATTAAGTATTCCAGATGTATCGGCCTCAGCACGCCAGTGAAGGAGCAGGACTTGGATGAACGTGGAAAGAACCGACTCCTGTGCACGGCAGCCTCATCGAGACGTAGACCCTATGCGTATCCCCCCGGCAGGCCCTGGGGAGGAGGACCCTGATAAATATTGAAACTCTACCCATACTGAACTAACAAGCCATCTTGACCTTCACCTTACGAAACAGGATTTAATGCTCAGTCTCCCAGCTTGTAGCGTTTTCAAGGAGCCCAGCACACCAAACGAAGAACCCAGAGAGCCAAAACCTGATTCTTATGGTTGGGTTGAAAGAAAATCTTCCACAGCATCCCCTCACGACCCACCCAATTCCCAGCCCTGGGCTTCCCAGCAAGGGATGGGGTCTGACCTCCCCTATCGCGCTCTTGCTGGTGAAGTAAACAGATCCTGCCCTTGCTTCCCAGCTGGGAGGGTGGGATTTAAGCGGAGCTTGGTGCTGTCTTTGCAGGAGGAGGGGCAGACCCCAGTGTGCTGGCAGAGCAGGCTGGCTCTCCATGGCAGCAGCACCTCCACTGCTCTTCCCTCCCCTCTCTGCTCAGCACGGGGGCTCGGCTCTGCCTTTCAGCTGTGCCAAGCGGGCACACACTGGGCTACCTGCCCCAAACCAGCTGCCAGACGGCAACACGCTCCGCTGCTGATACCAGTAATGGTTTGTCAGCTGCAAAGGGAGCAGCACTGCGAAATAAACCAGGCTCTCTCAAATAAAAGAGCTGTTGCTGGAAAAAGGGGGGAAGGGGAGTTTGTTAGGAGGCTTTTTGCAGTGCCCCGATCCCCAGGAAAAGTTCTTTAGCCTGAACCACCGGAGGACTGCAGGATCCGTCCTGTTCCCCCTGGCTCTGCCCATCATCAGGTGTTCACACAAGCTGCATCCAACTCTAGAGAAAAAGATACTTCGATACTATTATAACTGGCAGAATGCACGTTTCTCTGGTAAACACACGTCCAAATTACCATAATGATAAAAGAATGGTTTTAATCTCACAAGTTTGTAGTTCCTAAAAATTTTCCAGTTGGATCTGAGATCCCATAGGTGTATTCCCCTTAGCCGTTTTCTGCGGATATCCTCAGAGCCGTCCGCGGCCGGGGCTGTGAGCGGCTGTGCCACGCAGGCGGGCCGTGCTCCCAGCTCACCGCTCAGCTCTGCTCTCAGCAGCCACCTCCAGCCCCGCACCCAGCGCCCCCCGGCCCGGCCCGCTGAGCGGAACTCTGCGGCCCCATCTCCACGTTCAGCTGTTACTGCAGCAGGCACCAGAAATTAATGTTAAATAAATCACATCTCCAGAAAGGAAAGTAAAAATGAAGCGGTTGTTGCATTTTTAAACTTCCCACAACCCCAGATAAATATTTCAGCTAACAAATGTGTCTGTGATAATGAAAAGAAGCCACGTTTGTTAGGAAATACGTATCTATTTTCAAAGGTTACAATTTATAACTGTTTCAGTTTTGCACTTCTCTCTGTTCTCCCAAGCAACTAGTTTTCAGAGATAAGTATTTTCAAATTGTTCCTTTCTACTAAAAAAAAATAATCCATTTCACAAATACAATTCTATGATGTTTTGATGTAGCTTTTGTGGTTCTTTCTTCTCACTTTACAATTTTAATTTGCCATGAAACTAAGACACTTCCAAATTTAACATGCACATATATATGTGTGCGTTTGTTTAATTTTGCATAATCTCATCCTCCCGTCATCTCCCTTTTGCTCTGACTAAAACAAACTACTTTCCACTCCAAGAAAATGCGAGCTCATTAATGAGGACACAGCTCTCACGACTGAATACAGCCCCAAGCACCCATGGGCAAGAAAAAGACCCATCCTTTAGAAGGCAGCAATGAGTAGACTTCAGGAGCATTCCCACAGCGCTTACAAACGCGTAAATCTTCCTGTTGCAACTGCTGCTAATTCCCCGCCTGCTGTATGTAATCTGTCCAAAATCACAGGACTCAGCGTCACAATTTCTTCTCACTACAAGAAAATGCATTGGAGAAAATGATGACTATTATCATAACACTCTGAAACCCAATAAAAATGCATGTATCTAGTATTATTGGAAACGTTTATATTCTTATAAAATATTCTCCCCAATTTTATTTGACATTATTTTATATTAGTGCATAAAGGGAAAGATTTTTCAGTTCTCAGGGATATTAAAGCCCGATCAGGCTATACAGGCACTGCACTGTCTTGCTCATCTCATCTGTTACACATGGGCACACAAGGAAAAGGAAGATACAACCTGCCTGAAAGAAAACAAACATGTTAAGCGAAACTGAGCACGTTTTTTTTTTTTGTTCCTAGCACGGAATCCACTAGATCGCGCTGTGCCTATTGGTCATATGTTCTGCCTCTGATTTCTGTAATTAAACACACGCTAGAGAACCTAAGTGTAAATATTATGAGCCACCTATTAACATCTAGCCATGCAGTACCCTAACACCTCACTTAGGAAAGCAGAAACAGTCTTTCCTGGTGCGAGAGTATCTGTTTACACCAGTTTTGCCGAGGAAAAGTGTTTTACTGACAGTGGTCAAAGCAAACTGTTAGGGAATGGAGGCTGCAAACACACGCAAGCGCACACTGACTTTTGTGTTAGCAGCATTGATTCTTCTCCCTCTTTCTCCTGCCAGTCAGGATCATAGCATCACAGACTGGTTTGGGTTGGAAGGGACCTTAAAGCCCACCCAGTGCCACCCCCTGCCCTGGGCAGGGACACCTCCCACCAGCCCAGGTTGCTCCAAGCCCCGTCCAACCTGGCCTTGAACCCCTCCAGGGATGGGGCAGCCACAGCTGCTCTGGGCAGCCTGGGCCAGGGGCTCACCACCCTCACAGCCAAGAATTTCTGCCTCAGATCTCAGCTCAGTCTCCCCTCTTCCAGTGTCAAACCCTTCCCCCTCGTCCCATGGCTCCCCTCCCTGACCCAGAGTCCCTCCCCAGCTTTCCTGGAGCCCCTTGAGGGACTGGAAGGGGCTCCAACGTCTCCCCAGAGCCTTCTCTTATCACTGACATACCGGTAGAAGCTTTTCTGGTTGCCCTTGACATCCCTGTCCAGAATTTAACTCTATCTGGGCTTTAGCTTTCCTAACCTGACCCCTGGCTGCTTGGACAGTTTCTCTGTGTTCCTCCCAGACTAGCTGTCCCTGCTTCCACCCTTTGTAGGCTTCCTTTTTCTGTCTGAGTTTGTCCAGGAGCTCCTTGTTCATCCATGCAGGCCTCCCGGCACTTTTGCCTGACTTCCTCTTTGTTGGGATGCATTTCCACCCTCTGCTCAGGAACAGCGTATTTCTTGTTCCCAGAGCAATAATGACAATTTCTATGCAGCGAGGTAGAGTCTAGAAAGAACTCAAAATAAGGCCAGACAGGGAAGAACCAAATTCTGATACGAGAAGTCAGTGAGAGGTTGAGCATCTCTGCAGCACTGCTCTGCTCCGCTCCAGTGGAGGGTCCTCACACCTCCCCTTGCTGTCAGCTGGAAAAGGCTTCGGATAGGGTTTAAGGATGTTGAAAGCAACAGCCTCAGCAAAGCGTGCCAGTGGGCATGAGCGTGATAACAGGAAGAAAAAGAAAGGAATAAAGCCTCTATTTCACACTAATGCCACAGGTCTGAAATCCCACGTGCAGAAATTGAAAAGGAAAAAGAAAAAAGCCCACTCTGAGAGTCATCTTTCACAAAACCTAGGAAATTTGAACCACCTGTTCGCATCACATTTCATCATGCTGATAAAGCCAATCGGGTTATAGTATCTTCTACAGGCTGAAGATTTTCCTACCATTTCCCAAGAGAACTGAAGGTACCCAAATCCTTTTGGAGAGTACATCTATCAAGGAACAGAAAGCATGCCACGAACAAAGCAAATTCCGTATTATTACACCACTGTTTTTATTCTAATGAAATAATAGTTCAATAATTAGCTATTAAAAGTCTGCAACAAGTCCCAGTTCTCACAATTTGCCTCTAGCCTCAGCTTCCATTTCTATTACCATCTGATTACTCCTACTAGCACTTAGATTTAAATCTTTCAATAGTTCCATAAACATGCTAAGCTCTTTAGAAGAAAAATACCATGTCTTCAAAGGCATGCTGAAGTACGTTACGTGTAAAAAGAAATTCAGGGGTAGAAAACTGTCCCATCAAACTAAGCACATGCTTGTTTTATAGCAGTTCATTCCAGAACCCACCGCAACGGACAAGACCAAGATCAATACCCCATCAGCGAAGATTGCCCGGGCACTCGGGGAAGGTTATAACCCTGCTCCGCCGCCGACACGCGAGCAGTGTCTGAGAGTGCCTCAGCCTTTCCCAGAACTTGGCGCAGAAATCCACAGCCCTGCAAAAACCATCACCAATCAGTTAATTATCACACTTAGAATCATAGAATCATAGAATCATAGGGTTGGAAGGGACCTCTGGAGATCATCTATTCCAACCCCCCTGCCAGAGCAGGGCCACCTTAGAGCAGGTTACACAGGAACGCGTCCAGGCGGGTTTGGAATGTCTCCAGAGATGGAGACTCAACCACCTCTCTGGGCAGCCTGTGCCAGTGCTCTGCCACCCTCAAAGTAAAGAAGTTCCTCCTCATTTTGAGATGGAACTTCCTACACTCAAGTTTGTACCCATTACCTCTTGTCCTATTGCCGGGCACCATTGAAAAGAGCCCGGCCCCATCCTCCTGACACCCCCCTTTAAGTATTTGTACACATTAATTAGGTCACCCCTCAGCCGTCTCTTTTCCAGACTAAACAGACCCAATTCCCTCAGCCTTTCCTCATAAGAGAGGTGTTCCAGGAGACTTCACAGAGAATCTCACAACTATTCCGCACTTCACATGCCCAGCCTAATTCAAAACAAACTCCAGGATATTTACTGCTACAACGTGACCCTTTTGCTTCCTTTTCTGTATTTATTTAATTTTGTAGCTTCACTGTTGAGAAACTGTGTATCTTAGTACTTTACAGCACGCATCTCGGAAGGTGTGAGTTTTCTGTTCCAACCTGTTCCCTCACAGCTCTGCTCAGCAGCATCAGGAGGGTTTAACGCAGCACTACCGCTGCCCTGCACAGAGCTGCCCCCTCCCACAGCCCTTACACGTCAAACTGCCCCAGGGAAGGGCAGAGTTACCCCTGCTTTGCCGACGTCAGCCTGAAAGGGAAGCGAGCAGCCTTATGTTTCAAGAAAGGAGGGGGACTGGTTAGGGAAGTGATAGGAAACTTGCTTTCATTTCCTGAGGTATCTGCACGCTCCATGGCTAAGCCAGAGACCTGGAAACAAAGCCGAAGCCGAGTGCACCAGGGCCACTGAGCTCCAACCGCTCAGTGACAGCCACGGGGGGTCACAGCATGCTCACCAAGCTGGAAGACGCAGGCAAGCGTACTATGAACTAGCCGGTCCAAAACACAGTTAATATAAAATCAGGAGGAAATGCAAGATGCCTGTTAGAGGATTACAAGCCTGGCATTAATTTAGATATGACATGGAAGCGAAAAGGCTAAGGAAACTTAGAGGTATAATAGAGAAAATCTGGTCTTTGAAAAGAAGAGTTATCAAAGTCTCTACAATGTATTTCCAAGATCCACACCTGAAATACTGGAAAGGCTCTTTGCTACCTATGACAAAAAAGACTGCAGTAATTTCAGACACCAGCAACACAAATTATAGACCTGAAAAAGTGAGAACTACAGTGACACCCCAGAACTCAGTAGAGGAAAAATCTGTAGAAGGATATAAAGAAATTAACAGATAACATGGAGGAAAAGAAGGGACTAGTGAGATGAAGAGCCAGGAATTGTTTGCTGACATCAGGACAAGACCTGTAATTTAAAACACAACTAGGCAAAACACTAGCAAATGTACAGTAATTAAATAATTGGGTAAGAAATGGAGACTGATTGATCAAATACATTCTTCCATGCTTTGCGATTTCTAAGAGCCAATTTCATCCCAAATGTTTCCTTTCAAATCAAGTTGTACCAAGGACTAATTTGTCTCTGTAATTCCATAGAAGGCTAGTGATCACCTTCTTTCTGGGAAAAGAAGACTTATTTCTGAAGATTTGTGAATTGTTGGAAAAACAGCGTGACCCTTCTGGCACAGCCCACGAGCAGAGGGGAGAGCTTGCTCAGTGGGTATCCTGGAACATGAAGGAGCAAATACATTAAAACTGACCTTTTCTGAAAGCACCTAGAACTCTGGGCCACTTGATTTGACTTTAAAACTCGAGGATCCAAGGCCCAGGAGTGACTGGGAGCAGCATGCAACCGCATTACAAACCTTCATACTATACATATAATACATTTTTTGCGGGCAGCACATTTACGGGAAAAGGCAACCTGTGCCTCACATCGCTGGGCCATCATAGACAAGAGCGAGGTCCCCGTCTCCATCCGGCCGCCTGGGAAGGAGCTGGTGGGAACCACAGCTCCCACGCTCCAGAGGAGCGGCGGCTCAGACAGTTCCACTCGACGGGCTGGAGAGAGCCGGGGTGGCCAGGACTCCTTGCCGGGACAGGCGGGTTACAGCGGCCCTTGCCCGGGACAGAGCCGCCAGCCGTAGGCTCACGGGCTCACCCAGCACCTCCCCGGTGCCACCAGCATGGCACCGGCGCAGCGGGAGCCCTGCATCGGCATGGGAGGCTGCAGCACAAGAGCCTTTTTCCTCCCGGCAGCAGGCTCTGCCGAAGCTAGGCAGCTCCCCCTGTTGAAATCAAAAGCTTATTCATTGGGATTTTTTTTTCTATTTATATATATATTTTTTTAAGTTTCATGTCAAAGTTCAGAACTGGCTATTCTTGATTGCGGTATTGGAAACAGTGCATAATTAATGCAGTGATTCTCAAATTACGGTCTGTAAATTGCTCTAATGACATTGGCACTTTTCCAGATGACCAACAGAGCTGCTGCTCCCATAAAGGTGGAATTTATCCAAACCGAGTGCAGGGTTTAAGTAACAGAGCTGCTGCCCAACGCAGTACTTGCTATGGAGATGCTCAACAGCTTCTCTTAAACAGATAAATAAAGCAGGTCACAGGAAGTTGTCTTTAAAATGACAAAACTCATTTATTTTTTTTTTTTCTTTTTCCTTTTTTGAAGAAAATTTCCTATTTCCTTGAATCATTTTTCTTATTTCAAAGGTTTTGTCCATTTCTGTCTGTTTTGGCAAAGAAATTAAATCCCCTCTCTGTCGTGACAACGGACAAAGCTTTTCAGAGCTTTGTCTTTGGTTATCATAGAAAAATAAAAGACTAAGGGCAAAATAAATAAATAAAACGACAGATGGCTACTAATATTGACAGCCCTGAACCCTTAAAAATCATCAGTCATTCTCTGTAAGGATCATAGCGTTTGAATTGCATTTTAATTGCTTTGTGAGCTTTAAAGTGCCTTTAGGACATATTTAAAGCTTTTCATACTATCTGGTTACAAGGAGAAACTAAATATTGTAAGATCAATGATAAAACTGGGAACATTGAAAAGGGATAGGGTTTGCATGTCTAATACTTTCTTTTCATACTAAAGACAAGAATCTTCCCTCTTTCATCAGAATTTAACAGTTTACATAACCCTAAATTCACATTTGTATTTTTAAGCCTCCAACATCTGGATCAGAAAGGAGACAAAGCCTAATTTCCCCTCCGGTTTTGACTGGACACAAGAAGTGTTGGCTGCAGAACTCGGGAGAGCAGGTTTTCTCAAACTCCGATGCTTTGCCAGCCATTTTAGGTTGACAAAAAGCTTTTCTGGAGCTTGATGTTACTTTCCCTTTTAGTAATCTTTACGCTTAATTAGTGTAATTAATATTTATTTCTACAATTAATAAATTCTTGCACAATGATAGTGACAAAGGTGACAGAATTGGGATCAGAAGCTAAAAAGATACAAGCTATATTAGACAGTCCCTGCCCCCAAAAGACAGCAATGTACCACCAAAGCCTGAAAAGCACTTGATGAAAGACAAGAAAACCAGGATAAACAGAATTAATCCAGAAAATCATGGGTGGAAACAAAGAGGAAAACCAAATAAGCTGATCCTGAGACTGAGGAACAGAAGGAAGGGTTCCGCCTCGGAGAAGCCAGCCTGGCCCTCGCCCAGCGGCTGGCTCTAGGCTGCTGTCTCTCTGTCTGCCTTAGTGTGATTACGCAACATATGCAAACCAAGTGGCACTTTCCTTATTAAATAAATAAATAAAAAAATAGTATGAACAAAAATACATGAACTCCCACCTATCAGGCTTCCATAGATTGCTTTATTTCTTTTAGGTAGCCTTCATGAGCTGTACTTTGCAAAATAGAAACTGGAATTCAGAATTGTTTGAGTCTGTCTGGAAACCTTCAGCTCTGCAGATCTATTTGCGTAAGTAAGGCTTCCGACATTAATAAGAAGGCAATACACTCTTAAATTATTAGTATTAAATGGCTCTGGAAAAGATACTGGAAATTCAATTATATGAGATACACAGGATAAATTAAAAGAGAAAATCCATAACACAAGGTCATAAAGAGAAAGGAATTACTATCTCCCCTTAAAATAAAACCAAATCCAACAACTTGATGACACATTCTGAAGAGAAAAGGTAAACATTTTCCATTTGCTCAAACCATTTTTTCCATCTGCAAAGGTCCAAAGGTTTTTGTGTCCAAGCTAATAAAGTATTCAAACAGCTCCCAACTCCTTCGCAAGGTCTAAATAATCTCACTTTTGTGATTCAGAGGTAAATTCAGTGTTTACAGTATTCAATTAATCTCCAGACAGCTGACAAAGTTAATAACATCTCGGTTGGGCAAATTGAAAAGAGAAAAAAAAAAAAACTTAATACCAGCCGCAGTTGCTTGTGTCATCAGCCTTTGCTGCAAAGGCTGGGAGGAGGTTCCAGAGCAGCTTCTTTCTTTGACGGAAATGTAGTCACATTGACTAAGCAGAAACAAGCCCAGACAGCTGAAGCAGCAGCACTGTTCACCCGCAGCCATCCTTTCCCTGCATTTCACAGTGTGTCATCAGCACAGAAATGCCACCAGTAACTTTGTTTTTTCTTTTCTGTTTTAAAGAAGTGACATCTTCAACCAACTGAAGTAAAAATCAGCCATGGTACTTGGCTTTACTGTTAGCGTAGCAGTCACAGTGAGTGATCATTTAAAAATAAAAATTGTACGTTCAAATTAATGCTCAAAAAAATCATCAAAGGATTTTTTAAATCAAGCTTTTAATTGCTGACCTTCTGAAACCAGGCCTATATAGAGGTTGTCTAGACCGGATAAAGGAAAGAGAAACCGTGCATCAAGAGCGTTTGTTTGGCTGGTTGGGTCATAGCAAAACCAGATGATTTCAGTAAATACCCATTCACCCATTTACAGCGGCCTTTGGGTCTTGCACGAGCGCTCACCAGCTCCGGTAACCTCACACAGGGTAGGAAACAAGCAGAACCTTGCATCGTACACTTGAAGCGACTTTGCAGAACAACAGGCTTTAACACATTTCCTGGTCTCCTTTTCTTCCAAAACATGAGCAGAGCAGGTTTTCTGCAGATTCCCCAATACTATGAGTGCAGTTATCCAAACAAATTTACAACACTGTTCTGACAACTGTCTAAATACTGATAAAGGTTTATTTAAGGCAGTGTTTATTCTCCTTGTAACAGAGATATTCATTTGAAATACATTTAGAACATCAAACAAAGCACAGACAATAGAAAACAAAGACAAATGACCATATGAAGTACCAAAATCATCTCAATCTACTTCCTGGACCAAAGTTTTGACAGTCGTGACAGAAAAGTATATTAAATTAAAGCCTGACAGATTTCGTTGCTACAGGTTAGAAAATTGAAAACAGATGATACTCAAGTTAGACTTCACAATTCTCACCTCAAGCATGCGAAAAGATAAATTTAGATTTATTTTTAAACATGATCAATTATAGATGATGCCCACAACTGAGGGAGGTTCATTCAATCAAAGATCACTGACAGTGACATGTTATTGGTCTGTCTCAGCCTCTACGCTAGATATACCATTGTCAAACTTAATTGCGGTTACTTGAAGTGAAACAAATGCATTAAAACATGCTGCCATATTATGTTAACAGATCTTAAGTTGTATAGTGTCATTCCATTACTCTGCGTCTTAAACTGATTTAATACTGTGTAATACAACATGACAAATTAGTAAACAAAGGATAACAAGCCTGTCTACCTGATGTCAAGTTAGTTTGCAAATTAAGATAATTGTATATAGAAGGAAACACCTTACCTCTTCACTGACTGTTTAAGAGTGCTTTTCTGTATACCTGCCCGAGGTACTGCCCTAGCGTTTGCATTTTTCATGACCTTTTAAGTATATATATTCCTATAGCAGCCCTGCAAGGCAAGTAGAATCATTTCCCATTTCATAGACAAGAGGATAAACAACAAAGAAAGCCTAAAGGACATATCCAAAGTCAAACAAAAAGCCTTTGTGAATACTGTTTTCCCAGCCTCTGGCCAAGTTTCTGACCACAGGACAATCCTGTATTAATTCTTCGGACTGCAAAAATCACACGTTACAGCAAGAAAGAGTTTACTCAAAAGAATAGAAGTATTAAGGAAGCGACAGTTGCTTTATGACACATGCCACCCAGTCGTGCACACATGGCCCTGGCCTCGTGAGCAGCCGACCCGGCCCTTCCCATCTGAGCCAGGCAGCTGCACTCTTGCACAGGAGACGAGGTCTCCAGCAACATGACCACCAAAAAGACCACCAGATGCTGCAGACTATTTAAGGAAAGTATCAGTATATACTTCTTCCATACCCTTCCTTAGGCATATGGGACTAGGCACTGTCTATAAAAAATAAAACAGAAAAAGGCCTGCAGACTAATAGACAGACCTTTGGCTTGATCCAACACAGCTATTCCTACCATCCAGAGAAAGACCTTCAGAAGACAAACATTAAGTCATCCAGAGGGACATGGACAAGCTAGAGAGGTGGGCCCAAGCAAACTTTGTGAAGTTCAACAAGGCCAAGTGCAAGGTCCTACACTTGCATCGGGACAACCCTCATTATCAATACAGGCTGGGGGACGATGTGATAGAGAGCAGCCCTGCGGAAAAGGACTTGGGGGTACTGGTGGGTGAAAAGCTGCACATGAGCCAACAATGTCCGCTTGCAGCCCAGAAGGCCAATCGCATCCTGGGCTGCATCAAAAGAACCGTGGCCAGCAGGTCGAGAGAGGGGATTCTCCCCCTCTACTCTGCTCTCGTGAGACCCCACCTGGAGTACTGCGTCCAGCTCTGGAGCCCTCAGCACAAGAAGGACATGGACCTGTTGGAACGGGTCCAGAGGAGGCCATGAAGATGATCCGAGGGCTGGAGCACCTCTCCTATGAAGACAGGCTGAGAGAGTTGGGGTTGTTCAGGCTGGAGAAGGGAAGGCTCCGGGGAGACCTTACAGCAGCCTTCCAGTACCTGAAGGGGCCGACAAGAAAGCTGGGGAGGGGCTGCTTGCAAGGGCACGTAGTGATCGGACGAGGGGCAATGGCTTTAAACTAGAGCAGGGCAGGTTTAGATTAGACATTAGGATGAAGTTCTTTACCATGAGGGTGGTGAGACACTGGCCCAGGTTGCCCAGAGAGGTGGTGGAGGCCCCATCCCTGGAGACATTCAAGGCCAGGCTTGATGAGGCTCTGAGCAACCTGATCTACTTGAAGATGTCCCTGCTCACTGCAGGGGGGTTGGACTAGACGACCTTTAAAGGCCCCTTCCAACCCAACACATTCTATGATTCTATGACTTATGCTTCCAAGTGGAGACAGTGGCATACTTAGTAAAACACGAGTGTCACAGTGACAGTAAATTCATGGTGGAAAAGCAGGTAATAAAGCTTGGTAATAAACTACTGGTGCTCACTGCCCCTGGTCCCAGCTGTGTGTCAGGGACCTCCTCTCAGCTGGCACAGGCAGCGCCACCACAGCAGAAACCTGCTGTTCAATATCCACGAGCCCAAACTCAATCCCAGCTGACAATGACCCTCCCAGGGTGTTCCAGCCCACACATTTTTCCAGAGGGGTAATGAACGAGGAAAGAGATAACTGCCAAATCCTCCTCCCCTGGTGCTCCAAAAACATAGAACCTCTGAGTTTTCAGAGATGCTCTGAAAACTCAGCAGAAAACCCAGAGTGGGATTCACTCCCTCCTGGAAACAGGCTTTTACACTGTATTTGAACATGCTCATCTCCCTGACTCTGTATTACACAGAGCTGGCAGGTCTCCGAGGTGGAGCAGAGGACCGAGTTGGCAGACGCTGCTACAATCAGGCTGAAGGCTGCTGTACCTTAATCTGATTATGGGCGGAAAATAACATGCAGGCCTCTGCATGGCATAGGCTCACCTTTGACTCCTACAATGCAGGGCTGAGCAGCAGTGTAGCAGTAGTTTGACAGACTGATCCACTGCTTGCAGACGAGAACATTGTAAGTAGTACAAGCACGGTCCCATCGAGCGTGGGAATCGATCCTGTTCTCCCCTTCTTTTACCCCTTTGCTTGTAGCTGCCAGTTTTCTTCCATCTCTGTTTTCTGTGGAGAAAATCAGAGGAGCTATATCAGTATGCAGGATAAGGAAACAAAGGCCAATCACCGTAATTCCCACTAGAAGTCACGTAGGGAGGTGTAGAGACTAACAACGAGGAAAAAAACAGATTAAAAAGAAAAGCAGTCTCCCCAGACTGGAAGAACGCCATGCTGCAGGAGGCCAAAACAAGTGCTTGAAACTGCATTTCAAATCCATGGGTGGCTGTTACCTCAAAACAGAGTTTGGAGAAAAGAAAAGATTCTCTTCAGATTATTAAACTGATTTTAAGAGTGATCATTCTGGTAGACGTGTAAGAAGCCGGTACACCCCACAGCAAATCTGGCCTCTCAGATGCGAGAGGAGAAAGACACTGTCCACTCCACCTGTGAGCAGGACTCGCACACCAGCAACTTGTGGCACTTACTTCACTCCATGCCAAACTCGGCTTGAAATTCAAAATCCAGCTCCCCAGCGGCTTGGAAACAAAGGCAGGAAAAGAGAGGGGAGAAACCGTTGGGCAAGAACTTGCACTACTGGAAAATCATCAGTCCAACTTGAACTCTCTGAGCAAAATAGTTTCTCCAACTCAAGGACGTGCCTGGTGACTGCTGTCGGATGGCTTGGGTGGTTGAGACACTGATGCATCACGTGAAGATTGGCAAATTGAAGCCATTGACTTGATAAGCTTCAGTAAGGGGAACGCTGCGTGTTTCAAGGCCAAAAGGCAGCTCTAAGGCAAGTTCAGTCCCGCTGTTCCATTTTCGTCTGGACTGGAGCTTTAGTCTGGCCTCATCCCATGACTCATGATCAGCATCTTTAAAATTCAATTAGAAACAAAGATAAAGCTGTAAGATAAGTACAGACATACTCAAAGCTGCAGTCTTTTCTATTTGCCTTTTTTCAGCTAACAGTTCGGTCACTATAAAGTCAGACTACTTAAATAGGTTTTAAATCTTGCAGGCCTTTGAAGACTTTAGGTCACACAGAGAACAACTGCAGCAGACTGAAAGTTTTGGCAGTTTGTAATTGTCTGTTGGAGTTTCTCTTACAGATAATTATATGAGATTCTCTTTTACAGTTCAACTAATTAACACAACTTCCCTCATCCATTAATGCCACTGATACTCTGGCCTCAGCCCTGCAAGGGTGTCCTCATGAAGTAGAGGAAATCAGAAGGGTCCTGTTATCTTTTAAATGCCTTGCAAAATCTCTAAGACTCACGTTACTTTCATCACTGTCTTCCTAACCGCTTTGGTTCCAGGCCAAGACAGCAATTAAGTGCATGCTGCTATTTAAAAGTGTAGGAATGACCCAACTGAAATTAAACAAAACACCTAATCTAGCAAGTATAAAAGCAGAGTTGTATCTTGTACACAGCTACATTTCATCTCCGTGCAGAGACACTGATTTTCATTTCCTACAGACCAAATAGCTTCAAACTCTGGAAAAGCCTGAAGTCCAAAACTAGGAAGAAACAGCAAGTGGAGATTTCTTTTTGGTTTCTATGGAAGCAATTCTCTCAGTTTTATTTGTAAAACTGGCTAAACCCACAACTCAGACTTTTCTACTGGAAGACTTCATAACTTACATAGATACTGTAGTCTAAGGACAAGCACTATTCTGTGTTGGGCGGCCATGACAAGCCATCAAATGAAGGAACTATATTAGGGAAATATGTCTGCAATTTTATTAGCTGTTCTGAGGCAGACATGATGATCTGAAGCTAGAAGATTTATACAGACAGTATATTTTATTAGATCAACTGCTGGAACTGGGAGAAAAGAAAAAAAACAGACAAGCTCTCAGACACACAAGCCATGAAGACAGTTGTCCCCATTACAGCAGTCAGTCTAATAAAATATATTACCTCTTACCATAAACCCTTCTCTGTAATTTTAGTCATTGATAATGCAAAAACTTCAAGTGACTCACACTTTCTTTTTAAAAAAAAATTTCTTCTTTTCTTGTTGACCACGGGAGAAGCAGTCACAGGCTCAGCTCTAGAAGCAGCCCAGTACACGGGAGGCTTCTGGAGCACCTCAGTCACTCAGTGCCCGCGCTCCCTGTTCCCACCGTCCCCGCTGCCTCCAGCCGCGCCAGCGGGAGGATGCCCTTCCTCTGGCGGGCAGCGATTAGCACAAGGCTGCTCTTATTCCTCTGACTCCCCACAGCTCAGCCTCTGCCACCAGAAAAACATGTAAATACCCTGTTGATTCCAAGAGAGCTACACCCCAGTTTCTTGCTCTTGCAGTTCCTGAATTTCTTGTTCGTTCCCTCCCATACGTGTACTGCCAAGATACTTTGCCTTCGCAAGCAGTATAATAACCTCTCCGCTGACTGTGGATGTGTATCTTGCTCAGCTGTGTCAAAGGTTCACTTAAAAATACCCTCTGTGACCTTGATGCAGATTTAATCTGTCATTGTACGCTCGGTTTAGCTCCAGCCTTGCCTTTTTGCAGCCCTGTCCTAAAAAAGTCAACTAGATATCTTTTCATTCACTTGCAACATATTGAGTGACCTTGGCAATAGCCTAATCTATCTTGGCAGATTCAAGATAGAGAAAACAAGCAACAGAGACAGACCTGCTGGTTTCTGCTATTGATCAGCGACTTGAGTGAAAGCTCATTATGAGCAGAAGGAACGTGTCAGGTACAAGTTCTCCTACAGAGCAGCAGCGAGCGAGATGAAGAAACCCCCACCCAAAGGAAGGGTGGCTGTGCTTCTGTTTTTGGTGGGGGGGACGGGGAGGGGAGGGGGTGCGGATACAGCTGTGGGAAGGAGGAAAAGAGCAGAAGGGAGAAAGAAGCAGCAGACAGTATTTCATTTCCAGTGATGCTGTGCATCAGAAACTCCCAGTGAAGTAAATTGAAAGTTTACTTAACATTACAAAATGTTTATTTTCAAATTAGCAAGGTTACATTGTCATATTTTGCAACAACAAGGGCCAAACTGTTCAGAAAATACTATTTCTTAGTGTGTATATATATATATACACATATATAAAAAATACTAAGATGTATACACACACTCAGTAATACACTGCTTAGAGTATTCCTTCTGCTAGTCATAGAAACTTAAATAGAATAACTAACGCCACAAGAACAGTCAAATGACCTCCACTATTATTTTACTGGCAATCAGTGTGTAACGCAGAAATGTATTGATATGATTGTTTGAGTAGTGCTGCCTCGCCTCAAGACAGGTATTTTTTTATCTCGAGACAATTACCCTGTGCTATCTGCCGAAGCACATCTACCGTGACCTAGTGCATCTCCTCCCGCCCCCCCAGAGCACAAGCTGGCAATCACGCCACGCTGTTTGGCACTTTTATTATCCTCTTTCCTCGATTGCCTTTGTGCCCCAGGATGAACAACAACAGAGAAGACCGCTTGCCTGCCTCTGTATTTCATGGGGAGGGAAACATAATCACTCCTTTCCCAGGATGCCCCAAACAAAACACTGCTTGGTCACTGGGAGAGACAGCACCAGAGACTCACCCGCCGCTACGACTTTAATTGGGGACCGAGAGGAGTGTTTGCTCCAGAGCGGGCTGCTCCCAGGGAAAGTGCCAGAAGCAGGTCCTGAATTCCGGGGTCTCTCGCATCTCCTCCCAGCAGGAGGCTGTTCGGGCGACCAGCGCCGCAGTCCTGGCTCTTCCCTTGGCTTCAGCCTCCCAGTTAACAGCCACGCTCACGTTTCTCACTGGCCCTGCACTCCTCGGTGACGTCCTAAGATTTGTAAGAAAATACAACCACGCTTCCTCTTACTGCAGGGTGGCTTATCCTCCAACCTCCACAGGTCAAACCCATGTCAAAATTTCACGTAAGTATTGGATGGTAAACTGAGCTAGATGAAAAGGAAAATTTCCAGCATCCAGCTGAAAAGAGGAATGTGTGACACTGAAGGATGTCTACTGCTTACAAACCACACCAGGCGCAAACATAATGGTGGTGAGGGGGGAACAGACAATGGAGTAATTGCAAACAACCAGGAGCAGGCACACACAGGGAGGGGGAAACGACAGCGCAGGACAAACCCTACACGGCAAATCTGATTTCTTTCATGTTCCTCACTTTGAGAAATCTAACCCTAGCTCATTTTATTGTGCCTGCACAGTCTCCTTTAAAGGGTCTGTCAGGACAAAGACAGACTCAGTTGTCCTCCCTTCAATTTTAAGTCCAAAAAACAAAAAAAAAAAAAAGATAAAAACCTCTAGATAAAAATTAGGCAGAGCAAGACATCAAAAGGAGAAAAATCACGTAGCAGAACTCTGAGGAGAGATATCAGGCAAGCGAGTGAGCAGCCATGTACTGTGTGTGCAGCTGATGCACCCCAGTAAATGTCAGCTTCACTAAAGGTCACCGGCTGTATCGATTCTTCAACACTTTAATGTAGGTGATTCTCTACAGCCACTCTTTTCATGATGGATCAGATGGTCGAACAATTTAGCATACTGATAGAGGGAGGGGAGAGGGAAAGAGAGCAAAACACGTGCAATTTACCCTGCTGCTCATATGTATGGATAGAAATGACATCAAATCATAAACACATTCATATCTGGTGGAACAAAGTGCATTACAGGCTCACAGTGCAATCAAACAAATACCTTCTCTAACATACACACGTATATAGACATAAAAATAGGATTATCTCCATCCTTGCAGATTTTCGAAACCAGACTAGATAAAGCCCTGAGCAACCCAGCCTGATCTCACAGCTGACCCCAATCTGTGCAGGGTGTTAGATCAGAGACATCCCGAGGTCCTTTTCAACCTGAATTATCCTGTGATCCATGGAACAGAGGCACGCACCATAAAAGCACATGTATGGAAGTTATACGCATGGAAGGAGAACATGATGGGTCATATCCTACTTTCTGTACCAGTAGTTGATAATCTCCCTAAAAACACGATCTCAAATGCAATGCAAGATTTTAGAGGTTTCTTGCCTTTGAGGTTAAAGAAATTACCAGGGGAAGATTCTCAGCCATTTTAATATTTAAAGCAAAACAGTATGATTTTTAAGAGATTTGGCCATCCGCAATTTGCTGGGCGAGGTACAGAATTCACATAACTTGCACTGCATAGGAGAAACCTGTAATAATCGTAATGTCTTCCTCTGGCCTAGCTCTGTGAAATCCACCCAGTCCACACCACTGCCATTGTACCTTTAAATCTGCCAAAAATGCAACTTTGCAGGAAATAAAAATCAGAGTTGGAGAAGCCAATTTGGGTTACAATGAAGGTCAGGATCCAAACTATTGATGATCTATTACCCCATGATGGTCATCACCATCAAAAAAAAATACTTTGCTACAGAAAGGTCTCACTGTCAGTCTGTATAACGTGGGTTTTCAGAGCAAGGTGAAGTTTTGCAGCCTTTACTGCTCTTCCCTGCCTGCCAGTTCGGTACCTGAAGTCAACTAACATAAACACTTCTGAAAACCATATACCTTTTACCTCCCCATCAACAGCAGGTAATAAAAGAGGTCCCAGTAAGTGCATTAGAAATACAGCAGAAAATACAGATCATGAACAATCTGCTAGACCTGCTAATCTCCTCAGAGGTCAACACTATAACAGCAATTATCTGTGGACATTAGTACTTTCACAGATTAGTAGTGGTTTCAAGCTTTACAGATTAAAAAAAAATAACTCACCGAGTTATTCTTTGTAGTTGCAATTTTTTATTGCCATTTGTCTAGAAAAAGACCTAGCGACAAATCTAATTACTGAGCTACATTAGCTGGAAAGACAATACACACACACATAAGAGCCTATTTTGTATTTTAGGTGCCAACTTCACAGCTCTAAATTCATCTGAGACACCCTTATTTGGAATGGGCACTAAATTCCATATGAAATTAATTATCTCACTGCTAGGTATTATGTCCCTTTGAGATGTAAAGTCTCAGTTCCACAACAACTTCCAAAAGGAGCAGCCAATTCCTTATCCACCAAGTGGTCCATCCATCAAATCCATGTGTCTCCAATTCAGAGATAAGGATGTTGTGCAGGACAATGCCAAGTGTTTTGCACATGTCCAGGCGGATGACGTCAGCTGCTCTTCCCTTATCCACCGATGATGTAACCCCATTGTAGAGGCCATCAAATTTGTCAGACGCAATCTGCCCTTAGCAAAGCCATGTTGGCTGTCACCAATCACCTCCTCATTTTCCGTGTGCCTTAGTAGAGTTTCCAGGAGGATCTGCTCCGTGATCTTGCCCAGCACAGAGGTGAGACTGACCAGCCAGTGGTTCCCTATTCTTTACCCAGCACCAACTGTGTTATCTTCAGCAAACAGGAAGAAATAGCTCCAAGCATTCGCCTCTGCGAAGGATTTGTTTAGCACAGAGCCGGCAGAGAAAGAAATCTCCCCCCCAGGCATGCTGCTCCATATTACAACCATCCATATACACCTGTGTGTGTCACTCTTTGTATTTACCATATTTCTCTATTGTATGTATTCATGGGCCACGCAGAAGTATTCATCAGCACTGCTATCACCAGAAGATGGATCATGCCCTTTTGTCTTAATCTTACATATATCTAAAAAAAAAAAAACCCAAATAAAACTAACCTAACTGGTTCGTTGCTACTTGGTATTTGACAACAGTCAGTAAGCGATCGAGAGAAGTAGTGATAACAAAATAGCCTATGGTATTTGCAGCTAATTGCTAACTAGTTAATGATAATGGGTCTAATACTAATGGTGTGAGTAATAGAAAAGATTAGGAAATAAATGTTTGACTGGTGTATTTGTGTTTATATTGAATTAACAAGTTTCTACCGATTAATATTTTCACAGGCTATCCTTACCCAAAACAGAAAGCAGAAACAGCCACGGAAACCAGGCAACTAAGGGCTTGTTTTCTATTGATTTTTGTGTTTAAATACCCATTTCACAGCTACAGCGTAAGCAAGTGAAACGGGATGAATGGATATTTATGAAATGATCGGGTGCACCGGAGGATTCCGGCAATGGCATATTTTCTGGCCTTGGTCAATTTACAGCATTTCATTTCTGTGGGGTTTTTTGAGTTAGGGATTTAAAGCAATTCAGTTACAAAAGAGAAAGTGCTCTTATTCAGGGGAAAAAAAAAGTCTGGAAACAAATGCTTCATTTAATACCTTTAAGTAGCCTTAGCAACAAAAAAGGCCTACAGATTTGTTCATGTCTTTCTACACGCTCAAGTCTTACTTTGCGTCCTTCTTCTAAAGCATCATTACTGCATAACCAATGAGTAATCTAAAAACCCTAAACCAACAAGGATCCTGTCTCCAGACCCGTGAGTACGTACGCAGCAACACAGCGTATCTGAAGGAAAAGGAACATAAAACAGTGCTCTAAAGATACCGATAGACTCAAGTTCCATTGACAGCTGTGCTTGAGGGACCAGAGGTAATTGAATTTTCAGTAAAGGGTACATACCAGTGTCTGGCCTGTCTTGATTTAAGCTAGAGTCCATCAAACATTTCCAGAGTCAGTGACATAATTTAGTGTCCTTAAAGCCAGATGATCAGAAATAGAATAGGATATCTATAACTGAACAGCTAAGGAAAAGTCTCCTCAGGAGATATGTTCCTTCCTGAAAATTGGTAAGACGACAGTCAATAAAATCAGCTTTCTTTTTTCCTCTTCTTTTAAGATGTTTTAAAACAAGAGCTGAAAACTCTAGTTTTCTTCTTTTCTCTCCTTGCAGCTCAAGACAGGGAGCAAGGGCATGGACCTGGGCTAGGCAGGGACCGGGAGACCTGCCTCAGCATCGGGTACCACTAATACAGCCCTCTCCCCGATGCACCTCTAAGGCTGGAAGTCGTTAAAAGAGGTTTTTATTTATTTATGGGGGCTGGCAGATGGGGACAGAAGATTGATCTTAAACTAAAATAGATGAGTTGAAGAGGAAAGTACTCACTGCTCCACACAGAGAAACTATGGCAGCCCTCACCAAGACCTCCTGTGTTTTAGGAACATAGTTTGCTCTCTGACCATACTATTCCCAAATAATATCTTCCATTATTCCAGAAGAGTCCTTCAGGCCTTGACAGAGCGATACAGTAAAGCACATCCTCAGCTCTAGCTTGACTTCACTGAGAAACTCCCATTAGGTACCTCCCATAAGGCACCTCTGTTTCAGCAGGAACTCCGACTACACTGTACTGAACAACACAACTAGTAGGGGAAATTTATGTAGTGTAGGAGGATTAAAAAAGCAATTCTCATGTGCCTGTTAAGAAAAGCTTCAAAAGCTTTGCTTTGACACAAACTGTTAGTATCTTTCAAAAAATATATATAAATTGCTACATGATATTTATAAAAGAATATAAGTATATTTTTATAGACAGCTTGAAAATTCTCAATACTGGATTTAACAGAAAAAGTGAATCTCTACTATGGAGTACTTTGCATCCTTTTGCATAATTTCATCGACATGTTAGGGTTTTTTATTAAATTTTCTAGGATGATTTCAAAAAGCTTCCCAATGGTTATAAAATTATACTAAATTTGACAGAGCTTTTTCACAACAGAGAATAGGGGCACGTCTCTTCTTATAAACCTATTAGAAAAGGATTCATTTTATTTTCTCATAAATAAAGTTTCATCGGGAACATTTACAATTTTATACAACAGTTTAAAATTGTTCATCGAATCGAATATTCTGTTCAAAAAGGAAGTACTGGCAGGAAAGACCTACGGTCTCAAGATCCAGCTTTAACGTCTAAAGGCTGCTGAATGAAGCACAACAAAGCGGGGATAACGCAGAGTTCATGCCGCAGCCTCCAGTGCTGGTACCTGCACTGCTCTTTGTCCCCCGCAACATCCACGGCAGCGAGGCTGAGGCCAAGAATTTTTGTATAGCCTGAATGCCCTAGGTTTCCAATACCACAATCACTTCACAACTCAGCCTTCACTGCACCCTTGGCTCGGGACAGCTCCATTCTGCATGGATCTCAGCAAGGTGGGGCTGCGCCTGAGTGTCCATGAGAGGTACAGAACCACCCGTGCCATCATCCGAAATACGGACAACAGCAGCCGTGGAAGTCCCGAGTAGCTTCAGATCTGCCACAGAAAAGTGAAGATACGGTTTAGCCCCAAAGGCTCCAACTTCTAATTTCTATAACAGGAAAGATCGCACCGTTTGGAGGCCCTGTTCAGATGTCAAACGCAATCGACATTTCTGACAAAAGTTCCTGGGAGAAAACTACACCAGGTATTGACTGCAGAGGCAACTTTTACCTATGTGTTGGTGCTAACATAATCATAAGTCACTTAATCAAAAATGTCCTTACTATTATTGGATTAGCCCAATGAAAGTATTACGGTCCCTCAATCTTTTATTCCTGAAGGCTATATATCCTCTCCAGCAAAAAAGGTCTATTTCCTTTTGGAATCGTGGATTTTTCTACTAAGTAACAGAAAAGGTCAGCTTTAAAATTAAAGCAATACTTTTACTAGGTTATTCCTGTTCAGTGAATATAACCATATTTCTTTAGCACATTAGTATTATTGGATTTCTAAATCACATTTCAGTAGCTGACAAAAAAACATGCAAAAAAAAAAAATCCAGTATGAGTAACAATACAAATATTGAATAGAACCATTTAAAATGAGTCAACACCACAAGAACATTTTATTTAACCATAGCACCTGTGAAAGAAGTACTCTGGATACTTATTCATATCATGTTATAGCTATTAAAAACCTGAAACATTTTGTCACTTCCCATAAAGACTCTTATTGGGCTTATGTGCATAAAATTGTCATATTTTCATTAAAAAATAGGTCTGAAATATTTCACCAATCCACCACAGTGACACAAAGCAGAATGAGCTATACTCAAGGCATGCCAGCACCACCTGTTCTTAAAAAGAAAAACCCACACCGTCGTCACCCCAAAAAAAACTAGAGATGGGGAGGGATAGGGATTCTACAAAATTCAGTGACTATTCCAGTGTTTACCTCTCCTCCTCCTTACAAAGATTGTGTTATTAGCTTATATAAACCTCCTTCTTGCAACATATGCTTATGTTCCGTTCTGTTCCCAGGGTACATAACGAATACTTAATCACCATCCTTATTGCCACACAAGTATACACACAAACGTGAGAAACAATGAATAGCTGATTTAAATTCTGCATGTGCAATATTTAATAGAAGTTGTAAAGTACAAAGGACCAGGCTGTGTAATGTTTACGTGCAATATAAACTACTTGAATCTTTCAAGCCAATAGGATCCCTGGGGATTAATATGCACGTAACATAGCATGTATCCTCCACACCGGTCTGTCAAACCACTGCCTCTGTCTCATTTAAACTCACTTATTTCTGTAGTTCTGCAGATTGCCTTCACAAAGTGAATTACAGAAAAAAAACAGGTATTAGTATAATATAGTCATCACCTTTGCACCTTCTTGGATGGGACTTCTCTCTAAACATCACGTTTAATTTAGACTGCAAGCTCTACATAAAGAATTCGGTTTCAATCGTTTCTAGAAGGCACTTAGCAATAAACTATCATTATCATCATAGTCATTATGATCACTGTCAGAGTCCCATACTGCAAATCCTTGACTCAGAAACTGACATCTAGTTTAGTTACGAAACACATATGGCCTGTGGAAGGTAGAGAAAGATGTTCCAGCAAAGGAAATATAATTAGCACAATGAGGATCATCAAGCTGCCAGTATGTTACATTTAGTGTTAAAAAGCTGTTTTATAAGGAGAACAAAGTGATTGGGGCGGTGTTTTTTTCTTCCCTAAGAAACAAACAAAAAGCCACCAAAAACCCCTCACTGAAAAGTTACCCACCAAGATCACTACTTGAATACTCACCTGCACTTCAGCGGGAACCAAAGCAAGAAGGAAAACTGAAGTCAGTTTCCACTCTGCAGTTGGAACCGCCTAAATATTCAGAGGCATCACAAAACATTTCTCATGGGCAGGGTTTGCACACTCACTCCCACAAAAGCAGGCAGAAAGCTGGCTAAATCTCTGGAAGACTGTCAGTGGAAGAGCAGCCTGCCAGCAGTGCTGAAGCGTGCCTGCACCAGAAAGCGTCACTCGGGTCACCACCGAATGGCTGCGCTAAAGCACATAAGACTCTGCACATAACAGCACACAGGCGCTACTTACCTTTTCCTAAGCACAGCTCTAAGAAATGCTTTGTTCTCTAAGATCATGAGGTGGTGAAAAAAGATCTTTGCTACCCATCTTCTTTATAGAAGAAAAGCACTTTTGTGTTTAAAGGACTGTTGTCACAAATTGGATATTCCTGAGTACCTAAGAATCGCTACACTGTTTGGACAAGCATTTGGAGAGCTGTTGAAATATCATTAAAGCATAACAAAACAGATTGCTCTTGAGCAATAACAAACACATGTTGCCCTGGTACCCTCCCAAGCACAGACTGGTAATGAATGGAAAGCCCACAATACTGAAAAGCCATATTTTAAAGCTAATAGCAGGCTTCAAAAAGGCGATATGGGAAAAGTCGCACAGGCGGTTTGGTGGTTGGTTTTTTTTAAACAAAGAATTAAAGTTAACTGTATCAAACCAGTGTACCACATTAACACAACTAAAGTACTACGTGCAACTCCGAAATAACAGTTAATGATTACAGACGAGCCAAAAAGGACTAACCAGTTTTGGGACATGGACCTCTCCAAATACCAACTGTCTTCTGAAACAGGTTATTCAAAACTATTCAGTTTTTAGACTCACCAAAACCAGCAGGGGGAATGCTTTCTAAACTTAAAGTAATACATGAAACTGCAGTGTATTTCTAACCTGTCTTAGGGCTTTCTTCCATTCTCTGGATGACAATTCCAACAAGAAACGCTGCTTCCACTGTTGTCCTGAGCTGTGTGATCTCCAGCACTGGAGAACCTCAGAACTCAACTGGATGTGACCCCATGCAACCTGGTGTCACTTCTGAGTGGGGGATGGATCCAGATGGCCTCCAGAGCTGCATTCCAGCGTAACCAATACCACAACTCTCAAAAGCTTCATTTAGAC
>VYZM01017511.1:1099520-1115089 GCA_013398915.1 Dromas ardeola
AATCTATTTTTGTTTCACAAAATAGTTCTCTGTATGGAAAACATACAATTAGTCATAAATGATCATGCTGTACCAAAGGTGTAGGTGAGCCATGAGAAGTATCAAGAGAAGTGGAGGAATAAATGAAGCAAGACAGAATAAAAGAGGGTTCTAGCAGATTTCAAAGCTATACTCTTTAAATAGCATTTCTGCACACGCACACACGGCCAAACACAGGGCCTGCAAATTCTTCAAGTCCCACTCCCTGCTAGCTCACGTTGGCAGAGAAATAATTAAATAGAGCTGTAGTGATTACATCTCCATCTCACAGCAAAACTAGAGGAACTTAATTTGATACAGTCCTTGTTAATAAACAGAAAAGAGATGGGATAATTTATCTCTATTTACTACAAATTCCATGAGGAAAATAAAACTTTGTCAAATCTGTTCTTGTCTTTAATATTGCATTGAAGTCTCTAGTAACTACTTTGTTACCCTCTTTAGAGGCCACACGAAGGGTACCAAATGCCTAAGGTACCAAATGCATAAGGAACCAGCTGGATGGGTGATGTCTGTGGACTCAACCTTTGGATGAGTAATTTCAAACTTTTCCACCCCAAAAATGCAGAGCACAGGCCAGTTTAGTGCACACAACACCCTCTTGAGGTCTGGAACAGAAGCTTACCACAGGTGACAGGATTAGTTACATCATCTTAGTCATACCTAGTCATAGTTAGACCTGGGAGTCCTGGTGGACAACAGGATGACCATGAGCCAGCAATGTGCCCTTGTGACCAAGAAGGCCAATGGCATCCTGGGATGCATCAAGAAGAGTGTGGCCAGCAGATCGAGGGAGGTCATCCTCCCCCTCTACTCTGCCGTGGTGAGGCCACCCCTCGAGGACTGTGTCCAGTTCTGGGCTCCCCAGCTCAAGAAGGACAGGGAACTGCTGGAGAGGGTGCAGCATAGGGCTACCAAGATGATGAGGGGACTGGAACACCTCTCCTACGAAGAAAGGCTGAGGGAATTGGGTCTGTTTAGTCTGGAAAAAAAGACAGCTGAGGGGGGACCTTATTAATGCTTATAAATACTTAAAGGGTGGGTGTCAGGAGGACGGGGCCAGGCTCTTTTCACTGGTGCCCGGCAACAGGACAAGAGGTAATGGGCACAAACTTGAGCATAGGAAGTTCCACCTAAACACGAGGAGGAACTTCTTTCCTGTGAGGGTGGCAGAGCACTGGCACAGGCTGCCCAGAGAGGTGGTGGAGTCTCCGTCTCTGGAGACATTCAAAACCCGCCTGGACGCGTTCCTGTGCAACCTGCTCTAAGGTGACCCTGCTCTGGCAGGGGGGCTGGAGTAGATGATCTCCAGAGGTCCCTTCCAACCCTATGATTCTATGATACAACCTCATATAACCCTCTTAACACTTTGGAGACGTTAATTCCAAGCAGTTTTTCAAGGGCAGAAAGCCCACCCAGCACATACACAATGTTAACTTTCTCAAATACGTTCTGTCAAACTAAAGACAAAAAAATAAGAAACCTCAAAATATGCCCAGTGAGTCCATGCCTGGAGGTGTCAATCCAAGCAAGCACGCAGGTGCGTTATTTAGCCCAGTTTAGAACAACACTTACCCACACGTGTAGCTTTTAAAGAATCACAGAATTAAACATATGTGCTTAAGTACTTGAAGACAGGGAGATAATTTTGACTCCACATTATTCATCTTGCTTTCGTGCTATATTCCTCCCACTACCCCACTTCCATCCGTGCCATTAAATTGTAGGCTTGCTCGGGAGCAAAGGACTACTCCTACTCTGTCTGCATGCAGCCAGGCACGCCGAGGTCCCACTATTAGAGGCCGCTAGGCACTAAAATAACACCACCAATTGTATGCGACAAAAGGAAAAAGAAACCCTTGACTCAGCTTTAGAAACACGAGTTAGGAAACAACATTCAAATGAGAATGAGTTTGACCAATATTTCCCATCCCGTGTAGGCTAGAGCTGTTCTCAATCGCTGAGAAAAAGCAGCCCATACCCCACCAAGCTCAATACAAAACCTCTTCCCTGATTTTTACTGGGGCACCAGCGTGGCACACTGCCCACGTCAAAGGCTTTCGAAAGGGTATCTGGCAGAATTTCACCCCAGGTGAATTTGCACACTGGATTCAACAGCAGAGCATTTTGCTCTAACCAGGAGCCACCACTCAAGGTGGGAGCCAAGAGCCGCTTTCCAGACACAAGGAATACAAGGGGGCATTTTGCAGCCTGAGGAGGACCAACCCATCCCACCAGCTGAGAAACAGGCTTGTAGCTTTATTCACTGGATCCTGCAGAACTGGATGGGGACACCGCGGGAAGGAGGCCACGCCACCCTCTCGGATCGAGGTGCAAGTATCCCATCCCACGTGGTGGGGAGGGAGTTACTCCCCCAAAGAGACTGAGGCCCAACATTCCTCAAACAGCCCACCTTCCCTCGATTAGCATTGGCTCTGAAGAAACAGCAAACTAGAATACAAGGATCAGAAACAAAACAAACTACAGGCAATAGTAACTTCTGCAGCTTGCCTTGCTCAGAGGCACTCCCCTTGCTGTGATTGACGCTTCCCCACCAGCTTCCAAGTGGGCGTCATACCGGGCTACTTTATGTGCATCCATAAACTGCTACAATTCAGCACATTCATTCTGGGGCGGATTTTGGAAAACAATGAAATGTTAGCATCCCTCCAAATAAAAGAAGTTATCTCACCAAGTATGACAGAATTATAAAGTATTTCAGTATTAGCAAGTGTTACACAATGCATCATCTCTATAAAAACACCAAACGGAGAAAAATGGTACTTGAGTTCTTCATCAGAGCAGTCCACTTTTCAAGCCTACCACAAATACCCTTACTCTTCATTCCTATGGATTCAACATAACCTTTTGGAAATGTCACACTAATAAACTCAAGGGAATAATAAGAATTCGTTCCTTTTCTTGAAGTTTCTGCACCCGACTCCTCCAGTCTCTCCCTCTCACCTTCCCATTCCTTTCCACACTACTGATCACTCCCCCCTCATCAATCTCTCATTTTCCCTTGGCTTCTGGATGGTGTCTTAGCTCACAATTCCCTTCAGTCATGACTCCAGTGTTTCTTCTTCTTGCCCACACTTGCCGAGACTCTTTAAACTCACTAAACATGCTCCACTATTAGCCTAGGCGAAAGACCCATTACCCACTCATCCGAAGCCAGCCTCACGTTTCGCCCCCGTTCCAGGCAGCAGCACACAGCAACATGGGCAAAATCAGAACCAGACACTAGGTTGAGCTTCCAATGCTCTGGCAGCCACATCTTCAACCAACTGAACCTCTCACTCCTCCAGCTCAGAACGGGCATCCTCTGCTGTGACAGCTGTCCTTCCCTGCGAAAGCTGCCCTTACCCTGCGTCACCAACCAAAAAAGCCAACTACCTTCTGCAACAGCAGGGCCCGACGTACCAGCATCACGCCGTATGGGGAACAGCAACTCAGGCTGGTGGAAGGAGCTTCACTGCAGGAACTGCCCTCCTCTTGTTTAGATTATTAATCTACTCAGCCTTCTCTTAGGGTCAAAGGTTTAAAATAAATGGCAAAATGCAACATTTTGAAACTGAAGAGTTGTTTTACTTTTATCTTTCAAAACTCAGTTTACATTTTTGATCAAAGCCAGCTTGGAAGCACCTTGCAGTACAGTTCAAATGCAATTCTGTCATTTTTCTTTAATGGTGTGAAAGCCATCATCTGAGAAATTGGTCCTTCAAAATTGCCTCTGCGCATGCGTGTCATTTTTTTCATTATGCTCAATAAGGAAATGGATATAACCTCATTAAACAGTGCAATTAACTGTCCTAATGACATGATTACACATGTACCCTAACTACATGAAGAGCATGCTAATTGTCTAAAGATTAATTTAAATTATTCAAGAAAATTATATATAAAAATAGAGATGCTCACTATGGAAAAATAATGACAGGAATCCCAAACAAAACCATAAAAGAAACAGCATTTAGATACTAAGTACTACTCCAAGCTCCCTGACGACACCTTCAGTCCCGTTTGGAGGAGCAGCTGTAAGCAGCCAGTTCTCGATGCGTGGCACAGATGTGACCAGGAGTCATTTAGTCGCGTCTCTCTAGCATTGGTCCGATGGAACATACAGCAAGAGATCAGCCCTGAGCGGCGGCAAGGGAACAGAATCCATGTCAACAGCGTGAGGAAGTTTTTTCTGAAACAGACTGCACAGATGAAATTTTAAAGCCATTACTCAATAAATCTTTTAGCATTTGTATAAAGGCACATACCTGTACTATCCCACTATCCCATCTACTGGGACAGAAAATAAACACTAGCTGTTATTCATATAAATGTTGATCACATTTTCTCCCTTGATTCGATGGCCAAGACCTCCCAAGGAGTGGCTGCTATTTAAAGTGAAATTATGCTCAAATAACCAGGATCTATCAGAGGATGATATCTATTTGGAAATAAAACACAAACCTCTGGCTGTTCTAAGTGAACCACTGAAAGAATCTAGAAAAATACTTTTCCAATTGTTCATCAGTCCAAAATTCTATGAAATAACACTGCCTCAAACTAGGCTAACCTGTCTCAGATAAGAATTCAGCTCAATCTTCAGCAAAATAAAAAACTTATGCTGAAAGCGGATGCGATTGTAGCAAGTGAACATTACTTACTCTGCTGGAGAAGCAGCATTTGGATGATTGTTTTTACAAGCCAGCTGTACGTTACTGCGTTCGCTCTGGTGTCTCCTATCACTCAAGCAAAGCAGACTTTTATCTCTGAATTTGCAAATTAATTTCCTCCCCTATGATTACTGATCTTTCTTGGTCATTTCATTCAAATAAACAAGGAATCCCTGTAAGTTTCATAACAATGTAACTGTAAACAAATTAACAATTCAGTATTATAAACAATGGTGTGTCTGTTTCTGTAATTTTCCTAAATCTTCCTCTGGTATTTCTTGGTCTTATAGCATATGTTCTTGAACATCAGAAGAAATGCGGTATCTTTATCTTTGTTTAAACACTCAAGCTGTGCAATCCCACAGCTGACTGAGCCCAGCAAAAGAAGTCCTGCTGCAACAGCACGAGCCATTTTTCCGCACACTTCTAGAAACAGCTTAATGCAACGAGACGCAGATTTTGATTAAATGTTTCCAAAAAGCACAAAGGTCACGTGGAAGGAAGGAGTGATGCTTTTTTAGCAGCACAGTGGCCAAAATACAGGCAAATACAAAACCCAAACCCCCCTAATTGTGCTTTAGGAAGGAATGATGTATTAATTATAAGATTTTTACTGTTTTTCTTATAGCTTTTGGGGCTATCCTTCATGTTTTGAAAATGGCTCACAAGCTTAAGCAGTAAGTGCTGAAGATGCTTTAGTGTGAACCAATTTTAGCTTATACCACATTAAACACTGCACAAAGGTCATAAAAATCTGTCCAGCTGTGTAGTTTAGCCCCGAGATCATTTAATTGATAGATATTCAGGGCTTTTTGCACCAAACTAATAAAAACTTGATTTGGCTTTCACGGAGGTACCCGGCCCAGAACTGTAAGCAAAACTAACAGCAGTCAATCATCCTACCTCATCCTTCACCTTCCACCTGACAGTGAAACTCCTCCTCGTTATGGTTTAAAGTGTGATTCCTGTGCCCTCTTTTCAGCTGTGCTCATTGCCAAGAGCAACAGAGCTCCATCTTGCCTAGGACTCCCCAGATCACCGCTGCAGAATAACCTTAATTAATTTTCCTATATGATGTAGGAATTAATAATCATATAATGTTTAATACATGATGGAAAAGTTGCTTAAGGAGCTTCTGTGAAGAAGAAATTCAAGAAGGTTGCTCTAATAATAGGTGGTATGAAAATAAGGAATCCCAGAATACTCAGTGAAATGAATCTCAAATTAACAATTCTGTAAAATAAATCTACTTTTTCAAAAAATTGTTACACAAATATAAATGAGGTTGCCACTAAGAGAAATAATTTGCTTCTGAAGTGACATTTGTCAACTAAATGAATAAGTACTTTGACATTTGTACAAAATGTGAAGCTGCTAAAGCTATACACTACTGCTTAATATTATTTTTCCTTTATATAAAGAGTCACAATTCGAGCATAAAAATTGCTCTTATTAGGCAGAGAATGTCAAGTCTCATTGCTAAATTTACTGTAGTGATTCAGCATGAAAACAAGTATTGCCCTTTCGGCTTTCAGCACTTCTAACATCTTCCATTAAAGTGCCCATTCAATACCCACATTAACTTTACAACGATGGTATTACTTAGGCCAACAAAAGGGTATTTATCCGAGTCACTAGACAATGCCAAATTCCTTCTAGTGCTAATACAAAGTCACCAAAATATAATGCTCATCTTGTAACCAGCCCATAAAGCCTCTGAGAAGTGGTAATTAAGTAAGCCCAGACTCGGGCATACTTCTTGGCAGGCCACCTATCCATCCAGAACACGACCAAAGTGCCCTCTGCCCAGCTGGAGGAGGTCTGAACCGGGGGGCTGGGGCAGCTGGGGGACCACAGACTCTGCTGGAGAACCCACGCGTCTGCTGCCCTACTCGAGAGCTGCAAGACTGGGATAAAGATCACGGAAGGGCAATTTGCCTATGACATTTTCAAACATCTTGGACCAGCAATTGCAAATGTCATCCTTTTAAAAGATACATTGATCAGAGAAACTGAGATATATACAGGCACTAATAAAATATCCCTCACCAATATGTTCTCTGAAGCGTGGGCATCCTGATATGCTGGACTTCTGAACACACAGCGGACAGCACAGATGCTTCAACAAGTCTCCAGAACAGAAAAATAACCCCCCTTACTTTCAAGGCATAAAATAATTCAGAAGAGATAGCCAAGCACCAGTCCTCCGAGAGGATAATTCCCGTAGCTTGGAAACCCCCACGTGCAGGTTCCAAAGCACCAGTAACTCCAGCAGGCAGGGTGATGTCCCGACACTGAGGAGCTGATTGACCTGGGGAGGGAGGGAGGCAGCCCCTGTCGGAGCTGGGGGACAGGGAGGAAAGAAATCAATGGAGGTTTGCCTGGGAGAGACCAAAATCTGAGCCAGATTTAATGCTCATGAAGAACACATGACAAATAACAACATTATCCACAAAAGAGAAACTGAAAGGCAAAACCAATCTTAGATCACTAAATATTCCAAAACAGTGTTAAACAATCACTGAACTCCTCACATAACTGCACAAATTTCAATTCCGGAGGACAATGTGAAACGACTCTTCAACACCATCTAAAAAAACTCAAATGTTTGCCTAAATGTTTAAACAATTTAGAAGCTCACACACAAACTAATGCCCATTTAGAGACAAAAATCAAAGCAATATATTTTTCCAGATGTTCTACTGGATTGCTCAAACTGTAATGGCACACTTATAAGAAACTATAATAAAAAAGACAAGACGTTCATGCAATACAGCATGAACATTGCAAAACAGCCATTAATATTGTTCTTCCCAAGAAAAATGGCTTGCTAAATAGCCTGAAAGGACATCTGACATGCATCTTTCCCTGTTTTCAAGAAATATAACCATACATAAAACTGATATGATTATTTGCTAAATCTAATAAGTTTCTTTTCCTTTGATGGTTGTTTGCTCCTTAATGTGCTTTAAATGCGTAATAAAAATATAATGAAAAACATACATTTATTCTATGTGGCAGCTACTGCATATTCCATAAAAAAGTAATCTTATAAAGTTTAATTCTGCAGTGTTTCTTAAACCTATTTCTACTTATTCACTATATGCAGAGGGTATCTGCAAAGGAATTTAATACTTAACGTAACACTCCTTCACCAACATTAGTGCCAAATTTTCTCTTTACAGTCATTGTCTTCTCCCTTTTGCAAGCCCAGATGAGGAAAAGCAAATGGATTTAAGGTTTCCAAAAAGTCTCATTAAAATGTAAAGTCTAAATATCCACATCATTTTTTTTGTGATTGCTTTAGGACTGTTGTGGGATTTTTCCTGTCTGGGCACTTGTCTTCCATAACATTTTAATATCCTTGAGAAAACTCTGAACTGAACTTAACTCATTGTCACTGGTGATATCGGTGCATCTGGTTTGCATTAAGAGAATGCAAATTTGAGCACAGATGAATTGAAGACTACTTTTCAAAAGGCATTTGTCAGGAGAAGCACCAGCAAATAAAAGCTATTGACAGGAAATACTGTGCAAATCTTTAGGATAAGATAGTCCAGAAAAACGTTTTGGGACAGTCTCCCTTGCTTCCCCCTGCAGCGGAATTGACAACCAAAAATCATAACTGCAGCCAATGGTCAAACACTCTACTATTTTTAAAATAATCTTACATCACACACATTTGTTTTACATGCCGCGCCATTCATTTCAAAGACAGAAAAACCTGCTGCAAAATTCTTCATGATGTCAATACAAATAAGAGCTTTCATTCACCTCAAGAGATGACAAGTAGTAAGGACCTGCAGATGCCAGGACCTGTTCCCATTGCCAGGTTCAGCACGTACTCCAGTTCTTGGTTGGGCAGCTGCCCTCCCGTTACGGTCACTTCAACTGCCCTCAATCTTAATTGATCTTACCAAGCTACTCATCCTTTTAACTAGAGCTGTGTAGAAAACCATTTATCTGTGGTGCCAGAAATTCTGTGCCCCTAATTAATTAAGACGTGTTCTGCCCCTCAAAAGTCAGAATGCTCCATGAAAGTTCTAGTTCTTTCACAGACAAAAGGCTCTGCATTCCCACAATCATCCTCACAGTCCTTCACCCCATCGATCTCCATTTCCATTCACCTTTCCTGGGCACACCCGCCCAGAGCTGGGGGGGAATCCTGATGACTTGGTAGAAATTTGACAGGTCTCCTGGGAACAGAGGAGCTTTACTGGTCCTGCAGTAACGCGACATCCAATTCATCTGTAACGCCAAGCGCTCACTTCAGTGCTGGTACAGACTGAGCCCTACAAGCCAGAATTCCCTTCTGTTGTCCACTGATGGGACTAAGTGCTCGGAAACCCACCATGTCGTGGCTACAAACAACGCTGACCTGGGTGTCCACTCTTCCTATGGGAACACCCATGTGTAAGACAGCGCTCCTGATACATCCAATGCTTTCCAGGAACATCGGATGAGCTATGTAGCACCCACGCACAGCAGCTTCCATGAGGTGGGGGGGAAGAGGCACCTCTTCTGTCACAAGAACGATCCTTGTGGTAAAACACACCCCGCGCAGCTTCAGCTGTGTGACTGCAGAGAGAGCGGTGGGGAACGGGATCGCGACTGCCTGCAAAGGAGGCTGTTTTCACCAAGATGATAGGAGTTATAAAGCAAGGGAAGAAAGAGGGGAAAAAACATTCACTGCTGATTTCAAACAAAAGCCCAAACATTCACAATAATTTTATACAAGTTTTCATCCACAGGCTCACAGTATTTTGTAATACTTCAGTTCTTTGCACTGGTAGAACTAATTGGGGTTTTAGCTGAGGATCCAGAATAAAACATTTATTTTTCAAGAATGTCCCTTGCCAGAGCTGGTGATGTCAGACTTCACAAACGCAATGCAGTGGCAGGACCCAACCCTGCCAGCCTTCAATAACGTTTATTCCGTGTCAAGAATTCAAAAGGAGGAAGTATTTGTGCAGCAAATAAAGTAAGAAAGCACATCTGAAAGAGCAAAAGATCTTACTTGAAAGCAGTTGAACTAAAACAGCCTACTGGCGCTCGCAGCTGTGCAGCATCTACCTATACAGCATTTCCAGTGTCAGGAGCTAGACGCAACAGACATAATTGATTTTCTGTTGTCATACAAATGGTGTAAACATCCTCAACAACGTAAGCAGCAACTTCCAGATTCTGAGATTTAAACCAAAACTTAAAGTTAATCCTTTCAGTCCTCATATGTGTATGTCAGAAAGGGCAATCGGGGAAAAAACTGCAAACTCTGGGATTGCAAAGAGCAGCGTGTACAGAAAAAGCAGATGCTCTCAGGTATTTTGTGACACAGAGGGAACTCGTTACCTCCACAGCTGCCCATTTTTCGGACTGCTAGACTAACTTCTGACCTTGCTAGAGCCAAAGATACAGCAAGCATTCTCTAACAGGGGCCAGAAAGTCTCCTTCTGAAATTAGACTTCAAATCCCTCCCTCAAAGATCTGCACCAAGTTGTTCTGCAAAGCATCTCACCTGTTCGGCTGCCGAACCCGGGGTTTCCAAGCCCTTCTGCTGCATCGCACGTAGAACTACGCAATTTTACCACTAAAGCTGCATACAGTACCCTTCAACTACATTAGAGCCCATTATACTCTCTGTCACCATAAAAATGCCACTTTATAATACACTCAGGCAGGATGCTTTACTGTTTACGACAGATGGCAGAACTAAATATGCTTTAAAATGGTTTAAATCGGGAAGAATCTTCCTCTCTCTGGCCATCACACAACTCATTTTCTTGGGTTAGTGTGCAGATAAAGCAGTAGCAGCAGCTCTAAAATGAGGCATCTGTTGAAAGGCAAGCTTTTCTTGAAGTGCTGCCCATCAGTTCGCAGAGGTTAGCGTGCTGCTGTGGCTGAGCACACGCGAGGCAGCAGACCTGACACCACTGCGGACCAAGCACCCACACGGGGAAGTCTGCAGTACCAGGACCAGCCAGTCTTTCCAAAGCAGGGCTCAAGCAACAAGTTGCTGCGATGGTGCCCCACAGCTTGCACCCGCCAGCTTTCCTTCTGCCTTCCCTGGCTAATGAACCATAAACTGGACCAGTCAGCAGCACACAAGGATTCACCGTAGCAAGGATTAATTTTACTTTTTTGCTCTAAGACATTGCCAACCCTGAGATCAGGAGGTTTATATATTTGATAGACTTCTTTGGATGCTATTTACTGTAGCTTAAATAGTAACTATATAAGGTCAGTAAGTTTTTTTTTCTCATTTCAAGTATGAAGAACAAGAATAACTTCTCAGGCTCAGATGGGTCTTGGATCAGGATTCAGCAGTCTACTGACACCCTTGAGCAGTCACAGTAGCCCGTGGCTATACCCGTAACACTCAGAGAGCGGTTTTGAAAGGATCTGTGATCCCGCCTTGCTCCTGGCCCCAGGTGGCTCTCAGCCAGGCGGAGGCAGCTCTCGGGCCCGCGGGCCGACAGAGCGAGCAGCCCAGCCGTGCTCAGCCCTGCAGAGCCTGGCACGCACCAGGAGGTGACCTGGGGCTGCGCCTCTGGGGCTGCTGTCTTTACAAACAGCATATCTGATCCTAAGGACAGCCTCAGGGACCCCCTCAGGAGTCACACCAGGATTAACCGGAGGGCTTAATGCTAGACATGTGCTCAAGTGTTTTGATGAGTCGTGACTTGAATTCACTTTCTTGTGCTTATTTGGGTACTGGTTACTTGATAATCTTACAGTGTTGCTTCTACCATGTATTTTTCCCCCATCTTTACCCTTAAATGTGAAATGAAAGAGCCATTTGCTCATCTGAGCAATACTGACATGTCAAATTTGCTCAAACAACAAGGATCAATAGCATGCAAAACTCAAGAGGCCTGCCAGGACATGGGAAAATATAATAAAGATCAAGGTGACAGCAGGTTTTAATTATGTGAGAGGAGAAGGTATGTTCTGTAAGGTCTTTGCAATTTGAGACTATAATCAAAATGTCATCAGCCTGCCTCTTGTATTTTCAATCTCTTAGGAAAATGACTAAAACTGGTATAACATTTTCAGATTAATTTTGATGCTTCCATCAGAAAGCCTGACATTTGGCTAATGTCAGACATCACCTACATTGTCATTTGATTTCTCTCTTCCCCCTTGGGTGTCACTTCACTAATGACCTAGAGGTGGTAATGAAATGCAGTGAACAGATTAAGGACAGAACTTTGGAAAATGAAGCAATATATGCTTTGGCATTAACATGCTGCTCCTGGAAATATTCAGAAATTTATGGTATTTGCCAAGCCATATGATACAGGTATTTAGAAACTAAGTGTAAACATTCTCATCATTTATCCAATTAGATGATACTAATTTGCTTCAAGTACTGTAAGAATCTTCATCAGAACACAAGATATTTGTGAGGAACACCACAAAGTCTCTGAAGTTTTACAGTTACATCACTGTCTTTGACATAGGGAGATGCAGATTTTGCCCTCCCTTTCACGTGAGACAGCGTGCAAATCACAAAGTTTCTGTGCTCTCAGCATACACGCTCCTGGTATATAATCAGCCCCCTTCCTTCCTTTGAATCTCTTGGAAGTTTGAGATCAAAGAACATGCCAAAAACTAAATAAAAATTTTTACCCGTCTCCTTCCGTGAAAAGTCTCGTGACACCAACTACACATCATGATACATGAAGAAAGAATAACTCACACCGTCTTAGCAAAAATGCCATAGAAATGTAAGTGTAAGGAATTATTTAAGACCCTCGTAAGGAAACACGGTAAAACATGCAAGTGGCATTGTGGAAACACAGAGAGGCAAAGCTGAGGAGGAGTTCCCA
Source organism: Dromas ardeola (assembly GCA_013398915.1). Classification (NCBI taxonomy): domain Eukaryota; kingdom Metazoa; phylum Chordata; class Aves; order Charadriiformes; family Dromadidae; genus Dromas; species Dromas ardeola. The sequence continues at coordinate 1,112,059 of VYZM01017511.1, forward strand.
TCAGTGCGACGCCGTACTGTAACCCCTTCCTGCCTTGCCCAGCCACACTGTTACACACCTTTTTCCCCCTGCAGCGAATATCTAGGATTTGTTACAATTTCTTCAGACTCACCACTGATAATAGTGCCTCGACTATTAACATGGAAGCTCTACCCTCTTGATGGAGACTGTTCCACTGTTTTTCCAAGAGGCAAGAATACTGCAGCAGCATGCTGTAATATTAGATACTACATTACAAGCAAGAGTAATGTAATTATTTCCACTGAAAATAGAACCATTCCTAACTACTCTTTATTAGTATTTTTAAAATTCACCAAGCTTCTTCACATCAGCAAAGAAGATTATTGCACTATAATTTTAAAACAAAATGTGGCTATCTTATAACAGTAAGATCTTAAGTATTTTCCAATTACTTCTGCCTGGGGCCTTTCAAGCACTGGGAATAAGAACTCTGATGACTTTCTCCTACTACTTCATCTTTTTTTGAAGCTCATCTATAGGCGAGCATAGCAGCAGGAAAAATTTTGCTGCCTGCCAAAGCCTTCATTCAAATCACACAGTAGCTTGTCTTGGTCCTCTAACTTTCTAGGCGGAAGCCCAGATTATACTTCCAAGTTGCTGATTCCCTCACACAGAATTTAAGGTGTTTCTCTGAAACGTGTGTTACAAGAAATCCCAAGTTGCCCCTAGTTTCAAATGCAGCCCAAATAAGCCTCAAGGGAAGCCCTACAGTTAAGCACTGCAGAAAAAGGAAGACGTACATTTTAAGTCAGAACAAAAAATATGAAGCACTCTGTTTTGGCTTTTGCTGATACGAGTTTATTACTCTGCATGACGTAGGTGTTTGGAAAAGGTGTGCATGTAGGATGAAATTCATGTCTCTGAAAAACACTCTTCAACGTCTGCCAATGCTAAAGCTTGGCAGTGATAAGAATTTTGCAGAGACGGTTAAAGCATTGACCAGCCCCCACCTGGAAAACCACAGACGCAGCCTTCATTAAGTGCACGCTTCTTAGGCCAAACTCACCAGATGAACATAAGCAGATTTTAGCTCTATTTCTTTCCTTACTGGATAACAGAGACTCATTGCAAACTTAATCTTATAACCTGGAACCGGGGTGAGAAAAGCGGAAGCGCACATCCTACCACTACAAAAATTCACAGTCTGTTGTGGCTTCAAAGTGTCACCTGCAAATCTGACAAAAGATGGTGTCACGGCATGCTGTATCACACTGTGCATTTGCAGAGTCACACACCTAGGCCTGCCAGTTACACTAACGAGACAGAAACTACCGTCAAAATTACCTGTCAGGCCAAATGCAAAGCCTTGGGAGCTGACAAAAAATTGAGATGCTTCCTATGGAACTCTACTGGGTATTGCTGTGAAAAGCAGTAACGGTTACCAGGAGATCCACAAAAGACTATGGTGAAATTACTTACCTTCAAACTGACATCTTTTAGATCTCTCAGGTTCTCATTTCACTGTATCTTAGATAATAAATACAGCCTGAATAAAGCTTGTCAGGATATACAGGACCAAACATACTACAGAGAGATGAGCCAGACTTTGCCACCACTTGCTTAACTATCAGCCCTAGAAACCTACATTTTTGCTTCTAATTTAGGCCTTCCACAGTAGGAATATCTTTTGAATGCTAGAGAAGTACAGTGACCCAAAGCTATCAATCTCCTTGCATGTATCATTCTCTTACAACATTGCTACTTTCCTGGTGAGAAAAAAAGAAAAAAGTGTTTCAAAGAGCATCCCAGAAATACTTGAACAGATACCTGAAGGCCAGGAGGGAGCAGAAAGGCTATGGAAGTACCAGGAAGCATCACTCACCGGCCTCTTTGAAACGCATTTTTTCTATGAACTGTATCTGTTTAACAGGGTTTTTGTTGAGGAGATCAATTTCACCCCATAAAAGTGTAAGTCAGTCACGTAGATCTGACAGCAAGAAGCGGGCAGCAGGACTGTGAAGCAGCGGGACTCGGGGCTAACAAATCAGCAAAAGGCGCCTGGCGATTCCACGGTCAGGCTGTCTCTCTGCAATACCTCCCGCCTTTTAAAACTCTGATCAGACGCTTCCACCTCCAAAAGAATGAAGGAAGAAAAACACCACCAACCTCACACGGGATTTTGCCAGTACCGGCGAGCTTTCAGGGAAGCATGTCAGGACCCAGGGCGGTGGGAGAGGGGTCTGGAGGAGGGTCGATGGGACCAGCCCGGGCAGGACCTTCGCAGCCACCAGCCGACCCGCAGGGAGGACACGGCCGGCTGGGGGCAGGCGGGGGCACAGGGGCATGGCGGCTGCAGGGCTGCCCGGCCACCGGCACCACGGAGGGACGGCGCTGCCCTTCCACGCAGGCTCCCTGAAAAACCCACGCGAGGTCACACAGATGAGACCCTCGCCATTTACTCCTTCCAGGCAAAGCCTCTTCATATTTTTATCGTGGACAAACAATCTGAGGTATTTGCATAGGGAGCTTTGCAAACAAAAACATGCCTTATATTTACTTTGTTCTTCTCCTATTAGCCTAAAATAATAATCTGCATTTCAAGAGATGGGGAAGCGGGCACGGTACAACTGAGGCAGTTTTCTTGCTGGAAGGGGACAGGGCACGGCCTGAGCTCTGTGCCAGGCAGCGGCTGCTCCACCACACGCCGGGTTGCACCCCCTCCACCAGCACAGCCCCGCGGGGAGCAAGCGAAACCCACCTGCACGGCGCCATCACCGCGGCTCCTCAGCCCGGGAGACGGAAATCCCGAGAGGAAAGACGACTTTTAACACTTTTGCTCCAAAGCTGCTGCTGTTGCCCTGCGCTGGCCCCGGTGAATTAGGAGACGAGCGCCTCTCCGCCCCGTGGGGTGGAGGCGGTTCCCGATGAGGAGAGGCCACGGGGCCGGGGCGCAGCAAGACGTACCGGCTCAGCTCCGTATCGGCTCGGCTCGGCTCCGCTGGTCCGCGCTCGGGCCGGGCCGGGCCGGGCCCCGTCGCCGCCGAGAGGGCGGTGCCGCCCGCTGCAGGCC
>VYZM01017511.1:1115437-1157895 GCA_013398915.1 Dromas ardeola
GAGGAGGCCCCGGAGATGCTGGGAGGGCTGGAGCCCCTCTGCTGGGAGGACAGGCTGGGAGAGCTGGGGGGGTTCAGCCTGGAGAAGAGAAGGCGCCGGGGAGACCTTCCAGCCCCTTCCAGTCCCGCAAGGGGCTCCAGGAAAGCTGGGGAGGGACTCTGGATCACGGGATAAAGCCATAGGACAACGGGGAATGGTTTTACGCTGGAAGAGGGGAGACTGAGATGAGATCTGAGGCAGAAATTCTTTGCTGTGAGGGTGGTGAGCCCCTGGCCCAGGTTGCCCAGAGCAGCTGTGGCTGCCCCATCATCCCTGGAGGGGTTCAAGGCCAGGTTGGACGGGGCTTGGAGCAACCTGGGCTGGTGGGAGGTGTCCCTGCCCAGGGCAGGGGGGGGCACTGGGTGGGCTTTAAGGTCTCTTCCAACCCAAACCATTCTGTGATTCTATGGCATTGAAAGCAATGCCACATGCAGAGATGGACGTGTGTCTGTCTCAGGAGTAACTGGGGAGGATGAATGCAAGGCACAAATTAATTCCTTTTCCTTGTTGAGGCCTTGCCCAGACTGTGGCTGGTTTGCCAGGGTAGCAGACGTCACCTGGAACTCCATCACTTAAAATACCAACTATAACAGCCCACCTTGGCACAGTGATGAGTGTTAAACACAGCAGCTCAGACAGGCACAGGAGGCCCTGGTGAGTGTCTGAAATGTATTTAAAATTTTCAGCAAAATTATCTGTACCATAATAGTCAAATTTTGCTACATCGTACAATAGCTCATGTTTCAGCTACTTTTTCTGAGACACAGCTTGCTTTTCTCTTTCTTAAACATAGGCCTTTATAGTATACACAATATAGTATAGTTACACAATCTCGTTTTACCTTCAAACATTTCATAAAAGTACTTTGATTCTTTAGAACCATAAGGCATTGGCAGATGAGTAAAAACCCTCATTTTTTACAGGGTAGATTCTGTAAAATCACTGCTTGTGATTATACTTGAAAACCTGGAGCTGCCTGGAGAAAAGACAGGTGCTGGCCGTCCCTGCCCCTTGCACCTGAGGAGTGTCTGGAGAGCAGGCAGCTGAAACCATTCAGAGTAAACTGGAGTCGGTGTTGTGAGCCACTGGTTTAAAAAAAAATTTGAAATAAGCCATTCTCATTACAAGTACAGAAACTTTTTTTAAAAATGCTGCAAGAAATCTGATTTGCTAATGGATAATGCTTAATTCTTTTGCTCTTGCTCTGCACAGAACAATTTGAAGCTAAATTATCCAGGAATACAATAAATGATCATGTTTATTATTTTCTTTTTATCCTTCTAATGTGGTAGTAGCCATAGCATGAAGCATTTTTCTCACAGTGTGAGTAGTAGTTTATGACCGCACAGGACAACTTAAGGCTCTGGGTTTTAGATCACCAGTTCTTCCTAGGTGGCTGTTTCAAGAGAAGGCTTGAAGCTCAAACATTACCATTTTAAGTGAAATATCAAAAGTGAGCAAGAGAAAATAAAGGAATGAAACCATAATCTGGGGAGTTAGACCTGAAATCTCCAAAAATCTGCCAGCACCTCCCTAGCAGGATGGGAAGTTTCTTTCTACCCCATGCCTCTCTGCATGGGATGATTTGTCATTGTGAAGTCAAGGAGACTTGCTAAGCCTCAGGTAAACACAAATCTTAATATATATGTATTCTAAAATAGTCTTGTAGGCTGTGCCACTAAACCAGCAAAAAATGAAACTGCAGCGTGCAAGTGAGCTACTGTGCTGGCACAAGGAAGTCTCCAAACTGGAGTCTACAAATCATGGCTAGTGACCAAGTGCTGGGCAAGAAGCGGGTACGTTGTGGTACGGTATTTGAGAAGAATCTCTGTGTGGGTATCTGAAAAGAACAGAGTAACATCTAAAAGTAAATATGCCATTTAGTGTCAACACACATTGCAGAGACAAATTAACTCAGGTTTTCCTGGATTTGTATATCTACATTGTATTTCATGCATATTTGTTTGAATGTTAGAGAACCAAAAAGAAATTAATGGATTTAGTAAACCAGAGCAAACGTTCTCAAATTGTTGTTTGGGAGCTGAGCCTGGGTTTTCCACAGGTGAAAGAAAGAGTATAGGGAATTTAGAGTTCAAGAAGCTTCTGTTTAAAGACAACATTCCTTTCCCTGTCCCCTGTAGGGCTCATGTGTGTCACACTTTATGCTAATTAAAATAAAATTTAAATTGATAAATACAGGGACTGAATTTTGGCTGAAAGCAAAGACTGACTCTTGAATTAATCAAGTTTCATATTCAGTATGTAAGTAAAGGAGGGAAGTGCCTCTGAAATACACTGCTCTCATAAGGGATTCAGAGGAGGAGAAGAATGTAAAAAAGAAGAATCTGACAGATTTGAAATTTTCCACTGAGTGACAGCTGCACAGGCAGGTTTTTGATAAAAACAATAACCCCAGACAATCAGCTCTGGGTTCCAAAGTGATATGGAGGGGCATTTCAGTATCATCACTTCTGTTATCACTGAAATCATTAGGCGCCTGCCTGGCACAAATATCTGCAAAAGGACAAAAACGCGAAACAGGCTTGAGAAGAGCTACAGTACGGCACATAACAAGTGATCAAGTGGCCCTGACCAACTTGTAGGAAGTTCTCCAGAAAGATTGTCTTTTGTTCAGGATTTCTTCTGTTTCATATTGGATATGTCAGTGTGTGCTACATGACATATATGTGGAATGGTAATCAAACTGCAGCGTATCTTGAACACAGTACAAACACCTCAACACGTTAGTCATCATCGGTCTGAGAAAACCGAAGATGATTCAATAGTTTAGCAACTCATCTAGGCAACGGATCTTTCTTCTCTTTACTTTTGTGAAGCCAAAAGTTGTTATGGCACTGAGAAATCTAAAGATTCTTAATTAGTAGGAAAGTCATGAAAATATTTGTAGAAGAGTAGAAGGATCGTATTTTGCTGGGGAAGAAGCATTTGCATTTTAATTCACGCATAATGTGATCCTTGCAGGCAGTACTATAAGCATGACTCAGGTCTTCCACGAAGGAACTGAATCATGACGCTGAAGAGGCACGTCATTTTCTGTGCCAGTCCGTTTTTCCCTGCCGTTCTGAGACTGCCAGTGCGTTAATTTGTGGCAACTGCTCCAGTGTAGAAAACGTCTTCCAGGGACTGCCCAAACCCCACCTATTTGTTATTTTGCATAGGCTGCCCGGGAGAAGATGGGTGATAGTGCTTGGTCATTACTGACATAGATCAGACTGAAAACAGTGACCCGCAGGTGAAGTGTTACATCTTTTATCACCTATTGATTCAAATAAAGAATATGTTCTGGAGAAAGGATATTCCTGTTACTGGTTTCAATGTTTATTTCAAATACCTGTCTGCCTCCCTTCGGAAAAGCATGGGCGATTATCACAAGCAGTACAGTTGCAAAGCAATAAATAAATCAATAATTCCCAAGTTGTCTGCAGCAAATAAAGTAATTTCATCATATTTTACAATCTGATACCTGTGAATTTCTCAAAATACACTGCCAACATGCTCTGGTTGTGCTGAGGACCTGCCTGGTTACTAGACTCCAGAGTTTTGTGGAAGTAACAGATCTGCATGCAAAAAGCCTGTTTTCATCAAAAACTGATTCTGCCCTTGCGAAGTATCTGCCACCAGCTGTAATGAGCATTGAATTGAACGTAAACTGGTTATTTCCCATCTGGTTCTGAATTACAAAGAGCAGAAATTGTGAATGAAGTAACTGGATAATTTATTGAGATAATTAAAATTAAAATTAATTTAATAATTAAAGTTTATTTTTCTTTCACACTCAGGCCTCATAAGAAAAACACACCATCTGCACCATTAAGAGGAGAAAATTCCTATTGTTTTCTAAACGCACAACCTGCTGATCACGAGAATTAAAATGCCCTTAGTACAAGGGTCTTCTGGATGGTTGTGATGAAGTATGAGGTTTATTTATCCGTATCTTTGCCATGCAAGAATGAAACAAATAAGCCATTGTTACTGAGACCTATAGACCATCCAGGCATTCCATAAAGAGACATGAATAGTGTTGAATAATACAAATGATGGGAGAATTTGGATATGACAGTTCACAGTTCCCGCTAGGTTATGATGTAAAGTACAAAGGTATTAAAAATAGGTGGTTTGTTTAGAATTTCCAGCAGTGCTTCCTAAACTCAGGTGTATGGATTTTGTTTCTATGGTAGGGGGATGAGGGTTTGTGTTCTGGGACTTCCTAAATTTTTTTTTGTTTTCTATAATTTTCCAAAGCATTGGAAAAGGTAGGATGCCTTTTCTTGTGTATACCTTTTGAAATCTTGTCTGCCGGTACAGCAATTGGTACCGCTAACAGTGTGTAGCCATATGGGGTAACAGAAGGCATTCTGCAAATCTAGGAACCAGATGCATTTGGAGTTTTTATCGAGAGAGAATTCTTTGTGCAGAGATGGAGAGAGAACCAGAGCAGTTCTCTCCAGGTTTATTTGGTCATGCTGCTAGAGAACACATAATAGCCCTCGGTATTTGACGGGATATAGTGGTCAGCACTGCAGAAAATGTTCTGGGTTGTATTATCTCGGACAAAATTCCAGATTAGCTGCCTTCGACAGGAAGGGAGGTTTTTCATTGGTTTCAGATAAGCTGGAAACTCACTTGGTGCATAACGAATTGTGACATCTTATGTTGGTTTGGTTCTTGCAATGTGGTTATTTATAGTGGAATATCTCAATGAAAGGCATTGGCCATTAATAAAACAGAAAATGACACAAGCGGCACAGACAGCATCGTCTGATGATTCATTGGACTGCGAATTGGGACATGCAGGCTCCACGGCTGCAGATAATGGCAGCAGTGTGAGGGGATGTAGCATCATTTTTCAGGTGCTGTCCCAGCGGTTGCGGGCAGGCGAGCGCGGCGTGGGGCTGCCAGAGCGCGGTCTGCGCTGGCTTAGATTAACCCAGCACTGCTGCGGTGCGAACGGGACGGGAGAATAAGTAAGACTACCCTCTGCAAAGTTCCTCCCTCTAGTTATGAATGCATCTTTTACCAAATAGTTATGCCTTTTCACAGTTAGAAACAGTTAAAAGTCAAGATTTATTATTTTTTTTTGCTGGAGGCAGGGAAACATCCAGTAGATAAAGGAACCAGTCATGTTCTTCACCTTTCAGAAGGGAGAAAGAAAATTCCCTTAATGAAATCACCAGGTTTGCTGCATGGACATCATTAACAAAAACAGATTCCTGGCTGTCAGGTAGACAAATTTGCTCTTTCTAGCAGGATCCTCTACAGTATTGCGTCTGTAATTGCAATGGAGTGGGGGTTTTTTGGTTTTGATTTTTAATATCAAGGTAAAAGAACCTTAGACTTTTAAAATTAAATTTACAATTCAATGTTGTAGTTGAAGCAAATAGGAAGTCTTATGGGAAAGGGATAATGGCTTCATGCTTCTGCGTGAAATGTCTGCATGCATGATGCATGAAGGCCGTTACGCTGCTCGAGTCTCTTGGAGACTCATTTCTCCAGAACAAGCTTTCAGACTTTTTTTTCCCCTGGACATATGTGTGCTTCCCAACCGTCAGGGTCAGAGTCTCGACTCATAAAGTCCTTAACAGAAAAAAAAGGAAGTCCTTCAAGAGAGGGGAGTTACGTAACTGAAAATCTATAATTAAACAGAGACGTAACACCAATAATCATACTGCACCAAACAAGAGCTGAAACTATCAACTTGTCAAGAAAAGCATGGCTCAGGGGACGGGGGGGAATTTAGAACTTCTCCCCTCCTGCATCTCTGGTTGAAATGTGTCTCAAGTCAGAAACAGCTAAAGGTTACTGGTACCTCAGGATTATTCGATGGATCTTTGGAAATAAGTACTTTGTCCAAACCGCGCTGTGGTCAGTAAGAGCTTTTCCATTTACTTTATGTGTCTTTGGATGAAACTACTGGTAGTCAGATTAACATGCACCTCGATATATCCTATACCAATTACCTCATTTACTGGCAGGTTCAGCAGAAAGGTTACAAAGGCTGCCCCTCACCTGCCGAATTACTTGTACAACACAGCCCACATGTATTAAGATGTATTAAAGCTTAATATGTGGACCGTTTTCATGCTTGTTCCGTGAATAAATGCTTCAGACTATGGACAGTCTCCGAACAAAGCTACAGCCCATCCCTGCGGTCACCAAACACCTCTTTAATATTCAGGTGCTCTGCACTTTGCAGAGTTGGAGTCTAAACAGACGGGGCCTGTGCTGGTAAAGGAAACACGATCATACCCGGGAGTCCTGACAGTTGTGTGAATCACAGTTGGATCTCTTCGATTTGGAGATCTCTTTATGATCTTAATCTTTAATTAAACTTGTAAGAGGCAAAGGAGAACCAGTATGCTAGGAGGCAGCAGAACATTTGTGTTTGGAAAGAGGTCAGTGAGGCAGGACAGAAGCGTAAGGTTTTCTCCACTGCAGATGTACCTGCTGTAATGGCATTTGCAAGGAGAGAGGTGTTAGCAGTCAAATAGCATCTAACGCAATCTCAGCAGACAAGCCTTTTCATTGTATTTTATCTCATTAGCTTTTCTTCTTCCAAAAGCCGAATAAATGCAGTGTATACAGATACAGAATGACTTATTTTAATATTTTTTTACATAAAAAGTATCTATGCAAACTTGCAGGAACATGTAGGAAATGCACTACATCAGTGTTAAAAAATCCCCGGCTAACGTGACTCCCGATGTTCTATTTCTTCCCTTCCTGTGGTCTCCCTGCCGCAGAGAAAGCCTGGGAGGACAGCTGGGGCTGGCAGCATGACTCGCAGGCGGTCAGATCCGCACTTTCTTGGGCCGCTTCGGGAAGTGAATTCCGGAGTAGGTTTGATGTAGGCTGCTCTAGCAGCCGCCGCTTCCCCTTTCTGCTAGGGAAAGGACGTTTGATGTAGTAACTCCAAATCACAGCTTCTCTGCTATGGCAGGTGGAGGGACGGGATCGCTAAAGCAAAGAGCCTGAATCATGGAGTAACTCTAACTTTTCCCACCAATGAAGGGGCCCCCGACCTAGTCTGGAAGGGATAGGGATAGTGCAGGCTTTCCCTGAAACATCGTTCAAAATGCAAACACCTGAATATCGCCATTTCAAGAGGTCCTAAGGTATTACTGAGTACCAAACATACTTCAATAATCCGGCTCATCCGGCGTGTTACGTGCAGACTTTAATGACTCACACAGAGTAGACCCATATTGTATAAAATATTAACGTGCCGATGTCTTAATGAACCAAAATCCGTAAGCCCAGCACTATCAGCCTCAGGGAAAAGGCGTGAGGCTGCATCCTACCTCTGAACCTAACTGAAAATTTATAGTTGGTAAATACTTCTTGTCTTCACAGTACAATCATTAAAGTTTATAAAACCCTAATAAATTAATGCCCACATCCCAAAGTCTGTATTTGAAATCTTATACCTTAAGCACAGATGAAATATAACGACTCAAGAGGATAACTGTAGAGGCAAACTCTTTTCCCCTAGGAACAGTATTTTGAAGGGGAGGAAAATAACCCCATATAGCCAAATGCAAAATTATTTTTCCAAACCAGTGGCTTGAAATTCTTACCCCCCCAATGGTATGCAGCTGTTGTTCTCCAAAACAACCAGTGTACGCTTTTTTCTTTTTCAATCCTCTCTGCTAGAGGAGGAGATAAGTTCTTCAGGAGGGAAGAAAGAGCAGTCTTGCAATATTATTAGAATTATCTGCACCCTCCATTAGTATATTCATTTGTGCTTCACAATTAAATACCTTTTCCATATTTTATTCAACTAGGTGACTGAACATTTTGCTCAGAAGGTTTCTGGTATTTTTGTTGGCTGCATAAAAGAAAGACAAAGCAGTTTGGAAAAAGCAATCACGAACCATGTCTCTACACACCTATTCCCCACCCGTGAGAACATGTTAATGTTTCCATAAAGCGGTGTGCTTCCATGAGCACCGAACCATTTATTAACTGTGAAAAAACTTCTGAGTCTTACAGAGAACAAACTCACAAATTGCCTATTATCAACAAGCAGCACTACAGAAATTAAGTTAATAATTTTAAAATTTTTTTTACAAGGTCACTTTTAATTGATGTTGTTTAAGCTCAGATCCCCAGAAGTAAAGCACTTTCTCAAAGGGGCTAAGTAAATAATTTAATAACCATTTATAATATGGTTACTTACTCCTTTTCAGTTTACTTATCTTAATTTTTTTGCTAGGCTACTTTCCTTTTCATCCTGCTGATGAAGTTCATGGCAGAGCCGTTAGAGGCAGCCGCCGGCACCTTTGCAGCAGCAGCGTTGTGCAGAGCATCAGCCGCCCGGCGGTTCTAAGCGGCAGCATCCTCACAGCTGGAGTGGGGGGAGAAGCCTGCAAAACCTGCCATTATCCCTAACTGCTCCTCCGCCATCGCCTGGGCGCTGACAAGGAAGCAATGGTGGTTTCTGGCCAGCGATGTTGTCCTTTGTCCAGAAGACCTGGAAGGGAAGACCAAAGAGCTTAGGGGACAAGTCTTGTCACAGCTCCCTGCCACTTGCACTCACGCTCAAGACAACGTACCGGTGCTCCTCAGGTTACACTGCCTTGTCCCCGACTCTCTGCTCAAGAGTAAACTTTATCTCAAAAGTTAATAAAACAGTTGAGAAAAACCTGCATGAGTACTCACCTTCGGAACTGGTAAGGTGGCAAGGCCTAGCAGTAAAAAAAATCATTTTTATATATTTCATCCTGACAGTTCATTACTGCAACCTGGTATTCCTGTCGGTTAGTTTGGAGTATTTCCCTCACCCTTTGCCTATTTTGGGTAAAGAAATCAGCTGTGCAAATTTGTCTTAGATATAAACCAGGCAGGAAAGGACCCTAACTTTCAGTGTCCTCCATGCAGCTTCAGGTGTCCCCTCCTGTCTATGCCTGCTATGACGTTAAAAAGCTGTCATATGCTTTTATGGACTGCACACTGCTGATATTTCGTTGGATTTCTCCATTGTAGATATTAAGTCCTTCGGGTATAAATCACATTGCATCCACTTTACTTTATGGCTTGTTTCTGTAGGTGCCTTTTCCACAGCCAAAGGAAATAAATGGAAATCTTCTTACTGATGCTGAAAGGCTCTGGGCCAGGCCTTGGAATATGCTCATCAATGCAGCTACTTCATTTTGGCAATGATATATCAAGAACTTAAAGTACTCCTATATATCTTACTATTAAAATTAACTTGTTATTTCAGTCACACGTGGCCACCCGATCCCAGAATGAAACTCTGCTCTTTAGTGGAATAAAGATAAAAAAGCTATTTTCAGTCCTGTTTCTGATGCAGAAACTAAGAGTTTTGTAATCTGAGAGCAAGCGGGCGACAGCTGGCTGAGCACCGCGTAGTTCTGGATTGAGTTGTTTTTCCACAGCAGCCAGTTCCTCACGCTGTCGGTCAGGACATTCAACCCGCAGTGAATTATCAGGGTGCAGGATCAGTGTGACATCTCTCCCTCCTCTGCAGCAGCAGCTACTTCTAGATGAAAGCACTGGATAAGCTAAATTTCGTCTGGATGACAGAATAAACCTGAATCATTTCTGGATCCAAACATCAAAGGGTCAAGTTGCTAAAATCCTCCCCCAGCACTGAGAGCTGTGGGAGCTAATTTCTTCCATGGAGCCGAAGAAAATTCCCTCCCGTCTTCACCATTCTCAGCTACAGAAAATTGCTGCTCATCCAGCTGCAAATATCTGACAGGCAGTCAGACAGCACCTCGGGGACAGGAGGTTTTAAAGCAAAGTATAGCTGTGTATCAGTGGCATGTTCATGAGAAAATTCACAATGTGCTGACAATCCAGAGCTCCTAGAAGCGTCACGTAGTCCTGATAATGTAAAAGCCCCAAATAAAAGGTGCCCCTGGGGTATGAAAAAGTTGCTTTGGAGGAAGAGATTAAAATATTGCTGGATAGAAACCTACCGGAGTCCAGCAAACACCACCAAATTCAGAGGGCAGTAATGGATGTGCCACAAATTCACATCGACCCAAGAGGGTTTATGATCCACAAGGTCAAATGCAGCAGGTACTTTTTAAATAGAAAAGGAGATAAAGCGTAAAGGCAAGTTCAAACTGTGTTTGAATTCAAACACAGAAGGACCCAACAGCTACTGAATTTCAACAGGATTTACGTGACTGAAGCCTTTAGACTCCTTTGAAAGCCTTACGAATAACTATCCCCCGAAAGTGTGCTCAGATACAAGTAACTTGCTGAAGCAGGTATCTGTAAACCAGGTCCATTCAGCTCTCTTCAGCACATGTCCCATGGCAGAAGATTTTGGAACACACCCCAAGTCTGCAGCTACAGCAGTGTTTTAATTAGAAGCAGTACGACGCTATCACATGGCCGCTTTCTGTAAGCTTTTCTAAGATGGTTCTCCGCCACGTTCCTTGCAGGAAATTCCTTACTCGGGGCATGGCATGCTTATGTTAACAGCCTGTTCATATGAGGTTGGTGGGCAATTGACAAGTGTAAGATTAAAAAAAAGATTACAAATTACAGACCAAACCCAAACATATCTCATTATTTTCTGTCACTTGAATCTGAAAGCACAGTTTGTATTTTTGATCTAACAGGATCTTTGGGATGAGGTCCCCTGGTCCCGCTCTCTCCCGGCACTGTGCTGGCTGTTGAAGCGCAGACCCCTGTCACCCGCAGGGACCCGGACGGGACCCGGCCGCAGGCTGCGGCTGCGGCACAGCTCCTCCCGGCAGCCGGGGCTTCCACTGCTCATCGCCATGGAGGATACACAGGGGTTTTTCACATACAAACCACAGCTTCAAGGGGAAATGCCGCTACCAATGAAATAAGTGGAGAAAGGAGTTCTGCCCTTCACTGCAACGGCAGCAGGATTTCTCCCACGCCTTTAGTATCTCTCTGTAGCTATGTATGTTCCTGTATATCACTGCTCCAGTCCAAGCGTCCGTTGTAATCCCTGATCTTCACGTAAAAGCTTCCTGGAAGGTTTTCCTTCAATACATGTTTCATCTAAATCTGGAAGCATATTTGATAGGAAGACATTTTAAACCATTTGAAGATGCTGGGGCTGACTAATTTATTCCCAGAGAGAATGTCGTGCTGAGATCTTCTCCCCTTCATGAAATACCACAGAAATTCACAAAGAATTAAACTCAACCTCTGATGTGCAACATGATTTGAATAGGTCTGCCAAGAAAAGTGTTCTATATGCTTTATATAAAATTAGGAATAATTTTAAGGATAATTTCATAATAGTCATTTAGGAACCACTAAGATTTTAGAAGAATTACGGGAAGTTTAATCCTTTAGCAGTTTGGATAAGTTAATATTTTGCCACTGCAGTGGTCCTGCCTCTGACTTAAGACTGACATTCTTGGGCTGTTGCTGGGGTGGTTTGCAGGAACGAGAGTGGAAATCCCTCCCTCGAGAGTCACCTACCAAAATCCCCCGAAGCAGAATGAGGCGTCTCATCATTGACAACACAAAGACAAAGAATATGCTGCTCTCCAAATCAGTGCTGGGGAGATTCACAGCCTGCAAGATTTAAAAGGACACAAGGAAGATGGCTTTTATATTGCCTTCAAATCATTGTTGGCAAAGGCGATGCAATTGAAGCAGCGCTTGCCCTCAGCAAATTCTCTGAATGGCCTCTAGCATTTTAAAAAGGCGTCGGCGAAGGAAAATGTCCAGAAAAGCAAAATTCATTCAGTTTACTGTCTGTAGGGATATAGCATCACTGCTTGAGGTATTAACAGCAATCTGAAAAATTCTGGAGGATGGTACAGATGGCATCGTTGGGAGCCATACACTGTCTGCCCCAGTTAGCTGTCCTGTCCCTGCGCGTGCCGGGAAATGGCTTCGGAAGGCAGAGGGGGCCACGCTGGTTTCCAGGGACAGATTCTCGGTTAAAGCAGTCAGGTGCCGCTGGAGCTGTACATTGTACTTCATAGTTGCGAACCAGGCAGGAAAGACAGAGGAATGGAGTGTGCATTTTAACTTTCACTTCCGTGAATCACCAGAAATAAAAGTAGATTTAAACAGAAATGCTTTGCTTCTCTAATAAAGTTTGCCAGCCAGTTCTTTTGTACATTATTTTTGTTTTCTGCCTGTTTTGCTTACATAATTCACATTCTGTCTTGCTCTTCACTATCAAGCTTCCTTTCTTCCCGCTCTCATTCCTTCCTAGACAATTCTCTCCCCCTAATCCTCCATCTCCTTTCATATACCTAGTGATTTACGGCACAGAGTAATAGGGAAGTTTTCCTCAAAGACTTCAGAGATTTTTGTGCCTCTGACCCAATTTTGTCTTCTTCTGCCTTTGTATTATCCCAAAAAGCTGTTTGCATCCTTTGACTGCAGAAGTAGGAAGGCTTACCTTGCACCTCTCAAGAAAGTGCCCAAGTGTCGTTAAATAAAGTGCCTCGGCTTTCAGCATCTCGTAGTGATGGGGAGAAAACAATTTGTATCAACATGGCTGTTTCTGCATCCCGGGTTCTGCATCATGGAACAGTCAGCCCGAATGCAGAGCTCCTCTTCACGGGATTTACCCCACCAGATTGATCAGGACGAAGGCAGGAATAGCGTAAGCATTTATCCACTCATCATTCTGCTGAGAAATGCTCCTGGCTGGATGTCTGGGGGGATGACACAGACAACATAAGAAAGAAAACCTTTACCAGCGGGTCTCCAGCCAGCTGGTATTTCTGGTTTTGAACAACTCCACCGAACCTGCCGGAGCAACCCTTCCATTTTTCATGCTCCCATGTGTGCAGTTTTTACCGATGAAGTCCCAGCTCCCAGCCCAGCCGATACAGCCTGCGAGTCAGGAGCGGAGCGTCCTGCAAGTCTTCTCAAGCTTGAGCAGAGGGCAAAGTGCTGGAAACAGGAGACAGCCCGGCCGGTTCTGCCAACCCTTCCTCCCCCCGGCTGGACAATGTCCCACCCTGCTGCCGCCAGACGAGCCGCACTGGCGCGCTGCTCACGTCAGCCCGGCTGCGGCGGGGCTCTGGGGAGCCCAGGGAGGCAGGTCCCAGCACCCCCAGTGCTCCCAGCACTCCCAGCACTGGCCCCGCTCATGCTCTGTCTGAGGCACAAACCAGGACAGAACGCCAGCGGGAAATGCACAAGATCCAGAGTTCACAAAGTCCATCCCCTACGGGTTAAAAGCAGCTCAAGGAATCACGTTCCTTCTACGCACACAAGAGCTTATTCCCAGGACTTGTTCTTTGCTGGTGGTGTCCTTTGTGGTCAAGGGGTACTGAAGGACTCTGCTTTTTGAGTTCATTAACCCAATCGGCCTGGGGGGACTTGCATGATTTTGTGAATATAGAGTGAACGCTCCTGGGGGTTGTTTTCTACTGACAAATATATTCAGGTTTACTCAGAAGCTCAGGTCTCTGTCAAGGCTATGAAGCCTTGTAATACTTATCTGGAATTCCAGATGTCCCGCTGTACCCTGAAACACTATTTCTAATCAGGTTGTATGTCATCTGGAAAGCCCAGCCGCATTCACGGCTGTGCCAGTCAGCTATCTGGGCAGGGCACAGGCAATTAAAACTTGGTCTCGGCAAGAGGTGCTGAACAAAACTATCATAATTCATTTCTCTTTTATTTTCAAGGACCAAAAGAAAACAAACGCTGGAAGGCAAAGCAGTCCATTGACTTAAGGGGGGGAGCAGAGCTGGAATTAAAACGGAATTTTTAAACTGCCATGGACCAGATGTTTTGTGTTATGGCTACAATGGCTTCTGCAGGATATTATCTGCAAAGTCCTTTTGGGATCTTGGGCAATGAGAGATACTATATAAACACTGATATTAATTATCCTCCTATTGTGAATGCATATCAATGTTTTAAAATTTCAGATGTCTCACGTTAACATTATGGCATTTAAAACCTGATTTGCATTTAAAACCAAGTGGGTTTTGCTTTCAGTCCCGAGAAGTACAGAGCTGGCTACTTAACTAAAAAGGGGAACTACCGAAGTGTCAGCGCAAGGAAACAAAGCAGCTGGGGGTAATCTTTGAACTAGTCCTCACGCGTTTACCCCTTCCCTTGTGTCTGTGAGCGTGAAAGGTTTACAGAACTCTGCCTGGAGATAATTGCTTGCACTGCAGTGAGTTTCTAAATAAGGTGGTGTCCCAAGCTCTCTCATCAAGTAATGAGGTTTTCTTCATAAATACTGTAGTCACCTTGGGTTTTCTTCATGAGCTCTAAAGCTTCAGATACTTTAAAAACGTATGTCAGTTAGCACTAAATGCACTTTTCAGAGTTGTATTAACAGGCAAATCCCCTAAAATATCATTTACAGCAGACTCGGTTCCATTAGAGATCAATACTCTTCCCATAAATCCATCCTATTTTCCTAGCTCTAAAGATCCCTAAAAATCTGGCATTTATGCTCGTGCAGCCGCTTGCTCGGTATTTTAACAGCCTGCTGAAATTCAGCGTTTTACCGGAGTGCCACCTGCTGGGGTCTGCACATGGCAGGGGCATTCGCTGGGCGGTGGGAGGAAGGAGGAACACGGGCCCTGCCTTCCAGGGAGCGGGGAATGAGAAACTGAAGAGGCTTTGGTTCTTCAATACTGCCTACAGCCTTAGCATATGGAAAAAGTAAACCAGTTATTGCAAAGGAAGCAGTAAGTTGGTAGCACAGGCAATACTGGAAAATTGTTGTACAATGATCACAAGAAAGTGGAGAGAAAGAAAGGATAAACAAGATACATACAAACGTTTGCAAGTGTTACAGCTTAACATGTTACCTCTATTCAATCAAGATGTACTTAAAACATAACGTTTACAGTGTGCTGGCAGTCATACCAGTCAAGCATGCACGTTTCAATGATTACTTGTGATGCGCGCTCTCACCTCAGTTCGGTGTGAGGAGGCTGTCCATGGACAGCGTGCCCACGGGGCCCCAGACTGCCTGGAGAATCATATGGGTCATTCCGGTTCAGAGCTGGAACCCGAAAGCCCAACTGAAGTCTGAATAGCAGTAGGTGAGTAAAATCTCACTTTCATTCATCTGGAGATCAGGATGCCAAGTCTGCAGTGGTGGTGATGATCTCAGCTTTATGCCCTTGGAAGCTTCTCCTTTCTGACCCTGAATAAGTGCACCCATGTTTAATTTTCATACACATCAGACCACCCCTCAACTGAGTCTCCCAGTCATTCTCACTTAATCCCTTTCGGTTTGCATCACAGAGCGGTTTCTGAAAGGCAATGTTGATTACTTTCCAGTAAAATGAAACCAGAAGATGTGTTCCAGCAGCACCCCCTCTGTGCTCCAGCTGCCAACGTGTTACTCCACAGAGCATCTGCTAGATGGAGCCCAGAGTGAAAAACCCCAAATATGTGTAACATGGATGTTGCATCCTCAGCAACATTTGAATCTGCAGTTCAACCCCTATTGCACCGCATTACTTTATCATGTAGAAATAATCTAGATAGCAATGCTTCTTTTTGTATTTCCAAACTCCAGTATTGTGTCATGATAAACAAATAGCATCGCTTCTTCTTGTAAATCACAAAAGACACTTGGTTCATTACACCTACATTTGCAGCATGCCGGTGCCCACTGCCTACATTTTCTCAGCTGTGCTTTCAAGGGAAAACGAATGATTTTGTCACATATTCAATAATGGAAACTCCATATATCTGTCCCACCTCACACGACATTATTGTCCCGCTCATCTTTGCTATGAAAAATCATCCGTCAAACAGATACATTCAATTCTTTTTTGCGCAATACTGGGTCACGCAACAACAACAAAAAGTCAGTTCATAGAAGGTTTTCTCCCATTTACTGATACTCCTTTCTGTAGAAATCATACTGAGGGGGATTACCGAAGAATGGAAATATTAGTCTAATATTGAGGATATTGTGCTTTACTTTACAATCCTGTTACAGATGTCTTGTGTAACTTTGCCCAAATACGTCAGCGTCTGCCTCAAACCAGTACGTGTAGAGTAGAAGTACAACTTCCACACCTCTCCGGAATGAATCTGTTCCCAACTGAGGCATTGGAAGTACATCTGCAGCTGGCCTGGGACATCACTTCGGTCCTTCCAGAGATCTCGCAGATAAAAGGAAATGTTAATCCTTGTGGTCTAGACCAGAAAGTCATTCTGGATTTAAATTGATGCAATCTAACAAATATCATCCCACTGTTGATTACTCATCTGAATATGGCTAAACTGGCTCATAAAGGTCATTAAAGGCACACTAAATTGAATTTGGCTTGGTCAAATCCACATGTGCCAGTGGAGTAATAAAAATATTCGCAGTCGTGCAATTTAGTTAAAAAATCTGACTATCCGTGTTTTAAAAGTATTTGCGAACTGTAAGAGGAGGTAAGTGATAGGTATGAAAGAAAAGAACCTAATTGTACAAACACCGATCTTTTCAAAATCCTACGTTGTATCTCCGTCGGGCACTCTTGTCTAAGGAAAAAGGAGGTGTCTAAGTAGCTGCTCTAATAGGTGAAACATCTCAGCCTTCGGGCTGTAAATCAGCCTCTCATTGTTGAGGACGAAGGAGGGAGTTTACGTAGAGACTACTTTATGCTCCATTCTCTGGGAGTTTTCCTATTGATTCAAAAAGGACTAAGGTCAAGCTCTACTGCCTGCTCCGGGGTTTCCTCTGTGAAACATCTGTGTTTGATCACTGCTGGGTAAAGAGTAAAGAATTAATTTAGATAATGCCTGCGAGAGGGCAGTGAAGTGGAGGCGAAGAATAGGAACCAACAGAGTCTGTCCTTAAGCTACCTGTTACTATCATCAAACATGTACTGAGAATAAATAAATACAAAATAAAACATTATAAATAAGTCCTGCCTGTAAGGGGCTACGGTCTGACTAAGAAAGCAGCACTGAATAAAAGCTGTATGTCAGGGCCAAGCTGGAATCCCAGTGCCCACAGCACATTGCCCCCCGAGCGCAGAAGCAGCACTGCAGCTCCTGCCCCGGGGAGGCTGCCAGCCTGCCCTGGGAGTGCTGCAGGGCTCTGCCTCTGCCCCGACCCCTCCCTTTCAAATTACGCCTGATGTAAAAATGGAAGAAATGTAAAGGATGGAAGGTGGGAGCTCACTAAAGTAGAAGCTCATCTCAGAGCTGCCCTGGAGGTAGGACCTTAATTTAATGGTGCCCTGAAGGTAAGACAAGACGGAGCAGCAGCCAAGAGCTGGCTCGGAAGGCTCATCCTGGGCATTCGCCGTCTCCTTTTGGAATATGCAGTGTTTGATTCCTGGCTTAGCAGAGGATTGATGCAGTGTTTCCAGAAAAGCTGATATAGAGGCGTGTGCCCCCCTCCCAGGGACTCTTGCAACTGGAGCCTGTACCCCAAGGTCTCACTGCACAGCAGCGAGCTCCCAGTGCCACCGAAAAGCTGCTCTGCCTCTGCTGGTCCGTCCAGCTTTTCACCTGGCCCGTGCTGCTCAACTGGGACGCCCTCTGCCAGCCTTTGGTTATGATGGGGTACGTGATAAAGGGCTGAAACACTTGTTTAGGTGTCCTGGGGCCTCGTTTTATAGCTTTGCCATGCCCTTGAGCATGCAGCAGAATACCAGTACGGGCATGCATTCACTGCAAGAGCTAGTTCCCCAAATTTAGGCGATGGTGTGCAAGAACAGACACAGGACCCGAGCAGCCACCACTCACTGCCTTGCAGGGACTGGCGCTGGTCTTCCTATTCACCCCCTCAGTGTGCCTCACATTAGGCAGAACCTATTCATGGAGAAAGATATCTCTTGTCAAGAGTTAATTATTAATAGATAAATTCAATAGAGAGTTTTAATAAAAGATAAGATTAACTCAGCTCAGGTATCCCAAACCTAGATATCATCTCTACATTAGTCTGTCTGGTTCTTTAAGGATCTCTTTCATGCCTATTGCTCCATATCTGAATAAGCCATCATATCTTTGTCCCTTCGTTCTCCCTCCAATTATCTGGACATTAACTTTTTTAGAAAGTCATAGCTTTGGGGACACTAATGCTTTGCTATATCCCTGCATTTACACTTGTACGCTTCTCCGAGGAACAAGAATATTCCAAGTTGCAGCATCAGAGCCCTGTAGGAGGAGGAATTTATACCAGCAGAACTTCCACCCCTGCTTTAGGGGAGTAACGTCAGACCCTGTGGCGGGGAGCAGGGGACTGGGGACCGCGGCCACCTCCAGCCAAGAGCCGGTGTTGTGCCAGGCCCTGGCACGGGGGATGCTGGAGACAGCAAAAAGCTGTCCCTGTCGCAAAGAGCCCGCTCTCTGACTGGGGGGGCTTCAAACACAGTCACTGCTTCTTCCCCCTTTTTGTCTGTAGCTACCCTTTTTACGCTGGAGAGTAATGTTAGTGTTTCCATTGCTGTACAGAGAAACTATTTTTGTTTGCTGAGAGTATTATTGGTCGCTTCTCTTCTTGACCAGCAAAATCACATTTCAAGAATCCATAAATTAATACTACTAATAAAAATAAAAAGTGACACAGAGATGTTAACAACTATATAATTAATTTGCAGTGAAAGGCCAAGTAAGCCACAAATCCTGGAACGGCTGATGCCATTTTACTTTCACAGGTGGCATACAAAAAAGTCTAAAGTAAATGGGTTTTCTTTTGAAAGAAGTATTAAAAAAAGGTTTCCAGTGTCAGTATCACCCTTTCTTCTTCCCTTCCTTCCTTCCGTCCTTTAAATGTTTCAAGTTCTAAATTTGTTCAGCAACTAGGAAAATCCTTGTAAAGCCCATTTAATGTTTACAGATGTTTAGTGGCCGGAATAGCAACTTCCTTTTACATTTCCCAGCGGATGCCTCATGCTTCATATTTCCCTGAGCCTGTCACGGCGCGTTACATCACTCTGGGAAGCTGAAATAAAGGTGAATCGTTTGTGAAGTTCCTGTATCTCCTTGTGGTCAGCTTTTCTGATCGCATCGGAGTAAACTGATAAAGCAGCAGCAGTTTCCCTCAGGATGAAGAGATAAGGTTTCAGATGTACTTCTGACGGGCCGTTGGGCTGAGAAAAAGGACTGGCAAGGGATTGCATCCAGAAATTCCATCTTCATCCCCTCTGCTCTCCCCGCCACTGTTTCTGCAGCCGTGGTCACACATCCTGCTCTGGCGAGCACCTCCCGCTACTGGCCACCAGCACAGCTCATGCGGGGATGCTGGAGGGCACCGGGGCAGGGCAGCCGGCACGTGGCACGTGGCACATGGCATGTGGCAGGGCCAGCGCCAGCCCCATCTGGGAGCCCCAGTACCCGTCCAGGGACCCAGCTCTGCCAGCCACTGACCTCGGGGACAGACGACAGCCACCTCCTTGCCCAGAGGATGCGGCAATAGCATTGTGCTTCCCCGAGTGGCGGCATCTCTCGGCTCCTGCTGAGCTCCCACTCACTGTCTAACACCTGGCGTGGGGAAGAACACGAGTTTGTCCCCCGTTTGACAGTCTGCTGAGGGCTGCACATCTGCCCAGCACATCCTGCCCCAGAGCGGTGCGAGTGCCCCTGCAGCAGTGCTGCCATGGACGCAGCGGAGCTGGGGGGCTAGAAATGAATGACTTGCCCACTACCACTCGTGGCAGAAGAGTTTCCATCCAGAACTCCAGGGCTAGCTCACAGCCCTCCCCCAAGTAATTCCCCTGTCTCTCCAGATACCTCAGGACCATCTTACATCAGTAGAGCTGCAAACCCGTACACTTTATTTCCTTCGGGTTCTCTTCAGAAATACTTAGCTCCTAAGATGCGTTTTAGCAGGAGGACGTTTGCTCGCCCTCCGGCTCCGCAGCCCCTAAGCCCGTTGCTGCCCTTCCAGCTGCCTCTGGTCCCACCGTCGCTTCCCGTCAGCCTTTGATGCGCTGGACTCTGCAGCGTAAGGAAATATTAAGCTTCTCACCCACGGTGCTGCGGATTTAGATGTTGACTTTTTGGATAAAAAAGATAGTTTTAGGTGATAATATCAGAGGACCTGCTGAATAGAAATAAGGACAAGGTTTGATCCCAAAGGTGTGGCGGAGCAGCAGTGGCTGGGAATACCCGTTCACGGTGAGTGTCAGCAGTATAATGCCTCACAAATGAATGGCAGTTTGATAATTTGTTGTGCTTAGTGCTGTTTTTTGCTGTTTGTGTAAAGAGCTGTCTGACATCCATCACATACAGGAGGTGGGTAATAAGTAACAATCCCAGATGTGAACCCACCAGAAGTTTGTTGCATCCTGGCTCACCCTTCCTTAAACCCTCTCCCTCGGGGACACCCAAGCTGAGATGCTCCTGGCTGTTTCTGCAGCACTATCATCGTGGGTTGCTGGTGGGGTTCTGTCCCTATGGCTGGCGTTGCCCCGTTTTTCACGGTTGCTCTGACAGGTCACAGAGCCGCAGTGTGTTATTTCTATTGCCCTCTCGTGTCTTGGCATCCGGACATGGACACTGCGTCGCTGCTGGGCTGAGCCATTTGTATCAGTACAAGGAGTTTCTTATATGGTTATAATTTGCCTTTCCAAATAATTTACTTTTTGTTACAAAATCCAAAATTCCTTTAATTCCAAAGATAAGTCCTTTTAAAAGCTCTAGAAATCTCTCTGAATCACTGTTAACAATACATGCTGTTGAAAGAAAATAGTTACATTTTCGTTATCCATAACACAAACAGCTTCTTTTGGTTTTGTTTTGGCTTGTTCTTTTTACTTTAAAAGTAGCATGTAATTAATCATGGATAAGCATGAGTTGCTGACTTCTATCAAGGCACTTGATTTATTTTGTTGCTTCCTTAAAGGCAAGCAGTCTTTATACCTAATTATAGAAAAGGCTTATGCTCTAAAATATGCAAAATAACTATATAAATCTGTAAAATTAATAATATATGTGCCCATGTTTTGACATTGCCAACTTGAGCTAATTTCTGCTGAAGTTAGTGGACACTTCACTGACTGAAATCAACAGAAGAATTTCTGCAGCCTTCCCTGGACCAAGTGAAAACCCAGTTCAGGAATATGTGATAACTCCTGCATCTCAGGGGTGTCGCAGACCGGTGTAAAACCGAAGCAGTGACGCTGCGATCACTTTCAGTCCCGCCGCGTGAGGCGCAGGCAGGAAGGGGTGGAGGTCGGCTTCCAGCTGGAGCTCCGCGCTGAGAACATTTCTCCCATTTCTCCTGTCTCCTGTTTTTAAGGGGCAGAGATTGTTCTCTAAGGAGTGAACAAGAAATATGTAAAGAATCACCCAGGCTCACTTACGGGGTATTTTTTCATTACTATCTAAGGAGAGGTCTCTGTATTTTGTTGTTAGATAGTCAGATTTTCCATCTTTGGAGCCAAACCTTTCAGTACTTTCTCAATCAACATTCCAATTGATCTGTCATTGCTCATTTTAACTAAGTAGATACAACAGGATTAAGGCCAAGTTTAAAACATGAATAAAAGCTCTTTGGAGGATGAGCTATTATGTGAAATATTGCTGCCCAGGTTTTACTGGGGAAATATTCTTGCTGCTTGGCAAATCTTCTTTCTGAATATCCCTGGCGTAATCACGTGATGGGCGCCCAATTTGCCAAAGATGCCCAAATCTCTGGGGCACCCAGTTTGCCAAAGACATCACCCCGAGTGCTTGACCAAGGCGGGAGAGGAGGTTTAAGGCCGCCCAGCCTCAGGCTGCCCCTTCCCAGGTGGGATGCAGCAGCGCGGGCGCTCAGCACGTCAGGGCTGTGTCCGCTGCCTTCCAGTAACGTCACCGCTCCCTTGAATTCCCAGTTTGCTCTGTGACAAGCCTTTGCAGTTTTCTAGCCGTCTCCGTATTCTTTGATTCTTTCAAAATTCAGGGCAACACAGGCTCGCACAAGTCCTCCCCCAGACAACACAATTTGTTTTGAGACCTGTGGCATGACAGGGCAGCGTAAAGCCCCTTAACCTCCCCACAGAGCTGTCAGTTCTCGTCCGCCCTGATTATTTCTATGCAGTTTATTTTAACATATGTACCCCCAATACTAACAGATCTCCTGTAAGCTATTCTGCCACAAGCAGAACTCGATGGAAGCATTTCCAGGCTGCACGACCCAGGTCCCACAGGCACGTTACCTGTTCCCCTGCCATCCTGGCACTTCCCCTTAATCTGGATGCTGTTTTGTGTAACCAAAATTAAAGATGCACGAGGAGCAGCCCTGGCATGAATGTTAATCACCAGTATTTCATCCTCCGAAGCATGCTGCAAATCCCTTTGAGCCCTGGCTGTTTCAAAGAATAAGAGAGGATTAGGGAGAGACTTGCTCAGCTGATTTTATTTTTACTGGAGCAAAGTTCCCTGCTGGCCGCTGGCAGCCAGGGAAGCGCACGTCGCATTTACATATACAGTCTTCCACGGGGACAAATCTATGATATTGCTACACGAAATCTTAATGAGCCAGATGGTCTGTACTGCTGGCTGCGCGGGCTGCGCTGCTGGGTGAGGATTACATCGGTGCGTCGGTGTGGGGAGGGACCCAGGGAGGGCGGCACGGCACCCGCTCGCCCCACGCACAGCCCTGCCCGGCTCGGACCTTTCACCGGGGCCGGATCCCCGCAGCCCGGGGAGGACGGTGAGCCCGCTCGGCTCACGCCATGGCATCCTGCGCCCGGCTGAGCTCCCCCCGCGAGCCCCACCAGCTCCCACAGGAGGGGATGTCCAGTGCCAAAGCCATGGCAGAAGCATTCCCACTAAAACAGGAAAGGGCACTGGTGTTTCACCCAAAGGCCACCTTCTGGGTTGCTTTCAAAGCGGTGCAGATGCAATCGGTGACCCCTCATCACCCAGAGCCAGGATATCGACTCAGACCTTAATGAGAGCTCTGCCTTTGTCTTCAGGGGACGGGGACTTCTCCTGTGGTAAAGGTTATACCTTTTAAATAAGGCCTTTTATTTTCCAATAGACACAGAACTCTGAGAAATCTGGCAAAGGCTCTGACAAAAATAACCCTGTTTTTGTTTCTGGCATCCCTATGGAGCATCAAATACATTGGTCCTCAATAGAGCCTTGAAGAATATTATTGTCTAATATCTCCGTGTTCTTGATCAAGGGATTATTGATTGTGATTTTAAACTAAAAAAAGTCACAAAGATTCAATACAGAAGTGGAGCCACTCATTAACTCACTATTCATTTAACACCGAGAAGTAAACACCTCCGACAGAATGGCTTCCGAAGTCAGTGAAGGAAGATTTTTACAAGAAATTGTAGATAAAGATTAAAAGCATTTAAAAATGAGTCTGCTAAGAGGCATCATGTAACCTGGAATGGTACTGGGAAAACAGAGGCAGGGAGGAGCGCTCACCAGATGCATCAGAGAAACGAGTTTGTCTGAGGGAACCTGCGGGTCACCAGGAGCTGCCGATGCCCAGGGCTTCAGCTGCCGCGGGCGGGAGCAG
This sequence comes from Dromas ardeola, assembly GCA_013398915.1. Taxonomy (NCBI): domain Eukaryota; kingdom Metazoa; phylum Chordata; class Aves; order Charadriiformes; family Dromadidae; genus Dromas; species Dromas ardeola. The sequence continues at coordinate 1,138,872 of VYZM01017511.1, forward strand.
GTACCTCGAGCTGAACACAGCGATGGCATGGCCTGCGTCACAGAGGAAGAGAAGGAAACCCATAAAAAGAAACAGTATTCCAGAAACCACAAAATCTTAGGTTTATGCAAAGCCCTGGAATTCTTCTGTGCAAAGCCGGGGATGGGGGGCCGCTGCCAGCAGGGCCAGCGAGCAGCCGCCGCGGACGCACAGGGACCTCCCAGCCACCCTCCTGGCCTCCAAACTCCCATTCCTGGGGCTTGGCGGGGAGAGAGCAGCGAGAAGAAAGACCCAGCCCCAGCTGGCATCTCCCGCCGCCTACACACATCTCTTTTATCCAGAGAACAAAAGAATTCCTCTTCCGCTGGTTCACAGGGTGTCGGGGCAGCCTGCTTTCTCCTTGTTGTGCCACTGAACTTAAACCAATAACAGAGCAAGACTCCAAGAGGTAACCAGTGTCACGGTCTTGAGCACTTACGTGTTTGGTCCAGTGAACCGCGACTGCGTTATCATTAGGATGGAGGAATTATAAGGACAATTGTGGAAAGACCTAAAAGCTGGCAGTGACCAGGCTGGCGTTAGCGGTGCTGCTGACACAGCAGCCCACCCGCCACCGGCTCCCCCCGACAGGAGAACTGACGGGGGACCCTGCAGTCCCACCAGCTTCCCTTTCCTCCCAGCCAGAAACCGCTCCCCGAAATATTTGGCTAGCTGATTTCATATTTGCTCAGGGGTATTTTATATCCACTTCTCATGAATACTTAGCAATTTACTTGGACATTTTTGTAAATCAATTTTAACCAAGTGGGGAATATTTTCATAAAACCTATTTTGAACATGCGAATGCAAGTGTTCATGCTGGAAGCCTCATTAGAAGAATTACAAGTAATATGCCATTAATGTGTCCAACAAAAAGAAATTAATTCTGAAGATGAACTACAAATGAACTTCAGATCAAGAATTGTCTGCAGAAATTACTTTGTGATGAACTGAATAGTGAATACCAGCAATTTGTGACAAGAAAATGAGGCAGAATTTATTGAATAAATTACTTGTGTTTTTGCTGTAGCGATGGTCAAGAGGTTGTTGGGCTGAGTCTACCGTTAGGATTTGTGCTCTTACTGTAGGAGTAAACTCTTTGTTTTCCTTCCTTGACCTGGCATTTTCAGTGATGACTGGGTTATTTTTCAAGACGTTAAGAAATGGACAGAGATAGATGAGAAAGAAAGAGCAACCTCAGGTTAAAAACAGCTAGCAAAAGCGAAGATTAGCCAAAAATGAGATCCAGCAGTGTGTTTTTTATAACCTCAGAAGGGTACCTTGCTCGGGTGGGGTGGGACAGCCCCTGCCCTGCCAGCCGTGGGTCCTGCCAGCTGCCCCAGCCCACACAGTGCCCACGGGTGCGGGCTGAAACCCATTCCTCATTCAGAGACTTGGCGAGAGAGTGTGTCACACCTTCATTGCTTGGCTATAGGAGTAGGTGAGGAATTTTTCATCGAAGCTATTAAAAACTAAGACAACACGTGTGCGTTGCTCCACTGGAGAATGGAGCCAGTACCAAAGCAGTGATCTCTGGTGGCTTCCAATGTACTGCTCTCCATGGACCTTGTACTGCTGCTTGGACATCATCAGCAAGACATGAACACGCATCCTGTTCAGTAGTACTCACTAGTGCACTTTTGTTCTCTCTCAATGGTAAAACCACAATATTTGCCATGACGACAAAATTGTGCTCATGGGCCCACTCTGCTGCCCCACATTGGTGAGATTTCCATGGGAGGAAGGGTGGCATCCCTTCCTCGGTGGTGGGCCTTCAGCACAGAGACCAGGTTGCCTCAGGGCAGGCGCAGGTGAAAATTAATATGAACTGTCTACACTTAAGAGGAAATTTTTATTTATAATTTTAATGACTTAGATGTTTCCCTGCATTTCTTGCATGACTCCCTAGGTGGCGGATGCTACCTTACTTAATGGAGTTATTATTCCATCAATATCTTCTTCATATTTGGGGGTGTGCTTCTTGGTGCTAATTTACACGTAAAGGTTGAGTATGAGCGTACGGCTAGATTCTGCCATTTAACCCACAAAGAGGAGTGCACCACCATCCGGGATTTCTTCTCCCTTTGACGGGAGTCCCCAAGCCCGAGTACGGGTAGCGGAGCCAGGTCCGTGGATGTGTCCGAGCCGCGGGGTCTCTGGGACGCTGCTGAGCCTGGGTGCGTCTGCGGGTTCATCTGCACCCACCGAGGGAGTTCCTGACCATGGGATTATTCCACGCCGCTGCCAAGTTCACTCCTCTGTATCTGGGGAGTTCTTGGCACTATGAATAAGTCACCAGGTGTTGCCCTTTTAATTACACAGAAAAGAAGCTCTTGTCATTCAGTAAGGGAAATGGTGAATAGTGGAGGCAGTTAAAGTTAGCGGGGACCCTCCTTTACTCAGAGGAGTTCTCCAATCTACGAGTAATTTCATGGATTTCATGGACCAAGATACAAATTTGCATATTATGAGCATTGGTCCGATTTCTGTTTTCTCAAGATTTATAGAAAGCTACTACTTCTGAAATACTGAAACAACCCTGATAAATGGCTCTTAACAGACTTGTGACCATGTCACAGAAGGCATTAGCACAGTTTGTACTAAAAGCCCACTTTTTTGACAATCTCAGCAGAATTATTCAGGGATGGATGAATGGTACATCCGCGGCTGGACTCACGGATTTACAGTCCGTGTGATGGAGGAGTCCAGGGACGTGCGTAGTGGTACTGGGAGGCTTTTTCTGATTCAACTGTCTGTGTTCTTTTACTGAAGACTGTCTCCTTGGACTGTCTCCTTTCACACGGCATCACACAGACGTATCTGTGACCTTCACAGATGTCACATCAACAAAGAGTAAGGTTCAGTTAAAAAAATGAATATAGCGGTTTCAGATCTGGAGTAAATCAGTGTAGCTTCAGAGGAGTCAGCAGAGAGATGCTGATTTACAGACACCGAGGAGCTTGTCCTATGATTACAAATAGTTTAAGTGAATTGTTACTGCCGTGCCAGTTCAGGGATCTGGTGATTTTACAAGAAAAAGCGTGTGATTCATTGCAATATATGAGCTTTCCCAGCACAGGGAAGTGCAGTGCCTGGAAATGGGCAATAGAACTACTGAACATTTTTTATTTTTATAAAAGCAGTACATGATAATGTGTATTTGAGGCTACTCGATTAAATGCACTCAAAGATCAGAACAGTAGCAAACTGATACCTACCTTGTTCCATACCTTCTGAAATTTCGTAATATATAACAATTTACCTTTCCCTACCTTAACCACAGGCAGCCAGCCTTCCTGCAGGGCTCCGTGCGGCGACAGCGGCTGCCCCCAGCCTCCCCTGCCCCGGGGGGACAGCTAGAGGACAGGGGGCTAGGAGGGGTCTGTGCTTGGGGACATTAAAGACCAGGGGAAATCATTACCAGCAATTAAACAGGGAAACCTGTAATGGTCAAGAATGGGGTTTTTTCAACGTTTCCACTTTTCTCAAAAGAAGAGTCTCAGCCTGCGTTTTCCTGACTGCGAATATAAACTGAGATCTATGAACGAGCCGATCTCAAACACGCGTGACCATGCCGTGTTGTTCTGACCACAGCCTGTGCTTTGGCTTCTTTGAGGGATGCAGACTTGGGAGTGGCAGCTCTTCTCCTCTTAGCCTATACAATACTTGAAAAATAAGCCTTTAATATGTAATAGAAGATTACAGACTGTCTTTGTATTCCTTATCTCTGAGTTTACTTAGCACGAAGACTACCAAAATAAAATCATCCATTATGCTTGAGATTTTTATTAGCTGCTAATGTGAGAGCTGACAAAAGACATGGTGGATTGCATCTGGCAGCGGGGCTGCAAGGGTGCCGGCGGCACTGCGGGGGGTCAGCACGCTTACAGCACTCAGATCTCCCAGGTGCATCTCCTGAATGCAGCAAGCATTCTTCTCTTTTAGATTTTGGATTAAAACAGATAGGTGATGGTTTGGGAATAACGGGAAACATTTATGACCCAGGAGCTGCTTTCCGTCGAGCTGCGCAGAGGCTCTTCAGCACCGACACTCCGAAGACTTTCACTAACCCTGGTGACGGGCGCGTGTTTCTTTCCTCTGCCCCCGTGAGACAGCCCCGCGGTCCCCGTGCCCGCAGCCTGGGGGGATACGCAGGTGGGGAATGCCGGAATGCCCACAGCAAAACCACCCTCCAAGGACCTCTTCCTGAAAGACGTCTGGGCCACGTTTCATCTCGTGCATGATTTCGGTTTTAACCTATTGAATCCCCACCAGAAGTGACAAAATATCAGAGGTATTAGTGCAATTGCTCTGAAATGGAGCTGGGAAGCTTTATAAAATACATTTACTGCCGTTATTATGTGTGTTATTCTCGGGGGACAGAGGACTCAAAAGCAGCAGCCAGTAAAACACATGTCAGCCAGCGGATTATCGCCAGAGACCGCAGCGAGCACAGCCCCTGGGCTCGCCTGGTCGCCGGCCACTGGCCCGAGGCTGCCGGCCCGGCGCAGGAGGAGGGAGCAGTGCTCAGCATCTCCTCGGCCTCTGGGCTCCCGTGGGCCGCCAGACTTCGGGGGTTCTGCCTTTTTCTTTTCTCTTTTTTTTTTAAACAACTTGTTTTCCTTACCCTGATCAAGACTTTTAAACCTTACGCAGCCCTGCATGCAACCGGTTTAATTGAGATCAGCAGCGCACTTTGAAATCCTCAGATAAAAGGCAATCTATAAATGCAACAAATTAAATTTCCAAGAGGAGTTAGGCAAGATAAGAAAAGTTCCAATCCCCATATTTGCATTTTAAGGAAATTTGAAGAATCTGGGGCCTATGTATATTCTAGAATATTTTTAGATCTAGGCATTTCACTTCTATTATTCAGGTCAAAGCAACACTCTTGTGTACCCTTCGCCTTCGAGGTGTCTCTATTTTTTTACCTCAATTTACAAGCCTGTTTTATAATTTAGGTAATTAGTTAGGTTGTGTGTAGGTACATATCCACATATATACAAGTTTTTATGTCTAGTTTGACTTTAGAAATAGAGAGAGGGTTTCCAATGCTGCAAACACTTCTGCATGCACTTAAACATACGTAATTAATGCCATGGAGATTACTGAAGGAAAACAAACTGCATTCCTGAAGACGATGGGGACCATTGACTTACTTACATTACCAAAGCAAGATTAAATAGAGATGCTTGTCATATAAATGGTCAGCTGAGAAATTCCCAAGTAAGCAAACTCAGAGTAAGAATTGCCGGTTTTTCCGGTGTCCATTTTCTTTCAGTACAGGTTTGTTTATGGGATTTTTTAGAGTCATTCTGGAATACTCAGAGGCAGGGAGTAAATAAAATGGAATGAAATCAAGACAGGTTCCTGCGATTCTTGTGTCAAAACCCTTTTTGGTTGGAACTCTGTGAATCTGGGAAGTCCTAACAGAGGTACGCACCAAGGTCCTTCGAGCGGCGCCCTCAGCCTTGTACCGCTTGTTGTCTGCAAACAAGTACATCAATATTGCAGTGATTTATCTACTGGAGAAGTGAGGTTCTCGCTGGATTGCAGAATGCATCTGGACCAGCCTAATGAGCACATTCTTCACCATCAGAGAGGCTGTGGAGGCCTTGCAAATATTTTACACATGATTCACAGAGCCAAAAGGTCTTGTTTACTGATATGCTATTTATACCTAGCTCAATTAAACCTCTTCGGAAAGAAAAAAATCAAGGATGCCAACACTGGCAGTGCTGTTAGAAGTGAGTATCTCCACGTTAGAAAGGTTAGAAAAACACCATTAATAATTTTGATAGATTCTTGCGGGCATATTTATGCCCTAGTCTTTGTCCAACCGCATCAAGTGTCCTGCACAGTGCGGTTCTGGCAGCAGCGGAGATCAGTCAGTGTAACCGTGTCCCGGTGGCAGGCAGTCCCTGGCCCTGCGGGCTAGCACGGGGGCTCTGGGGCAACGACCCCCGAGGGAGGGACAGATCTGGACAACCTCCTGAAACCGAAGACCTGCAGCTCCCTCCTGGGAGCCATGCTCTCCCGTCAGGGTGTTTCCTTAGCAGAAGTGTTCCTGCTTGGTCCCGCTCCTTAAAATGACTAATTCTCAGTGCTCAGTAGCTGCAGAGCCCTGGGGATGGGGAGGGAGAACGGGCGGTGTGAGCTGCGCGGGGCCTGGCAGAGGGTGATGAAGGGACACGTGGGACGTGCGGGAGCCCGCCACTCCGCTGAGTCGGTTCCCACGGGTCCCGGCTTCATGGGCTAGAAAAGAGGTAAATGGCCAGCAGGTCCCGTTCTTTGTGACAGTCACAGGCTTGGAGAGAGAGATGTCTCTTTAAAGGAGAAAGCTAGAGGATAATTCAAACCACTTGAATCTCAGTTTCTTGGAAATCCAGGTCTTTCAAACCTGATGGTTGAAAGAATGAAAGCTTATGCATGAAGTTCTATGTACTGCACAGTGCTGTTTCCTGGAGCCTTCGCAGCGGAATTAAATACCTTGCCTTGAAATTCACGTTAATGTATGTAGGCTCTTCCTGGTGCAGGAGCCAGGCAGAGCTCCTGAAGGCGGTGTGTCTCCCGGAGCAGTGTAGCCATACCTTACCCAACCCCTGAGGAACTGAAGAAGCCTGTGAGATAAGCAGGAACCTCCACGCGGCAGTGAGCAATAGCAGCATTGACATAAAATATCGAGGCGTAAATTAGCGGTGGAAAGTAAGCACAACAGCCTGTATATAACACTTTAAAATGATGAACCCATTAAATAATAAAGGGTTTGTTCCCTTAATACACTATTAATAAATTTCAAACCATCATACCTTTAAAAAAATGTACTTCGGTCAAGAGGAAAGCAGACTAATGTGGATTTAGAAAGAGGTTGGGAGTGCAACAAATTACAAATGCTTTCTACTTTATCAGCATTACAGAGTACTATTAATTTTAAAAATAGCTTTTAAAAACATACATGGCATAGCATAATGGAGATGGCTGTGTTTCAATACATCATCCTGATGACTCTTTCCACAGCAATGAGTTACGCAGACGCGCCAAGCTGTGTTTTGCGAGTATGGTATGCGCCATGCCGCAGCCGAATGTTAAAAAAAGCAGTTTTGTCTTTTGATTCAGGATTGTGCTCTGCCGGGAGTTCCGCGCGTGAGCGCACTCGGACGTGCTCTGCGTGCACGCCGAGGGCCGGGACGCTCCCTCAAGGAAGCACCATCCCTGCAAAATCTCCAGTGCCCGTTATCCCCATTGAGCGTCGGAATCGGACAACTAGTGCACGTTTTAAATGACTAAAAAATAAGGATGTTAATGGAAACTGCTAATGTAACTGAGTAGCTCCTTTAAAATACTTTGTCTATAGAAGTTTTCAGTGCTAATTGGCATGGGTGTCCTTAGAATGGTGCGTTATGTCTGTCTAAATGATGAAGGAGGTAGTTGCCATAGCAAAGACTGTTTTTATTGACTGCTTAAGGGAAAGAGACACATAAAACCGTAACTGAAGCCAGAAAATGAATTAGAAAAATCCCTGGGTAGCTCTAACTTATACTCAAGCTTGCTTGCTTGCCTTTTTGGTTTTTTTTTTCCTTAGACTGCACAGCTCTCTCCTCCTCATAACGTAGCAATTACAAACATGACAGAAGCGTGTAAAATAGCAGTTACAAACACGACACCTCCGTGCCGGGAGACGGGGCAGTGCCCACTCCTATGGACACCCCAGGACCCTCAGAAGACCCCCGTTATGAACACGACTGACCATGAGAACAGAGCCAGGGTTTGTATCATTTGGGGCATCGGGAATATACACTTGGTTTCTCGCGCGCGCGGCCTCATGTCTACGCGCTAAGTCATGGACTCCAGTTCAAGCGTTCTCCTCAGCTGCCTCATTACTAACTTTTTTTCCCCAAGATTTATGTGCAGAACTATATTGTCACTCCTTGCAGGTAAGAATATGACTTACAGAGCATGTATGTGCTGCATTAATGTGCTCCCTAGTCCCATTTTATTTTATTTAGTAACATACAAATATCTCTAATTTAGTCACCATTTACTGGTTACCTAATTCAACCCAAAAGACCAGAATTCACTAAAGGCAGAAGATTTGGTCTCTAAAAGCATTAGAATAATGATCAGACACGAGCTCAAGCTATACCGATAATGCTAGCAGAGCAATTTATTTTATTACTTTTATCACTTATAAAAAATAAATTTGTCCACCTAGAAATGGCAAACTCCATTTACCCGTGTACCGGTCTGTTCTACGTCCTTCCTTCAGGCTTTCACTCCTGCCGTCCTGCCAGGCTGTGCCCACCCAGCTGACGGGGGTTCATCGCCCGTTGGGGGCTGCAGTAATTGACTTTGTGCTCCTTTATGCCAGTGTCCAGTTCATGGATTTGGAGCTGCATTATCTATGATTCTAAGATTCTATTATCACATTCTCAGACAAACGAATATCAGATGCAAACCCATCTCTCTTCATAATGCCCATGTAGCACTTTGTTTCCTCTGTTGTTGATGTGATTATACAGATAAATAATTCTGCTGGAGCCGTGCTGTATAAAATCTTTATAATGACAGGTACAAGGAAATTCCTCTGCCCAGATTTACTTCCACATGCTGCCATGCAACTCGGAGCCATAAATCTGGCTTCATCTGCAGCCAACAGCCACATTCCAAAATCATGTTTTGAATGCATATGCGTGTCAGGCTGTGATGGATGGGTGCACACACAACGGTCACAATCAACCATGGCCAGCAATTCTCTTTCTTTCTGTCCCAGATTTTCCCAGTACTTCATATGTAAGTTTAATATCCAACGGCACCTTCTCCAGGTTGTAACTCACACCATCATGTGGTGCTTCCATAAAAACAGCTCTAGAGCTCCTGGTCCTAAGGAAAACAACAAGGGCACGTGATGCACTCATCGATTACAAACTCATCTGGCAGATTGAAATTTGTTGCGATGGTTGGCCCCCCTCACCTTATGCCAGATCACGTATCGTGTCCACGCTGCACCAGCTTCATGACAAATTGAGATGTTATCTGTTACCTCACATCCAGTAGAAAAGTGCAAGTCAACATCAGCATCACCTTGGCATGCTGGCCAGGGCAGCAGGAGTTGAGCTGGGTATCCATCCTTGCTCTGCGTCGAGTCTGTGTGTTGGGTCCTACGAAAGGACACAGGCTTCGGATTAATGGCCGGGGAGCCCCTGCCTGCAGAGCAGATTGGGTCTGTTTGTGTAGGATCCTGATACGCTGTGAGCTGTAACATCATTCTCTCATTTTTCCTGTTGTGTTATGATCAACAGCTATTATTCGAGAGTATTTCAGCTCCATTCACGATGCATACACAGAAAAATGTTCTGCACCATCATTCGGAGAGTAAACTATCTAGCTTAAATGAAACATGATCGTTTCTGCTTCAAGCAAACAAGAAAAGACTTTCTATTTTGCACATCACTGAGTTCTACATTTTGGCATTGTTTATTTTACTGAGCCTACATTACAGAATTAAAATATTAGTATATTGGTGTTATTTAGATGGTAACTTGAGTATATCTCTCATTTATATGAATTTCCCAGGAGGGAGATGTTTCAAAGACCTGATCAGGGAACAGAAACAACTTTATCTTTTAAAATCATGAAACATCCTCTCCCTTATTGCCGATCACAGGTTTCAGTGCCGCGTCCCTCAGAAATGCCCAGCAGTGTCAGTCGTCCCACGGCCTCTGTTCAGCACCTCTGCCCGAATCTCTCGGCTCCATGTCCAGCTTCCCAGTTCAGCACTCCCCCTCCCCGCCTTTCTGGGCTGTTTCTCCATCACCTTCCCAGCGCTCTGGGGTGAAGGAGGGAGGGTGCTTGGGCCTTAGGGTGCAGCCTTGTTCAAACGATCTCTGCTGGGAGAGCCCCAAACATGACGAATAGAGATCTCAAAAAGTAATTTATGTTTCCTAGAATCTGTGAAAGCGTTTGCTGTCTCGGTGAGCAGCGCTCCCTGGCTTCCAGCAGCGCTCCAGGGATGCCAACGCTCTGGCCACAGAGAGATGATCGCCCAAGACAATCTAACCGAAGGAAACGAGTGTGTCAATGGGAAGTGATGGTTTCACAGGGTCCCCGAACCTCATGTCTGCCTTCCCCCTCCGGCAGCCCCCTGAGCTGCGTGACCCTTGCTGCGAGAGCAGGGGAGGAGCGCCTGACCCTGGCGTTGGTACCTCCCCACGGCAGTTGACCAAACTGGACTAAAACCATGAGGGCTCGTGTCGGGAGGTGTCGTTTTCAGGTGTGCTGCTCTCCGATCTCAACTCCCTGGGCAGAGATGTGTTTTAATAACCCTCCATCTCGCCGCTGATTCAGACCGCGAGCTCCGTAAGGCAGCCCTGAGCCAAAGGAGGGCAGATTTTCCAGTGACAGGTCCACAGAGTTACAGCCCCTTAAATCAAATTAGTAGACAGCATCTGAGTGGGAGCCCCTGCGAGATGAACGAGCTGGCAGTTTTTAAAGAGTAACAACGAGGTAATAAACAAGATTAACACAAAACTAATGGAGGAATGGAGATAAATACTGGGAATGTCCATGTAATGTCGGAGGGGGTTGCATGCCAGACTGCTGGCAACGTGTTTGAGACAGGAGTAGGTAACTCGTACCTACTAAATCACAGCCATAAATCCTGCGCCGTGTTAACAGAACATGAATGATCTGCTCTGAAATGAATGGGAAAAAGAAAGGGAATTCACTGTTTGTGATAAAACGAGCTGCTAACCTAAGCTGCTCCTTCTTGTTCGAGCCAGGTTGGGAAGGGCACGTCAGCTGCCTGGCCATGCGGGTGGCTGTGCACGGGGCACTCGCTCCCCCAGCTTCTTAAAGATGCCCCCTGAAGAAGTCCGTGTGCTCAGGGTGCCACAAAAATGGCTCCTTAGCTGCTGTTTGGAAAAAAAGAGGAAATTTATACTGGCAAGTTGATTCTGAATTACATAGCAAGACCAAAAGAAGATGAAAACGGCCCGTTCCTTCCCTTCCAGACAGAGCCAATCCCTCCCAAAAGGCTAAGAGAGCCTACACCAACCCCAAACCGGCATCGCGGGTTTACAAAGAGATTTCAGTGCGTCAGATCTCCAGGTACTGAAGGCTTAGTCATTTTGGTTAAACATTAATTAAACAAAGGAGTTTATTGATTAATAGGTAGACTTACTACTAACAGAGGTACAAAAGCCTCTCCAAAGGAAAAGATGATTTTGTGGTGATGGCACAAGACTGAAGCTTTGCAGCTCTGATGCAGAATTTCCCTGTTATTGTAAGCAGGCCTCGTGAAGTTCCTTGTCCTTCACATTTCTTTGGACAAAACCTAGTAAGGGACAGTATTTTTTATTGTGTGACCTGATACACTTGGAAAAAGGAGCCAAGCTTTTGAACTGACAGGCTTCATCAGATCCCAGCTCTATCCACTCCACGGGTTCCAGCTGTACCAGCGTGTCTGGAGAGGTTTACCTTCTCTCCACAAGCCCTCCCGCCTTCTGTCTGCAGAAAGTGGAACAAGAGGGTTATTTTCCTGCTCCTCTGGAGCTGTTGAGCGTGGCTGTGCAAACACGCGGTTACAGTCCGGCACTCCTCCAGTACGTCTTTATTGGCCTCCACATCTGGAGAACAACAAAAGCGGAGACATTAGGAGGGGCTCGAAGGGCCGTGAAGTGGAGAAAAGCCTGTGGTGCTGGGCGCTGAGCTCTGCCCAGGGCCTGCGGAGATGCAGGAGCTGCTGCCGCGGCAGGAACGCAGCAATGAGCGGGGTGGGAGCAGAGGTGGACGCGGAGCCGGTTCTGCCGGGACCATCCCGGCCGAGGGGCTGCCAGAGTCCCGTGGCCAGGCAGGGTCTGTCAGGCGGCGCGGGGCTCACGTTGTCGGCACGTAAGCTCATACGTGGAGTGAGACCCGCCGGCGCTGTTTGGTGTCCTTACGGCCATTTGAGCAAATAATGGAAACTATTACATTTGGGATTTTGTCTGCCCGTATGGTACAGAGATGCCTTTCATTTTTAAGTGCTGCATGGTTTCAACTTGCAAGAACATTTGATAAACTGTAGCTAAACTATAGGGAAATAAATACTTTCTTTTAAATCCATAGTTGTTTTTTGAGCTTGTGAGCAACCAGTTAAGCCAGATGGATTTAGAAAGGCCCTACAGTGTTTTTCTGTTGAAATACCAAATGATAAACACCATTTTTCTTGTGTCCCTGCAGAAACAAGAGAGCCCAGGGTAACATAAAATTTTCTTTTACTTCCTTCCAACAATGGCACATTTCTTCTTTTAGAGGCTGATTAATATTTATTACTATAGTAAATGGCAACTTAAATATATGCTAGCAGTTCTGCACTATATCATTAATTTAAGAAAACAGGACACCTACTACCAAACTACAAAGGGTGCTTCTACAGTGAATAATGGCGGCGATCCGGCAACCTTTTATAAGGAATTACTGAAGCATTGTGATACCGATTTAAATGGCAACACGTTACCATGCAGAAGCAGATCATTCCAACAGTACGTGTGATTCCCTGGGCAATCAGTAAGCGAGGCGCCTTAGGTTATGCACTGCGAGTGGCAACAAAAATATAAGAAAGCAGGAAAACAGCCACAACCTGAACATGGAAATTAGTGTTCTCCTCATAACGGCTGCTGAGGGAAGTCCTTCATCCCCTGTCCGTCCCAGGGGTGCAGGGACGCATTCGGCGGGGCTGCGGGCATTACCGCACCTTTTGTAAAAGGCTAGTCTTGAGTTCTTCCAAAAGAGGGTTGGAAGTTGGAGCTGGGAGAGACACTTTTGGGGCTGTTTTTCAATTAAGAAGATACTTTGCAGAGGAGGAATGTTTGTTTTCAAGTATTTTTCTTCTTGAGATTCCTGAGTTATTTTCAGATGTGCCTTTCGGAAAGTTAAAAGAAGACTCTCAGTGTCAAAATGAAAAACTATTTAATCCATAGAACTACATATCAGACTCTGAAGAGTAGGATCAGATGAGCTTAGGTCTACTTTGTTAATGGCTCTATTTTGTAACTACAATGATCCGCACAATTACTTTTGTTACTTTTGTATTCTTGCACTTCTAAGATTCCTCACTCCGGTAGTAAAGGTCTTAATGCCATGGCACTGCAGTCCTCAAATAAAGACCACTCAGACAGCCTGATACAGACACATGCAGAGAGGGTGACAGAGATACTTGGTGCAGGACCAGAACAGGAGGTCACTACTTTATTTAGACGTCCACAGGATGCACGATAAGGACCCAGGGTCGCTGCATGGGTAGGCCTCTGCCATTGGCAGGCCTCAAGATTTACAACCCTGACCCAAACCGCTCCTGCTGCAGGATGGCTTCGCGGTGGCTCAGGCACCACAACTGGCTCCCATGGCCATGATCTGTAACGGCTGGTCGTTGTCTGCCCCACCACCCTCATCATCTCCAGCGCCTTTCCCACTGTGTGACCGGCCAGCGCCCTCCGGATCCGTCTGCTGACCTCTTACAGCCACATACGTCAGCGAAGCACAGACCTTCACCCTGCGACATCCTTTCTGGGACCTTTCTTAGTTTCTCTGTGTACGCCCACGGCTTTCTCAAGAGGTTTTGCCTCATCCAGATTCAATTTCCTCCCTTCCCAGATCTGCCTTCCTACCAGGTGGGACAACGCCACTCCTTGGCAGCGTGGCCAGCTGGGCAAAGGATGCTCACCGGGCAATGGAGACGCGAGGTGGCCGCCCCGTAACGTCCTCCGCTCTCAGCACTGGGCAACGGTGATGCCGACCACGGAGCTGTGCCCATCGTGACACCGGCCCCTCCAGAGCCTGAAGGATGCTTTGGCTCGGCACAGAAGCTGGTTGTGCCGGCAGCCGCTTCCTGACGGGTCCGGCTGCACTGGAACAACTTCCTCTGAGCAGCATGGCCAAGGCAAAAGTAAAAAAAGTCCTTGACTCAAAATAAAAGGGCGAAAAGGATGATTAATTTTCTTCATGAACGCCGTATGTCATTTCTTACTTTATAGATAGGCTCACAGAATTCAGGGACTCGGACTGATACAGGATTTTAAGAGCTTTACTCACTACAAATAATCTTTTGATGATGAAACTAACTGCGTAAAGCTTTGGAAGAAAGACCTTGCATGAATATAGCCAAATTAGGAAACCCATATCGTAACAGCTGGATTCATAACCACATGTACTGCTGTTTTATTTTTTAATCTACATTACTGGATCTATTTTTGACTACAAACTAGATGACTCATTTGATCACCACTAGTGAAAAAAACATAGTATGTTGCCACAAAATACTTCTTAGAGTTGATGCAGTGGTTTTTTTTGCTTTCCACCGCAATCATATATCTCTTTACAAACAACCATGGGCAAAATCAGCACACACAGGAATTTGGCTTGCTTCTTCCAATAACCAAGGAGCTGCCTGGATTTAATTGTCATTTGTCTGCCCCTCTGATTAGTTTCTTCCATTTATTTTCCTGTCATTTTTCTTTGATTGCTCTGCTCTTATTGAGAGTCCGAGAGATGAAATTTTTCTTCAAAAATATTTCAACCAAATCTGTATTTTTTCTACTACGCTCGTGGAAGACGGGCAAAAACTTAACCAAAAGCAGCTGCGGAGCAGTATTTTCTACTTCATTTATCCCTTTATGTTCGTACAAAAGAGAAAAATTGAAAATTAGCCAAGAATGTAATACCACAAATTCTCTCACTAGAAAACACAGCATAGTTTGCAGTAATCCCTTTAGCCATCGCATTAGCTTCTTGATCTGCAGCGCACAAACCCCGCTCTCAGAGAGGCCAACGACTGCCCCGGCTCGGGCAGACCCCAGGCGCTGAGGCTGTGGGGGTCCCTCACCCCCACATCGGGGGCGATGGCTGCGACTTCAACTAGCTCGTGGCATCAGAAATATTTACAGCTGTTGGCCATCTCTGTTGTCTCTGGGCCCAGTTCTCACCTGCATCAGTCAAGGAGCAAGTCAAGCAGCGCTTTTACATTGAGAGTATCGGCGTGGCTCTGCGCTGGGCATGGAGCAGTGCCGACGCTCTGGGGGAGCTCTGCCAGCCCCACGGCATCAGCCGGCGGGTTAGCACCAAAAGTCATCTTCAGCTCCCAGGTTTCCTTCCCCTCTCCGCAGCAATGCTTTTATTTCTTCGTAACAAAGCAGGTCAGCATCAATTCCAGGCAGAACTTTGCCCCTTTCCTCCATGTGGGATTCCTGAAGAAATCAAGAAATTCTTAAGAAAATCTTTCTGCTCCCCCGGCGCTGCCTCTCTCCCGCAGCGGGGCTCCAGCCTCGGTGGCCTGGTCCCCACACGCCTGGTCCTGTCAGCCCCCACCCACAGCCTGGCCCCGACTCCCCACCCCAGCAGCTTCGGGAAGACCTCGCTGCATGTCACCTCTCCACCTCCCTCGGGACTTGCCCCCTTCCCCTGAGAATCATAGAACCACAGAATGGTTTGGGTTGGAAGGGACCTTAAAGCCCACACAGTGCCACCCCCTGCCCTGGGCAGGGACACCTCCCACCAGCCCAGGTTGCTCCAAGCCCCATCATTCCCCAGGTTCAAAAGTCCGAAGGGCTGGGGAGCGGCTTGCTCCATTCTTCAAAGCCACGGCTGAAACAATCCGAGTGGCAGGACTATAAATGAGGAATAAAGCTGCAACCTCAACTGAGTTTTAGACCCTGCAAAATCCATCTTAGAAAGTACAGATTCTGACCTGAGAAACGGGTATTGCTCAAGATGCTTTAAATCACAGAGAATGATGCGCTGGGAGGGACGGCCCTCCGCAGATGACCTAATACGTCTTTTCCTCCCCTGTCCTCAGCGACTCCAATGAACTCCTGACCTTGCAGACCAACAAAGACAAACTCAAAGGAGACGGGAAGTCTGGCTTCACCTTCAGCATCGTGTCAGAAGCTCTACTTGGTTCAGAAGCAATTACTAGTGCCAATCTCTTACTGCCATTCCATCAGCAAGCAACTATTTTTTTGCCCGTGGTACAGGCTTCTGCCTTCAGAGCTCAGCGCCCGCCGAGGGCACCTCGGGCAGCAGCACTCTGGTGACACCTCTGCGGGGATAGTTTTGTCCTCATAAAAGCTGCCAGTGAGTCAACAGGAAGCTGAAATCTCTGTTTCTCATAGTGGAGCATCTTTCCCCTTTGTCCATTTGTTGGCAATTTATGGGGAATGACTACTGCAGAGACTTAGCTGTGTTTAGTCATAGGATGGTTTTGTCTCTTCCTAGCAAAGAGCTAAGTATAGCACAGACTCATTATTCAGAGGCCGTCAGTGATAAGTGGTGTTGGCATCCTTCCCGCGGCGCAGTCTGAGCAGGGGGTCGGGTCCTCCTCAAGGCCAACTTTAACTTGCCTTCGCCTCCCCCTGACTCCCCTTCGCTCCCTGCGCGACCTGCTGCCATGCGGGAGCAGATCCCATCCTCAGAGACAACGCTTCTGGCGGTTTATTCCCGATGACAGGCTGAATTGTTCCGAAACCTAGAAACTGAAGCCGGCACATCCAGCTTGGCTGAGTTTCCCGTCTCTGGGAGCAGCCACCGTCAGGTACTTCTCGAGGGGTTTCTGAGCATCAGGAGTAATCCACCCCTGATACGGCTTCTCGCTCTGGCTACGCTTAGCTATCGCCTGTCATGATTTATTTGTGTCATCATTAATGACAACAGCTCCAGATGTATTTTATTGTAGATAAAAGCATCTAGGATGTTTTAAAATCTTATTCTAATCTCAGTTTTATTATCTTCCAATATACAGAAATCGTAGAGCCTAATTACACGCTGTGTCAGGCGCTGTTGCCACGCTGCTGAAAAGCCCTGAGAGGGACCAGGGAGAGGCTGGTCCCTGCCCTGGCACCCGGAGCCTGCTGGTGCGCAGCTTTACTACTGCCATTTAAAACTAAAACCAAGAAACAAAAAATAAAGCCCAAACCCAGCACTTGTACGTGTGACATCTCCCAGCTTTAGCCACCCACAAACAGATGGCTTTCTCTCCACGCTCATCCAAAGTGCGCCCCTCAGCCGTCCCCGGGGCCGGGTGACAGCGGGGCAGTGCCACCGCTCCCCGCTGGATCCTGGCCCATCACCCGGGGCCTCGTGGCTCCCAGAAATCCCTTTGTAAGTTCTTTCCTATTTTCCCAGGTCGCCATGTGCGTGTGTGCATTGGGAAAGTGAGATCATGTCACCCCATTGCCATTCCAAATGTTTCCTGGGGCTGCCAAGCCCTTCGTGGCCCGGGTTTGAAAAACAATATCCCTGTGCTGTCCCCTCTGCTCGCTCCCAAAATGCCTCTGGAAGGTCAGGTTCAAACGCCCTCCCCAGGGGGACTTCATCTCTCCAGAATTTCTCTTCTGCCTCTGCTTTTTAACCCAAATTTTTTGAGGCTTGTTTAAGTACCTCTTCTAAAAAAAAAAAAAAATCAGGTATTTGCTCTGTGTGTCAGGCACATCCCCGCTCTCGGGGGCCGCCAGCCCCTGTGGCCCGTGTGCTGTGCCAGCCCGGCGTCACTCGCACGGCTCCAGCCCGTTGCTTCTCCTGGGCAGGGGGAATCCCCCTCCCCGGCCGGACCCTGCACCGCTCAGTGCCCGCTGCGCCGCAGCATCGCGCAGGGCTGCAGAGGGAAGCCCGGCACTCGCCAGCCTGGAAAATGATGTCGCCTCTGTCCCTGGGCGATTTGCAGGCCCAGGGGAGAATTTGGTGACCCACCCGCCCTGAGGCACTGAGCAGATTTACCCCTCCCCGCACGGACCCGGGCAATCCATCTCCTGGCTGGAAGCAGCAGAAAGTCCTTATCTTCTTCCGCAGGCTGAGGAACCCTGTACGAACCACGGCAGAGCCTGGCTGGAGCACTGGAGGGGAAATGCAGGGGAAATACAGGCGCCTGCGTCGCCTTCCCAGTCTCCTCCCAGTGAGGTACCAGCCTTTGCCACCATTCACTCATTTTCCTTTCCAAACGGCTGCTGTACATTGTATTCCTTCATTTCGGAAAAAGCTTACCCAGGTGCTGGGGGCAAAATGCGATGTGAGCTCTCGTAAACCCTGCCGGGGGCACATGTGGAAGCAGACGAGCAAAAGGGACATAATTAATCCTGAAGCACTCCCAGAAACTGAATGCGGGTCAAAACGAGCCCGGGGTGTTCCCTTCTCTGTGGGAATGTATGCAGGAAACCTCAGAAAAATGTACCAACATGTGGGATGTTACACGAACAAAAGAGTGTTCAGGATTTTTTTGTTCAAGTTACTGTTGTGAAGAGACAGTTTGGTCCTGAGCTGAGTTTGTGTTCCCTGCTCCCAGTAGCTCTGCTCCGACCATGGAACGTAAGGAGGCAGCTGGGTCCTGGTCACTGCTATTTCAGCAGGGTTTTTCCTGGACTCAGGCACGATGAGGAAGGGAGAACAGTGGGGGCCAGCGGGAAGGGGGAGCGGGGGGAGAGAGCTGGGAGCGGGAGGAGCCCTCTTACCCTCACCTGCACAAAGGGGCTTTGTGCTGCACCCCCGGCCGAAGCAGGAATGTTTGTTGAAAGCTGTAGAGACCTTGCCATTTCATGTAAGAAAAAACCCCAAAAGGCAATAGATTGTCATTCAACACTTAACATTCACTGGAATAACAAGCAAAGCATGGTTTTGGACAGTTTCTTCTGCTAAAAACATTTCACGTCTGTTTTCTGTGATAAACTGCCCCAGCACATTCCTGTCTGATTCGGGAAATCCATTTCCCTGTGCTTGGTGTCGGAGCCTGGGACAGCAGGATGGTGGGATGGTTGTACAGCAGGACAGGGGTACAGCAGGACAGTGGGACAGCGGGATGGTGAGACAGTGGGACAGGGGACAGCGGGATGGCAGGACAGCAGGACAGTGGGATGGCGCGGCAGGGGGACAGTGGGATGGTGGGACAGCAGGACAGCGGGATGGCAGGGCAGGGGGACAGCGGGATGGCGGGGCAGGGGGACAGCCCCCAGCCCAGTCAAGAAATGCGACTTTGCTTGAGACCTGC
>VYZM01017511.1:1158562-1190368 GCA_013398915.1 Dromas ardeola
TTTCCCTTTTTTCCCCCCATTATCCCCTCACCTCCTGCCTTCCGCCCCGCGGCAGCCCGCGCTGTGCCCGCCGCTGGGCTTGCCCGCTTAACGGGGAGTGCTGAGCCCCCCGGGCCTGGGTGGTGGCGGCTCGTCTGGCACCGGGCGCTGCCCCGGCGGTTTGCTGCGCTTTGGCTCTGTCCGTGCGTTTGTGTGTCCCTGCGGAGAACTCCGGAGCGGAACTCGGCCAGCGGCTGCTGTCGTACTGGTTTTGAGTAAGGCACTGGAGCAGCAGATGCAGAGAGGAGGCATGTCACAGAGCACGGCTGCTGCGCCAGTTGTTAAATGCCCGGGGTTCAGAGTGGGCAGGGGCAGTCTCTAAGTACTTAAATTGCTCCTACACCTCGACAGGGCAAGTCTAGCTGTGCGTTGTGCCCGTGCAGGGTCTGCCCCGTGATGTGCCTGGGGTGGTTCTTTCTATACAAGAAATCTACTTCAACCAAGCTTTTGCTGGGAAAGCAGCTGTTTGCTGTCTAAATTAACCTGCCCAAGCCCCTGACCTGCGCTGCTCTGAGCTTGCGTCCCCGGGGGAGCTGCCTGTCTCCCGTCAGACCCGCTGAAGTGTTGGTCCTGGTGCTGGGGCTGTCGAAGACTCGCTCTCCCCGGGATGTCCCGGATCCCTGCCACGGTGACTTTTGATGAGCAAAAGAACCAGAATAACTGAAACGCCCTCTTGGCATGGTGTTCAGCTGAATGGAAGGGATTTTAATTGCTGAATTAAAAAATGTGTGGAATGGGTTGCCGGGGAGCAGCTGCTCTTACGACCTTACTTGCTGTACCTTTGTCACCACATAATTAGGAGATGAGTTAAACACTTAATGTCAGTGCTTCTCGGTTTCCACATTGTTGTAATCCCATCTCTTGATGCCAGATGGCCCCGACTGGGCAGTGCCCAGTGCTGTGCCCTGGGACTGGCCTCTGTGGGGCTGCTGGGGCGCAGGGACACCCTGAGACTTTCCTGGGGGGGTGGCACCCTTTGCCGTGAACTTCTGTGAGAACTTTGTTCAGCACTGTCTTTGGAGCTCCCTCCCTGCCCCTGCTGTCGAGGTGTAGCTCCCTCTGCCCCCTTAGGTTTGAACTGGGCCACTGCTGGGTCTCAAGGAAAACTATTTGCTGGTTTTGTGGAAAACTGGATGCTCCTTGCGGGTCGCCCCAGGCAAATGTTTGTGTTTGGCCGTGGAGGGGCCACTGTGTTGCCATCTGGGTGGCTGGGGCTGTGTCCCACACTGTGCTCCCTTCTGCAGCATGATGCCCCTGCCCTGTGTATCCTGCCTGAAATACCTATTTTTGGGTGGGAGTGAGGGGTTCCTCCTTCCAGCTCTGCCCACCTTCCCCATCCCTGCTGACACCAGTGACTGCCCACTGCAGGGACCCCAGTCTGGCACCATGGGGTGACCCTGTCCCTGCAGGTGTGTGGGGTTGGCCAGGGCTTGGCAAGGACCTGCTGGGAAGGTCTCCCCTGGTGTGTCACCCCCAGAGACTCAGAACAATGTGTCCTCTGCTGGCAGGTCCCTGTTGCTGATAACCCTTGGCCGTGTCCATAGGCTCCTGGTTGCCACGGCTGCTGTGGGGAGGGCACAGCTGGAGGCCCTCGGGAAGCTCTTCCCAGTCACCGAGTGGAGACTGATCCCACAAGAGCGAAAACTGACCCTTTTTCTTGGGCACCGGCAGCTGTGGGCAGTGTGGTGTTTGCTGGGCTGTGGGCAGCTCAGTTCCCTCTCGCCTGGGGGGCCTGAGCGGGGTGAAGCCCCTGCCAGCAGCCCCGGGCTGGGGGGGTCCCCTGTGGGAGGCAGCAGAGAAGCGGGTCTAGACATGGACAGCAATGAGGGCTGTGCAAGTCGGGGCTGTGGAGCAGAAACATGCCCCGCAAAGCTTCTCGAGCATCGTCCCCAGGAGCTGGCGCAGGGGGGCCATGCAGCGGCGTGGGACCGGGCACCCGAAAGGTTTGGGAGTGCGGAAACCATCAGAGCCTTTCCAAAATGTGTGGCTGGATACTTAGGGATGCCCGGCTCCCCTTGGCGGGGGGGGCCAAGGACAAGGTGTCGTCTTTAATTTCACTAAAATCTGCAGAGGGACTAGCACAAGCCCTTCATCTGCAGTGGAAGGGCACAGCGTGTCCCCGCATGGGGCGAGGGGGGTGCCCCGTGTCTGGGCAGCTCTCCTGTCTCCTGGCACCTGAACTGGCACCGGGCATGTGGTATAAAAAAGGAAAACTCCCAGCTTGTTTGCACTTCCAAAGGGATGTGAAATGACATAATAAAAACAAGGAAAAAAAGAGACTTTGGATCACAGTCTGAATAATATATGCCCAAAGACAAATGGGCGTCCTCGCAGTAGACGGCTGTTTAATTTCCTGAAGTGGGCGAAGGGCACTTTTTTCTGGGCATGGGGCGGAATACTGTCAAATTTTAATTTGGCTTGGCAGTGCCGCACAACCAGTTTGAGCAAGTCGGGGAAGGCAAGTCTGGAACTCATTAGGGCTTGTTGCAAGGCCCTGAAAATTTGATTTTCAGTCACTGTTGGGTTCAATTATTGTTGATGTCTTGCCTAGCGTATTATGGGATTCTTTCTGAGGAAATTAAAACAGCATGAGTGGGACGGCGTTCTGTTTGGCAAATGGGTTGTTTAGATTAAATTCTAAATGGAGAGTTAAAACTCGAAACAAAGATAAAGCGTGATGGCTGGCATTTCGTGCGTTACTGGAGCTGGTTCAGCTGGACAGTGCAGGCAGCAGGGTTTGTGTACTCTGCCCGCTAAATTCACTCCATTTTTGTCAGGAGAAGAAAATAACCCATTAAGCCAAAGGCACTGCTCAAAGCCAAGGTAAAGTTTAGTCAGTTAATACAAATTTTGGTTCTTTAACTTTTTCTTCATTTCTGTAGCATCGGATTTCGCAAACACCTGAAGCAGACGGGCTGTGGGAGGGGAACACGCTGTTGGTGCTGGTGGGGTAACGCAGCCCCAGCGTGCGCTGGGCTCAGGGGAAGGCAGAAACCTCCCTTCTCTTCTTTTAATGCTTGCACTTGATGATTTTAAAGGTCTCTTCCAACCGAAATGATTCTATGGTTCTCCATCAGCAAAGTCTCTGGACACTTGAAACTCCTCTGCTTGTATCTGTAGATGTACATGGGAGGGCTCTTAAGGGTCGGGACCTTGCCCTTTGGAAGTCCAGCGGTGTAAATCTGTAGAAACCTTGAGGAATACATTGGAGACTCAGCTCTTTCATTCATTTTTTCCTAAGCTGTATCCCTTGACCAAGGTGTCGGGGGCACTGGGGCTGAGCCCCGGCTGTGTTCCGGGAAAGCCAGCAGACGACTGGCTTTCCCGGGAAGAACCAGGCTCCCAAATATCGTGAATTATGCCCAGAATCAGTCTCCTGCGGGACACATCTGTGACATCTGTCCTGTCCAAACCTGCTTTCAAGCAATTTGGGCGTGCAGTGCTAAAGATGGTGAACATTAACTGCAGCGAATGTGCCTGCAAAGCCATCGTGGGCCTCGTTTAAACGTGCTAGTGGTCGTTTGTGTGAACGCTGTCGGGAACTGTACAGGCAATTTCACCTCTGCTTCTGGAAGTTGGACCTTGTAATTTTTAACTATTAGACCACAGAAAGTTATTTATCCCTTGCAGACCTTCCATGCTCATGACTTCTGAAGTCCCCACTAGCAGAAGCTCAGACTTTCATGATGAGAAGTTGGTACCTTCTCCATAAAGCCTCCTCTCCATGGGCAAGGGGCTTGGTCCCTGTGTCGGTGACAGGTTATACGCGGCTGAAGGCTGTATCGCCCGTCTGCCCCTCCGAAAGCCTGTTTGTCCCCGTGGGACTGGGACCCCTGCTCCGAAGATGGCGTCACTGTGGTGGAGCCCAGGGAGGACGCACCGCTGTGGGGAAACAGATGTGGGTCTTAATGCAGAAACCTGCTTAGCTCCGAGCGAGTATTTATAGATATGAAATCATAAAGCAGCACATGGGTTAAAGAGCTTATTTTGGGACTTGGGCTCAGAGCTAAATCGAGTCCCGTAAAATACAATTTACAAGTTACAAAATCCCCCTCATCCTGCAGGAAGGCAGTGTCTGCAGTATTTTTTTAGGCTGAGATATTTTCCTCTTTTTAAAAAGGAAATATTGTATTTCAGCCATTCAGGAGGAGAGGTATTCAGCTGTCCTCGCTTGAAGCTATTGCTCCATTTAAAGATGGGGCTCAGGGAGAGGGAAAGGTTTCAGGGCAGCTATTTGCAGTTTTTGGAAGAGCAAGAGTTTCCTGACGCTGGGTACCAGCCTGAGCCCTTTGACTTCACCACTTCAGTTACGGAAAGCCTCCGAACTGCTCCAGAGCAGCAGTTTCCCTCCGCGATGGGGGGCTCTTCCCTCTTGCTGGGTTTATTGGTTTTGCACCGCCCGTGTGTCCGCGCTTTCACGAGTCACATGCACAGTGCGTTAAAAGCAGTTGATACAACTGAAATGAATAGCAGCTTTGACTTAACTGTTGGTGGGTAAGGCAGCATAAATTGTTAATGTTTAGCTCGCCAGGTGCAATACCTCCAACCTGTTGAGGAGTGGCTCCTCGGAGCTGATGGGAGGCAGGGGAAGGGAAGCCTGGGTGAGCCCCATTAATTAAATGGGTGCTAATGAACAGGAGTGCAGCTGGCTGGCTCGCTTGGCAGTCAAATGGTGTGAATAAAAATACTAGGGAAATAGAGGAGGATGGCTGAGTAGGAGGAAATAAGGAAAATAAAAGGGCTTTTTCTGCTGGTACTGAATTGTCGGTGCTGTGAGCTGTATCCTTCAGACATGCAAAAATCCTCACCTCTAGGAAAGCAACTCTTGCTTGTGCCTGCAATGTTAAAGCCTTGGTTAGGAGAAGCACTGAAGCAGATGGGGGCTGTTGTGTACAAACTGCTGTGCAAATAGCATTATTAATTTCTAGTGCAGTTGTATATGTCTGGAAGCTTTAAAGGCCGGGGGGTTATTGCCTTACCTACTAAGAGAACAGGCTAAATTCTGTCAGGATTAGCTCTTGCATAGTCTTTGGCAAATTATTCCAGACAGTGTTTCATTGGGAAGGAGCCTGTCATAGGATGAAAAATCTACTGTTGACTTATCAGAGCAACATAGGAAAGCAGACTTAACCCAAAAGCAGTGTGGTGGGTTGCCTGTGCCCTGCCAGTACTTGAGGTGGTGCAGCCCTTCAGCTTCTGCGTTCAGGGCATCGCCAGCCACAAAGTTAACTTGGACTTCTTCATTTGCTCTTCCTGGAGACCTGGAAACCTGTTCACTCAAAAACACCTCATGTTATTTTCCCTCTGTATTAGAAGGTAACTTGTCAAGATCACGAAGCTCCAGGCACAAATAAAAAATATCCCCCGTGTCCTCTCACACACACTGCCCAGTCTGCTTGGGCTACTGGAGAGCTTCCAGGAGAGCCAGCTCTGGCAGGGAGCCTGCAGGAGGGCCAGCTGGCTCCTGCCAGCCAGGAGGCTTGATCCAGAGCATCAGGATATAGTAACTGAGCGGGATTTCTCCTGGTTTCAAGTAGTGTCCCGGATCTGGACACTTAGAATGGGAACCCAGACCTGCAGCCCCAGAGGCTGGTGTGACACCGTCTCGGTAGCTGTCAGAGGGCTGTTCGTTTGCTGCACTTTTCCTCTTAAATGCGTCATGCCCAAGCCTTGTTTTTTGTGTTCTTGCACAGCTGGACGGGCCTTTTGAGATTTTTTTGGAGGGGTTTGTAGTAGTGGCCGGATCCCGTGGGAGCCTTTTAGCTGAAAGGGGGAAGCTGGGGCGCAGGGGAGGGCGGGTGGCCCAGCTGTGCCTCCGCCCTCGGGCACAGCTTCGGCTTCCTTCTCTCGTGATCTCCTCAGTGTTATGTGTGGAGAGCAGGGCTGAGAAGGTATTTAGAAGGACTAAATCAGTTGTGTTGTACAGAAGCTTGATGGAAGCAGCTGCTGAAGTGCAACATGTCAGTGTCCGGAGGGACCCCGTTCCTGGTGGTAGTTCAGCGCCTTCTCCTGGCGCTGGAGGTGGGAAGGACGGAGCCGGCTCGGTGAAGGCAGTTGGTGCTTACAGTGAGACACTTACCTGAGCCCTCTGGAACTCAGCACAGCTGCTGTTCAGTTAAATTTGGGTGGGTTCTTCCCATTCCATGCACCTACTCACAGCTTGATTTGGTCTTATAATTAAGACCAAGTGTTGGAAGCACCGTCTTGCTTGTGGAAAAATCTGTTCATCTTATTTTTCAAAGTTTGCCCTTCTCTTATCGTTATTTCACACATTGTTAGTGGAGAAAGGAATGCTGCCAACTATGTGCTCTTGGACGAGCGAGGTATTTGCAGAGGCTGTGGTTCTGTTGTATCTCTGTCATCCTGTAGGTTGAGATCTGGCAGCTCCATTGAAATAGTTCTCTCAGATATCGATGCCTTCCCCTGGTCTTTATGGTGCTAAAATAAAAGGCAACAGACTTCTTACTCTGCAAAGTTTAATATCGGTAAGTGCTTCCAGTGTTCCAGATGATACCAGCTCATTTGCTGGTGACTTCAGTAAATCCTATAGAGAGAATTCGAGATGAAAGAGTCTTTTGTAAGTATTTTTTTTCCTGTGAGTGTGGTAATTGGATAACTCTGCTTGCTCATAATCTGGCAGGGAAACAAATTGCTTTCAGGTCATGATTGCAATAGATGTTTTCTGTCTATGAAAATGAGAAGAAAATAAATCAAAACAATCCTTTGCTGTTCTCAGTCAAAATTATGGTAGCAAGTGTGTATATTAATGCACTTCTAAGAGTAGCTGTTTGCCCTTGCACAAATTTATTCCGCTTGCAGACGCTGTCAGGGAACCCCTTCCATGATCCAGGAAAGCTTGTCCAGCCCAGACCTGAGTTTCCCACTGGAGGAAGCTCCTGCCTGGCCCTCAGCTGGTCCCAGGGACAGTTTGGACTATTTTCTTCTGTGCCAGCACTGGGAGCGGACTCCTGAGCACACCTGGACATCCCTGGACATCAGGTCTAGTCAAGGAGGATGCTTGTTGGTCATCAGCAGGAGGGGAAAAAATTAGTGTTAACACCCACCATGTGAAAGTGTTGGACAAGGTCAGTGTGTTTCAGGAGTGGTGGTTCTGCTGCTGTGGCTCCTCTGCTGCGGTGTATCCTCAGCGCTGATGCTGACAAAGTGGGAAAGAAATCCCACATCCCAGGAGCACCTCTGGAGCTAATACTGTTTGTACTTCACCTGCTCCAAATGCTGTAGCCTTGCGTGCAGACTCCCAGGCCCTGTGTGTCTGCGGTGACAGAGATGTCTTTTGGGGGTGACTTTCCCCAAAAAGTTTGAGAGGCAGGTTTAATGAGATGCAGGTGATCCCCTTCCTCAAGGAATTTATTAAGAGGTTTTCCAAGGTGGGAAAACTATCTAGGAAAATGCTGAGTGAGACAGATTGCTCACCAAACTGTGAATTAAGGTGCTTGAGGCCAAGCTCTTGAAAGGAGGTTTCTGCCACCCAGGAGGGGGTTGATTTGGGCTCTTCTGCATGGTAAAAGGACTTTAACTCAATCTTTTAGGATTAAAAGTAATTACTTTTTTTAAATATCTAAACAAAGCTGTGGCTTTTTCCAGACATACTGGGACTTGTTAGGCCAAGTTTTCAATGCCTTTAGTGTTTACCTGAAATTCTGGATGATCATTTAGGCTACACCAAAAATGAGGTTTGATTTTTTTTTAAACATTTTTTGACATGCACTTCAATTGCACCTTGTGAATGCGGAGCTTTAGAGGGTAGCTCAGCCTTCAGCATTGCTGTGCTGAAATGCAGGTAGTGCTACATTGGTACCCTCAGGAGCATTAGCAATAACTGCCCTTGCACTTAAATGTATAGACAAAAGCTAGCCAAATGATTAAAATCAAAGGGCCTCACTTGAGCAATCACCTGTGAGTTCAGATGTGTCAGATGGATGTGAACCTTCTGCCAGCACAAGAACCACTGAAGGGAAAAACCGTTGTGGTAATTTGACCAGGTAACTGACAATCTTATTTCTTCTAGAGCATCTGCTTTTCGGCTTGAATTAGGAAATTCAAATAGGAGTGAGACTATTTCACATGGATTTCTTGTTAGTTTAGAGTGGATGTTACCTAGGCACTACCTTTATTATATATAGCTATTTGAAATGTCGGTACCTTACTTGAGACTCCCAATAGCGTACAAAACAGCCTGGGCTCAGAACTGGGGCAGATCTAGCTACTAGATGATCTGGGGGGAGCAGCAGAGGATCTGTTCGTTGCTAGCAACTGCATGTATGCTGTGAAGGGACAGTTGGGTGCAACACATGGCTGTGGATAAGACAACTGTAGCAAATCTGCCCTGCTGGACCCACAGTTGGGAGGAAAACGCGACCAAAAGAGGCTTTTTGTAGGTACTGAGTCTGGCTTTATTCCTGCTTTTAACTAAAACACAGCCCCTTGGATGTGTTAATATTTTGCTGTTGGGCTTGGCTGATTTTTCTCCCACAGCCCATGTAAATGCTGCTCGGTTTTAACTGGTGGTGGTGCGCTTTTCCAGAACTTGCAGCATTCCCCTCACTGTGATAGATACCTCTTCTGTTGGATGTGAACACTTACACCCTCCCGTTATTGGAAATCCTTAAGGAGGTTTGAATTAGCTCCCTGTTATTACGAAAGCTTAGTTCCATTATAGTCAAATAACGACAACGAATTAGTTGCTATCCATCCATATCCCTAAACTCCTCAACAATTGTGCTGAGCAAACCGGTCCCACCCATGTGAGTATCATCTGACTTTTCCCTTTTCCTTTGTTCAAGAGACTTTCTCAATGTTGGAGTTGTTAATCTCCAAAACTTGTTGCAGCTGGAGGAACCCCACCCAAAGTACTTGCGTGGTCCTGCAGCTTCGCTTCAGCTCTTCTGCCCCAGCTGTGACTGGTTGGGGTCAGGCATCAAATGCTGAGACTGTGCGAGGGTCTCCCGGGGCTGTACGGAAGGGGTTGTATTGGACCTGCGGGGGGAGCAATCTGACCGCAAGGAGAGGTGAAACGAGGACCTCTGCTCTGAAGGGCAGTAGTGAACTTTGTAGTAAATTTTTTTGGAAACCAGCTTTTCCTCTTCCCTTCCTAAAAAGGAGGAGAAAACATACTTGAGGTAGTTACGTGTCTCCATTGCTGGTTTTAGTCTCCAAATAAGGTGTTGTGCAATAAGTGCTTTCAGGATCCAGAAACCTCTGCAGAAGCAGGAGGTCCCTGTTTCACCAGTCCCTTCTGGAGCTGTGGCTGTGGCAGCTGGTCCCAAGGGCCTTTCAGAGGCTGGAGAGCCACGGGTGACTCATGGAGCAGTGCCGAGGAGTAACGCACTCATGGAGTTTCCCTTCAGCCCCCTGGTGAACCTGCTCAGGTGGGACTTGTGCTCCGCTGGCATTGAGCACAGCAAGAGGCGCGAACGAGCTGAGTCCTGCCATGCAGCCCACTGCTGTGCGTGAAACCAGCTCTTGCAGGAGGGTGTATGTTCTTGGAAGCTTTATGGGTCTTCAACATTGGTCAAACTTGCCAAAACTCTGAACCATATTTGAGGCCCAAGTTCCTCTGAGGTTGCAGCTCCAGATCAATGGAGCTCACCACCCTGCAGGTCCAGGGTCCCTCTGCAGCGATGTGGTGGCCCGCCTACTGCTGACCAAAGGGTTATCCTCTTCTGGCTGAAACTGCTCAGCACTTTCTCATGGTACATGGTGTATGTGCTGCTGATGGTGAAACCGTCCTGCTAGGAGACACCTTGGCCTTTCAGGGTGTCTGTTTCCCATCTGCAGGACTACTACAAACTTCTTATGATTAGACCGAGGTCCCTGTGGATATGCAGGAGAAAAGAGAACTCAAGGTCTTCCAAGGGAATATGGTCTAAGCATCCCTGATCAGATAAGGATCTCCTTCCTTCGGTTATCATCCTTTTGTTACAGTGACTGGTTTAGCATCTGGAGCTGGCTCAACTTTCCTGTTTCCACCTTGTTTGTCACTTAAACAAGTCCCTCATCTGTGGTTTCATGACATGTAGTGTGCTTCTGCTGGAGGTCAAAACTAATTTATCAAGTCTGTTTTGACTCTGTGCCTTGGGCGTAGCCCAAGAGAGGTGGTGTAGGGAGCAGCCTGGGCTGAGCAGCCTGATAGCGGAAGAAAAGGAAAGAAAACTAAACAGCACTGAAAAGCAAGTGCCAGGCTCGTGACCGCATTTCCCTTATGCGGTGGCAAATTCTTCAGCAAAGGTGGGTGCCTCTGGGGGGGACCAGGCTGCAGGCGGTGAAGCAGCCCTACAGGCACGTGCTTGGCTGTGTTAGATACTGGTCTGCTGTTTCTGTGCTTGATTCCCCTCATGTATCCAATTTAAGGCCTTTAAAGGTAAGCAGAATATTGCTGTGGGCTCTCTTGGCACTCAGTGGGTTAATCTGTTACAGGTGTTCAATGGGACTTCCCAATTCTGCAGTGACCTGGGATAAACCAACCTCTCTGCAAAAGCAGCTATTAGCGCAGGATGTTAGGATGTTAGCTTTCCCTAACTGGCCTTCTTGTAAGCTCTGAAAAATTTTATGTTAATGCTAAATTTCTTCTACTCAGTACTCTGTAAAATAATTGGGTCTCATGGAATGAGTGTCCCAGGAGCAGTGTGCTGGAGCCACCCTGTACTTGGTGGCTGTACGAAGCAGAGACGTTATCTACAGCCCAAATGTCCCAGCGCACTTTGTTCCTTACTGTACCGTACATCAGCCTGCCCATCACCATCTGCAGGAGCATCCCAGCAGCCATCCTGCCTTTGGCTGCCTTTGGCAGCGAGCTGTTTGTGCTACAGCTTTAGACGGGATGTGTGGAGACCACAAAACCACAACAGCTAATGGCTCTGTGTCCATATAGATCCAATTATACACAAGAGGGAAGGTACTTGTGGAGCTGCAACTCTAGAAAGGAGGAGACATTTCTGAGGGCTTGTGCTTATGATAATTGGTGTGTCTGAGCACTGGCAGGTCTGATTTCAGCCCATTTGCAGTCTACAAGTTTGGCCCATTTGCCTGCAGCTTAGTCTGGGCATGGCATGGTTGCTCCTAGAGGAGCGTTTGCTGGGAAGCACCCAAGTTTAATCTGAAGTCTCCTCTTTGTGGATGTACTAAATCCCTGTCACTGAGCTGGTTGTGAGGAGGGTGGAAAGAAGCTTCCACTTCTTGGAAGGATTTTCAAGTCAGGTGGATGTGAAAATAGTGTCTTCTCCATGTGCTGTTGAGGACAGTCCCCTCGCAACAAGCCCAACTGTCCAAACTAGCTTCAGTAGACCCTTTGGCAAAAGGTCATTGGCCAAGATGTGTTGGGCTGGTCAGAGGGTGATGGTACACCAGAAAAACCACCTGAAGTCTCCACTGAGCTGTGAATAGAGCAGGCTGGTGGAGCTGGACTCTGATCGCCCATAACTTCTAACCAGGAGTCCATCTCGCCAGAGCTGCCTCAGAAGCTCAGTGATCCTTTGCAAGGAGTCTTCACCCTCTAAACCAAGATGGAGCCATGTTTGGGTTTTTCCTTGTCACTTGTCATTACAGGCTTTCCATTTTCCAACCATTAAGCAAACTTACCAGTGTCTAGGATGGCCCTGCCTTTGGCCAGAAAAATAGTGAACCATGGTATTACTGGCATATTCCCGAGATTGTTCAGAGATGTTTTTGTGGGTAGAATGGCCTCAATTTCCTATCATTTCACTACCTAAGAATTTCCTCTGCACTGACTTGCTTTCTCTCTT
The DNA here is from genome assembly GCA_013398915.1 of Dromas ardeola. Lineage (NCBI taxonomy): Eukaryota > Metazoa > Chordata > Aves > Charadriiformes > Dromadidae > Dromas > Dromas ardeola. The sequence continues at coordinate 1,170,364 of VYZM01017511.1, forward strand.
TTAATAGCAAGAATGCTACAAGACAAAAAAAGCCAAAACAGAAATCTTAAAATGCATTGTATACCTAGTTATGGTGAGCAGAATTTTGCTTTTCTTCCAAGCAGTTTGTTGACACAGGCTTTTTTTTTAAAGCATTACAAATGTCTTCAGAGTCTTTATCTTAAACTTTAGTCTCTCCGTGTTTAACAATGCTGTTCCCAAATGGGCTTGGCCATAGGTGGAGTCTAAGATAGTTGAAGCATTTGTTTTGCATTATCTTACTGGGTTTGGGGTTTTTTTGCTGTGTCTTGTGTGTGTGTGTCTTTTTTTTTTTTTAAAGAAATCTCCTTTTATGCATATTTGAGGAGCTGGAGTGGAGCTGGGAGGAGAAGCTCCATATCTGGGCAGGAAGTCCTGCTGACCAGGCAGCCCAAAAAGCAGGCAGCGGCGCCTGTTGTGTTTGGCCCCTGCACAGAGATGGAAATGAGAGAGGCTCGAACCTCCTCGGCTCCCGTGAGTGCGAGGAATAGTGCTGTCCTCCAAACAGGGATGTGGCTGTGCCAGAGCTGTCACCAGGAGATGCTGCCCGGAGGGGTCTGAGGTCGCAGGGGAAGGCCATGCTGCAGTCGGTGGGTAAGTGCCCTGTCCCCATGTGGAGGGGCTCAGGTGTGTTCACCGAGGTGTTGCCTGTGCCACAGGGATGTCCCTCAGACTCCACGGGGCCACCTGAGCTGCCTCACTGGCAGCGGTGGGGATGAGCTGCCATCCCAGGACCTTCCCCTGCTGCTGGAGACCTGCGCTTCCAAGGGCGGGGAAACCTGAGCCATCTCAGGAGCCACATGTTGCCTTGAAGAGCCTCTTGACTTTCACATTGCTTCCCCCATACATTTTCCTATAGCTCCAGACTGGCAGGTAGCTTGCACAGTGAGGAGCCTCGCGCTGCTGACACCTGTAAGCAAGAGTTCCCAAGCAGACCTGGAGCTCCTGGTCGCAAAGGCACGTGGTCTGCTCTTGGCTGGAGTGGCGCACGACTGGGAGGGTTGGTGACTTGGTCTTCTGTGCATGTCTGAAGCTATATGTGGCCAAAAATAATGGCGAGGACTTCCTTAGGTTTGTCTTGAGGAAATGTATCCTCAGCTTCTGTATAACCCAAAGGCAAGGAATCGCCTGTCAATGCCAATAGGTTTGTTCCTCAAGTGAAACAATAATGGTAGTTTAAGAGCTGAGAGACTGTTGTATTAAAATGTCATCCATTTTTTTGGGTTGAGTAAATGTGTTACTGCAGTGAGACAACAGTGGAAGTCCAAGAGCAGCTCCCGGGGTGCTGGCAGAGGTGCCGTGCTGGGTCAGGGGTGGAAGGGTCCAGCCTGCCTCGCGTTGGCTGCTCCGGTGAGCTTTACAGGGATGGCACGTGCCACAGGGTGCCCCTTGGGTCGGATGCACTTGTGGGAGTTGCTTGTCCACCCATCTGTGAGCTGGCTGGTCAGCCCCTGGTGGTGTGGGGCACCACCTGTTGTGTCCCACCTCCGGCAGCTGGTGGGCTTCAGGATGCTTGCCCTGCCCTTGGCAATGGACAGTCATGCCCAAGCCATCACATGGTGGTGTTTGGTGTTGTGAAGGTGTCTAAAATGGATCCAGCAGCTTGGACGCAGAGATCCTCCAGCTGACTGGGGTGATGTAGTGCCAGCCCGCCCTGGAGAGTGGGTCTAAGGGTGCTGGGGATACCAATTCAGCAGGTACTTCCATGGGGTTTGATCTGAGCAAAAAGCAGTTAACCTCAATTAAACTTAGACCTGGGATATGAAGCAGAAGTTGTGTTTGGACAAGTAGAACAAATTGCCAGATTGAATAAATTACCAAGAAAGGATGTTGTTAACACTGAAGTAATAAGGTGAAATTCTGGGTTTACGTATCAATGTGGAGCTCACAGGCTGGTGTCCCCCCCAGGCTGCCAGTTCCTGCACTGGCACTTGGACTGTGAAGCATCAGGTTGTCTCGCTGGGGGTTCATCTAGTGGTTCTTGCTGCTGACAATGCTTTTCCCTTTGCCTTCCCCCTCGTATGCATTGGAACTTTTCCAAATGAGTTTATTTAATCCAGATGTTTGTTTTAAATAAACAACCATTCATAGTCCCTTGCCTATACTTAGCTTCTGTCTGACTCATTAAGATTAGGGCCAGTGAAAAAACAAAACAAAACCCATCGGTTGGTAGGTATCTAGCACATGGTTCCAGAATCGACAAGATTAAGTGGTCTGTGCTGGAATCTTAAATGTCTCTATATTTTCTGGAGAGTTGGCACATACCTGAAGAATCAAAAATGTCCTATTTTCTTGGATATTAGAGACAGGGTGGAGTGTATGTGCATGTTAAGATCATTTTTAAGATGTATTTTTATGAATTCCCAGGCTGAGAGGTCTTTTCACTGGCTTCAAAATATCTGGAAAGACTGCAGGTGAAAAATGAGGTGTGAACTCCAGGTGAAAGCTGAGGCACAAATGAAATGGCAGTTCTGTGGGTGAAGTGAGCTGGAATGGGCCATGCCCTACCCTTTGGGCTGTGTTCCTCTTGATGAGCAGCCTTGTATGGACACTTCATAGTTTTGCACAAATAAAAGCGTGCAAAGGCTTGTCGTCTACCTTAAAATGGGCAAACCAGCACCCAGCTGTTTCCAGAACCATCTGTTCGTAAAGGCTTCATCCTGATTAGCAACACAGGTTTCCAAGTGAATTAAATGTCTTTCCTGAATGCTACCAAATAACACTTCTCCTCTTGAAAGCTGCGGAACATGAGTTTGAATGTCAGAGGAGATGTTGGGGTGCCCCAGGTCTGTGCAGGAGCTGGTGGATGGGGGGGTGCGGGAGGAAGGAGCGGCTGCCAGCATCATCACCAGCTCCGCATCCCAGCGGAGCCCAGCAGAGCTTAGGGCTGGCCACCAGCCAAGGCACTGCCCTGGTGCCCGGCCACCCGTGCAGGGTCCCTGCAGAGCCTCCTCAAAGGGGAGTTTATTTTTTTCTTTTAACTACAGCTCTGCAGTGTGAAGGAGCTGGGCACGTTTCCCCCCAAAGACATGCTTTAAAAACAGCCTCTGTTCTTTTACTGCTATCGATCCCTCTGTTTGAAAATGGGAGTTGGCCAAGGTGGCCTCTGCCCGTCCTCATGTGGAGCTGGGAGCACCGAGCCCTCCCTGCTGAGTGGGGAGAGGAGCTGGGGCTGGAGGCGGCATAACAATATCGATTTCAAATAGTGTGTGATCTTGTAATGAAAGACTATCATAGCCCAGAAAAACACATGGACTAGATTAAGGCTGCACAGGCAGGCACCACCCTTCTCCAGCATTAGAAACCCCTGCAGCCTTCCCTGTTCTTCTGTCGGGCTCTACACGTGTATGCGCAAATGAACAGTCGGTGCCTAGAACCTGCTTGTGTTTTGAGAGGGATTAAAGATCTTCCACGAGAACTTGATGAATGGCAGCAAGCACCAAAAAGGGCATGGTGGCGTGAGACCCCTACGTGTTAAGCCATAGCAGAAAACGCAGGGTGCGAGGTCTGTTGTGGTTGGAAAATTGCAAGAAGCTGATACCTTATAATGCTACTTGGGGCTGAAAGTCCTGGGGTTTTGCAGAGGTGGATGGCCACCCTGTAGTTTAACCTCTGACTGTGCAGGGTCAGCCCTGCTGAGGTGGGCCAAGCTCCGGTGATGCTGCCATCGCTTCTGCTGGGTGTGCGTGTCCTGGGCTGGGGCTGTCCTTGTTTTCCTTAAGTCCATTTTTACAGGGAACAAACATGTTTTTCAGCCTTGAGTCTGCAAGTTTCTGTAAAAACAACCAGGCTGAGATAAATTCAGCATGCGGTGGTGTCACTTCTCCCTGATGCTCCCTGCAGTACTTTGTTTTTGTCTCCCGTCATACCTTCCTGCATTCTTCACGTTCAAAGAGCCATGTTTGATAAATCTTGATGGAGGCACTAAAATAGATTTATTTTCAATGTTACTGGCTCCTGTTGTGGTTTTTTTGCACCCGTGTCTCTCCTGTTGGGAGGTAAGAGGACTGTCTGCGCAACAGTGAGCCCCCATGTATAAAACTGACTTTCTTCTGTCCTCGCTGAGAACAGAGCCCAGCCCTTTTCCCTCTGCCTTTCCTCCCCGGAGCCTTTCCCCACTGTGTTTCCTGTTCACTGCGGAAACCACCGGTAAACGCCAGCACCGGAGGGGTGGAAACGTGCCACATTCCCAAAATACACTGAGTCCCTGTAGAAAGACGGAGGAGGCGTGAGCTGCAGTAAAGCCAGTTCAGCATCGATTCGTGGCAGTGCACCTCCACGTCCCGCTGCGTGGAATCTCAGACGGCACAGACTCGTGTGCAATGTGTAAGCTGAATCAGAATAACCTTTTAACGAGACCTGAGGCTTCTGTGCATGAGGTTAAGGTGGCTGCCCAGTGTGTGTGCATGTTCACTGCTTGATGTGCCATCTTCCCTCGCTTTTAGGTGAGAACCTTCCTCCTGAGCGTCCCTGTATAAACTTGTGGCAGGTCTGCATGGACAGTGGTCAAATGGCATTTGGGAGGTTTGAGACTTCACAGGACATAAGGCACAGCTGAAGAAAACATCTGAAGGACAAAACCACGGTATTAGTAGTTTAGTCTCAGAGGATCTTTGAGGATAAAGTCTTTCCAACTCCGGTGTCCTGTTCTTTTCCAGATGTCGGTGAGCCAGCCGCAGTCGGGAAGAGGTGTGCCTTGTTTACGCTGCAGAGGGACGTGCACGGGCTTCGAGCCACATTCCTGGAGGTATTGTCTTGGCCTTGATGGGCTCTGCCCTGACACTGTCCCTTTGGTCCTGTCGATATTCAGGCTCCAGTGACTTTGAGTGCAAAGAACTGCAGGGCGCTTGAGTGGTGCTGGGAGGTGCAGAGAGGACACGCTGTCTGGCTGGGAGAGCTGCAGAGCTGAGAAGATGCTCCTGCTCTCCATCCTCCTTCCCTCACTCATCCTGCTCTTCTGTGTGTTTTTTTTTTTTCTTTGAGTTAAAATCTCATCCACAGGTGCTTAAACCAAGGTGAGACTTCATGCAGTGGGTTTTTTTCTGCCTTTGCTAACATTGCCTGCTCGCTGGGAGCTGAGGCGCTCTCTGCTAGGTTGGGCGCAGGTCTTCGCAGCGAGCCGTGGCTTGGGCAGAGGAGAAGTCAGGCTGAGAGATGTCCCAGCCTGCAGAAGGGTCTCACCTGCCACGGGGCTATCCCCGGCACAGCCCTGCGTGGTTGGTGCCGCTTAGCGGGACATCGGGAGGGGACACGGTGCCGAAGCTGCTGCACACTGTGCTCGGCACGAGCCACCCACTGCCCTGTGCAGAGCCCGCACCCTGCGCCGGCCCCGTGCTGCCTGCCCAGCCTCTCGGCTTGTTTGGAAGCTACTTAGTGGGAACAAACATGTCCTTACCTGCTTGGGAGGCAGGGAATTGCTGACCAAAAGCATAATCCGACGGTGTTGGTAGGAGTTGAGCTGAGCGCCTGGCTGTTACCCTTGTCCTTGAGCACCACGGTGGCTATTGCTGCTGGTGTCTTGAGCATCCCAATGGCTGAAATGCTATGCTTAGTGCCAGAAATGTCTTGTTATTTGATACTTTATTTTCAGTTTTTCCTCTTAAAAACACTAAAATAGCTACCAGCATCAGTAGCTGGTGGGAGCCGAACAGTGCAGCGTGTCTGGCTCTGGCAGGAGCGGTGGGCTGCTGCCCTGCCCTCTCTGCTTGGGAGAAACAAAGGGGGCTTTGAAATGGAAGGCAGCAATCCAGATGTTGTTAATTAAAAAAAAATTAATGCCCTCTGAGGCTGTCTTGCAAAACACTAGGCTCTTTTCTGCCAGCCCGCAGAGCTCCCGTGAGGTGTGGGCTGTGCAGAGGGTCCCGTCCAGCTCCATCTGTGCTGCTGAAATGCTCAGCAGCATCCACGGTGGTGGCACCCAGTTGTGTCCTGCAGCCTTTGGTTCCCCATTTCAATACCTCAGCTGCATGGACATCCAAACTTTAAAACACTCCTTTGGTTGAATCACTATTATTTTTTTTTAATTGACTCAATTAGAGGCTGGTTTGAATCATACTTGTTCTGGGATCCTCCTGAAATACTTGGGGTTGCATCAGAGTTAGTTTGTCCTTTTGCTATTAGCATTTGATGGAAAAGCTGGCCAGCAGAGAGTGGTCTTACAGACTTGTTTATGGCTGTTACAATCAAAATCGTAGACACTTAAGTATCAGTTCCTCTTTTAGCAGTCACTCTTTAAATGGCATGTAAAGCTTTGTGGGAGGTGAGGCTAGTGCTCGGCTGTTGGAGGCTGGTCAGGGTGGGAAATTTAGTGATGCTCAAAGGGGTTTTCAAGGCTCACAGAGAGCGGCAGCTCCCCGCGGCGGGTGGGAGGCAGCAGTGTATCAGCGCTGCTGCGGCTGCTCTCGCTCAGGGACAGCACTTCGGGGTTTGCAGCTTTCTGCTCTGTGCTGCTGCCGATCCCTTTGGGATGAGAAGCTCAAGATCAGCCAGCAACGTGCGCTGGCAGCCCAGAACCCCCCCGCAGCCTGGGCTGCATCCCCAGCAGCGTGGGCAGCAGGGCCAGGGGGGGATTCTGCCCCTCTGCTCCGCTCTGTGAGACCCCCCTGCAGTGCTGCCTCCAGCGCTGGGGCACCAACAGCAGAAGGACACGGAGCTGTTGGAGCAGGGCCAGAGGAGGCCCCGGAGATGCTGGGAGGGCTGGAGCCCCTCTGCTGTGAGGACAGGCTGGGAGAGCTGGGGGGGGTCAGCCTGGAGAAGAGAAGGCTCCGGGGAGACCTTCCAGCCCCTGCCAGTCCCTAAAGGGGCTCCAGGAAAGCTGGGGAGGGACTCTGGAGCAGGGAGGGGAGCCATGGGACGAGGGGGAAGGGATTGACACTGGGAGAGGGGAGATTGAGATGAGATCTGAGGCAGAAATTCTTGGCTGTGAGGGTGGTGAGCCCCTGGCCCAGGTTGCCCAGAGAAGCTGTGGCTGCCCCATCCCTGGAGGGGTTCAAGGCCAGGTTGGACGGGGCTTGGAGCAACCTGGGCTGGTGGGAGGTGTCCCTGCCCAGGGCAGGGGTGTGGAAGAAGATGGCCTTTAAAGGTCCCTTCCCACCCAAACCATTTTAGGAATCGTGCTGAATTCCCACACGTGTCTTGGGCCACAGGAGCGTTTTGTCTTATGCCATAGCCATGGTCTGCGTTCAGCCTTTGGAAGAGGCTGGTGCTCCATGGCTGAGCCATCGCATGATTGTATGCCTCCCACGGCCCAGCTCACGTCGCAAGGTTGATCTTGTTTGTCACCCGCAGGAAAATCTGCAAGTCATGCAAATGCAGCCAGGAGGATCACAGCCTGAGCTCAGACCTGGAGGACGATCGGAAAATTGGGCGCCTGCTGTCAGACTCCAAATATGCCACACTGACCGCCCGGGTGAAAGGAGGTGACGGCATTCGCATTTACAAAAGGAACCGCATGATCATCACCAACCCCATCGTCTCTCGGAAAGACCCCACCTTCGACACCATCACGTACGAGTGGGCTCCCCCGGGGCTCACCCAGAAGCTGGTAAGACAATCCACCTCCCGTTTGGCTGGTGCTTGTGTCGTTGAGTGGAGAACATAGTGCGGCTTGGGAAGAAGTTATCGGGGAAAAATAGTAAAACATATGGTTTGCCTCGGAGAGCAAGAATGTGTGTAACACTTCGTATTTTGGAAAACCACGTAAATAACGAGAGTAGGTAGGAGAGGGGAATGGCTTGCCTTTGGGTTTTTATAGGTTTGCTTACATTTCTAGGAGAAGTCTTAATGGGTTTTACAACTAGAGAGTTCGCTACTTTGGTAAAGCTCATGTCCAATAAAAACATTGCTGAGGAGAGATCCCATCTCCGCTGTCCTGCCAGTTGTACGACGCCTCTGCAGCCCATGCAGGCTCCAAAACCCCAGGCTGGGTGTGGAAGCCATTCCTCCAGACCTTCTCGGGGTGGCAGGGCTAGGACTTGGTTGTCTCCCCAAATGTGCCAGGTGAGCACCAAGGGGGCAGAAAGCTGTGCAAGCTGTGGGACATGCACAAGGACGATGGGTTAACTCCAGAGACCTGTTTCCATGCTTCTAAAACAACGTGGTCTGGACCGGGCTTCTGGGAGCAGCTTGGAGACAGGCAATTTGAGTGGTTTGGGGCAGGAGGAGTTGCCCTGGGCTTTGACCTCGCCGTTGGAGAGGGAGATCCTGCCTTGGTTGGTGAGTCTGACCTCTTGCAGGTCCCAGTGTGAGCCTGTCAGCACGGCCAGCACGGGTGGAGGTAGCTGGCTGGGACGCTGCCACTGACCTGGAGGTTTTTTCAGCAAATGCTTCAGGAAATTATGCTTCAGTCTGTCTCAATAGCAGAGAAATGAAATCAATGCGGAAAGAAGTAATGCTGCATCTAAATCCAGCGCTGTGTTTGTAAATTATTCTGTTACAGAAGTGGTGTCTCTAAGATAGTAATCATTTTCTTTGCTTGCTGAGGTAGTCATTAAAATGACTGGACATAGTCTGGTCCCAATAGAATCACAGAACGGTTTCAGTTGGAAGAGACCTTTAAAGGCCATCTTCTTCCACACCCCTGCCCTGGACAGGGTCACCTCCCACCAGCCCAGGTTGCTCCAAGCCCCGTCCAACCTGGCCTTGAACCCTTCCAGGGATGGGGCAGCCACAGCTGCTCTGGGCAACCTGGGCCAGGGGCTCATCCCCCTCACAGCCAAGAATTCCTTCCTCAGATCTCAGCTCAGTCTCCCCTCTTGCAGTGTAAACCCCTCCCCCCGCGTCCCATGGCTCCCCTCCCTGCTCCAGAGTCCCTCCCCAGCTTTCCTGGAGCCCCTTGAGGGACTGGCAGGGGCTGGAAGGTCTCCCCGGAGCCTTCTCTTCTCCAGGCTGAACCCCCCCAGCTCTCTCAGCCTGTCCTCACAGCAGAGGGGCTCCAGCCCTCCCAGCATCTCCGGGGCCGCCTCTGAGGTTTGGTAAAGAGGACTCAGGGTGAAAAGGGGAGATAAAGAGCGTGGTCCTGTGCCAAGCGCTAGATCCAAACCCAAATCCCCAGCCCCACCTTCCCCTCCTGTGGCTGTTTTCCATCCGGACAAGCAATATTGCTGTGTGGGAACAAATGGAAGTGGTTTTCGGCATGTGGAAGTGCTAGCCAGCAGAGCGCTTCTTGAGGGAAAGCATTTAACTGGCTTTTAACTGTGTTGTGGTACTAAAAACATTACATATTACACTGTCATTAGTGGACAGCTTTTGCTCTTCGAATTAAACAAAATAGTTTAAAGCTGCTGAAAATTGCAACCAGATTTTCTAAAGAATTGGGGAAACAAATGTGACACTGCAGCTGCAGACCCGAGAGGCAGACTGACTTATTTCTTCTTAAAACCCAGTTGCCCTCACCCCCTTGGAGGGGCTGACCGGGGGTGGCATGTGGCCCTTACTGGGAATGCAGTTGGGGCCTATGGTGCTAATTGGAGGTAATTGGGCTTTAATGAGGGACCGAGACCCCCGTGCACCAGCTGTTTAATCACAGCGCTGCTCTCGCCATCTCCTCTTCTCTGTCTGGTAGTTGCTGGCCCAGCAGGAGTGTTTGTTTAACCACTCTTTGCCTCCTGCCGGTCCCGAGGGAACCGGGGAGCTCGAGAGGGATGGGGGGAACAATGCTGGCACTCTTCCCACCCAGCCCATCCGTGGAACCCGCTGCCCAGCCCAGGGCTGGTTGGGAACGCGGGGTCACTTCTGCCCGCACCGTGGGGCAGGGTCGGCTCCTCACTGCGAAGGATGCCCAAACCGCGGTTCCTGGGCTGCTCTCTCCTCCTGTGGCACCCCCTTGTGATCGTGTGTTTGGGGTGATCCCAGATGCAGCCAGCCCAGTGGCTCCCCCAGCAAATCCCATCCCTGCGGCACTGGCTCTGGGGACATGGGCTTCAGGAGAGCTTTGGGACTCCTTATGGTGCCCAGACAAGCTGGAAGATGTCTTGGTTCAAGTAAACAATGTGCAGGAGCTTTGAAGACAAACCTTGATAAATTTTGGCTTTGAAGATCAACTTGACAAAGTTTTAAGAGAAATGCTGGATGTTAGCCATTCTCAGGATAGTTCAAAAGGGATTTGGGCCAAAAAGGTTTTAGTGCGTAACTGACTCGCTCCAGTGATTTCCTTCTGAAGGCAGGCTGGAAGCTTGGGATTGTTTTTAATATTGTTGTCCTGAAGTCAATGGTCCAATAATAGGAGGAAGTTCAGAGTGTGTTTTCATTAAGCCATGCCTGGAGAAGTTATGAAGTAGATATTCAGGGTCCTTGGGGAAAGTGAAAAGAACAGATCAGAAAATACCTCCAAAATCCAGTATTTAACAGTGAAAACTTGAAGTACTCTTCCTCAAAATCATTGGTGCTAAGGCAACATAGCATTCGACAATAATAATATGTGGTAGAAGCAGAAGAAACAGCTCTTTATTATCCTTCATTTCAGTTTTTGGTGTCAGGTTGAATTTTTTTCCCTGATCTATTCTCTGGACACATCTTATGACATCTGCAATTAGAACTTGAAGCATTGCCTTGATCAGGGAGTGAAAACCCACTGCACGTCTGTGCAGATCCTGAGAGCTGCGCTGAGCATTCCATCTGCGCTCCTCGAAGGCGTGAGGTTTGCTCTTCTCTCTCGCGTCCAGCACAGACATTTCGCATGGGCAGTGCGGAGTCCAGCGCTGGAGCGGAACCAGGCGCCTCAGAGGCACGTGCTGGCGCGGTGCTGCTCTCGTGGCGCTGGTGTAAGTGTTCATTAGTCTTGGCACATTTGTAGTGGATTAAGAATTTCTTCCACTAAGACCCTACCATGTAACTACTCTGCTAGCGCTCTTGCTGTGGCTGAACCAAGCCAGTGCAGCCTGCGTAGCATCTGCTGTCCTCATGCCCATGGTCCTACAGCTCCGGGGCTTGCATTGCTTTTCTTTCCAGTTGTCAGGTTTGGCTGGCAGTGTCTGTTTTTTGTGGGGCTGTGCCTGTGTGAGGCCCAGAAGGAGCTGTCGGGGGGTTCTTGTCTCCTGCCTCTGTAGTTCCTATTAGGATTTCTCACTTCTGTGAAAGCCATCTGTGCACCAGGTCACTCCTACAGCATCCTGCGGCTCCAGCAGCCATTCCTGAGCAGCACCTTCTCCTACAGGGCGACGACCCTCCCTCAGTGAACTTCTGGATTATCAGTCCTGCTGTGGTGCAGACACACGATACACTGAGTGTTGGATGTCTAATAACATAATGTCCAGCGAGGTTAACGTGCACTCCTAGGAATGGGGAAGAAGCCCTGCCTCCATTAAATCATTTATCTATTGCTGTTGCAAATCTTCAGGCAGGACTGTTGCTGCCGTGCTGCTGTCTGGCTTTGAAGGCTGTACAGACGTGATGAGCTGTTCAGTGTAGTGCAAACGCTTCTGTATTTCTAAGGCCATGCTGAGCCAGACTCTGTACAGTAAACAGTTAATTGCTCCTCTACTTTTTTAAAATTCAGTTTTCAAATGCTGACCGAGTAAGAACCAAATCTCATGCAGCTGGATGCTGGTCTTTAAAACGGAATGGCAGAGAGCCAACTGGCTGCCCCTCGGCTCTTCACACCACAATAGGAAAAATGCCTCGAGTGGGAACTCCCTTCCCCTCAGCTCCAGGCCAGAAGAAGTTAACTGTGCCGACCCCGCCGCCTGCAAACGCTAATTCAGCATGGGACAGACCTCATGCCAGATCCTGGTTTACTCGGCTTTTAAGATAGTGGCTGGTGGCCAGTTGAGTAGAAGACTTTATTTTGGAGACTGTTTGTTCCTTGGCAGTTGCTTTCCACGGTGCCGGGCACCAGTCACCAAACACCTTCCCTTCAGGGCCGAATCAGTAGTCGGGTAGAGCTGGTGGCTGTCGGTGTTAAGACAGAGACTCAACTGCCATCTGACTATTTTTCTTGTATAAAGATATTTTTTACTTTAAGTGATAAAGGGGGATCTTTTGCTATAAACTATGCTGCATGTGGGCCATGAGGGCTCTTGGTGCAGGCTCCGTCCCTCTCCCTGTCCTGGGCCGGGGCGGTGGGAAGCTGGCGGCTCTCGGGTTTTGATGTTCATGGGGTTCTGGTCTTGTCAGCTGCCTTGTTGTCAAGTTACCTGGAACAGTGGCACCTTAGTGCCAGCGAGGGAGGGTGTGGTGGGATCTGGGTGCAAACTAGCAAAGCAAGCCTCTGCTGCTTTGCTTTCCTGGGCAGTCTGGTGGGTTTGTTGTGTTTTTTGGTTTTTTTTTTAAAAAAAAAAAAACCACCAAAAATCCCCAAGAATCCACCCAACCTGTTTCCTGAGGATGAAATGATTAACAGTAGCCTGGCTGCTACTTGCATCTGAGTAAGTCCAGCCTTTCATTTCTGAAGTGTGGGTTAGAACGACTCGAAGGGGGATGGGGGGGAAGGGGCACATTTTCCGCCACCGCCCCGCAGGGCGAGCGGAGCATCTCTTTGCAAAGCCCCCGCACAAAGAAGGCTGGTGCTTCCCTGCCAATGGTGGCTCGGAGTAACTGGGTGCTCTCTTCCTCCCAGGCCATGCAGTACATGGAGCTGATCCCAAAGGAGATGCAGCCGGTGGCGGGGACGGACGGGGCGTACTATCGCCGGCGGCAGCTGATGAGACAACTCCCGCTGTACGACCAGGACCCGTCCCAGTGCCGCGGCCTGGCAGAGGGCGAGATGAAGCTGATGGAAGACTTTGTGAAGAAGTACAAAGCGGAGGCGCTGGGCGTCGGAGAGGTGGCCCTGCCGGGCCAGGGCGGCGTTGGGAAGGAGGAGGGGAAGCCGCAGGACAAGAGCATTGCTGCTGGCAAACCCCCCGAGTCCACCAACGGGGCCCTGGAGCGCGCGCCCGCGGCAGAGCACTACGTAAGCCCTGGGCTCGGCGGTGGGACGGGCTGGCAGGGGTGTCCTGGCTCTGCTTGGAGTGTGGGGAGCTTTTGGGGAATAGATCTGGTCTCAACAAGAGGGGGGAAAAGATTGCAGCAGCCAGGGTTATCTGTTCCTTGTTGACGGTACTGCTCCTGAGGGCTTCTCCAAGCTCCGGCAGGCTCTTCCAAACCCGCAGAGCAGTGCCGGGTTGCATCATGGTGTGCTTTGGTGCAGCTCTGAAAGACCCCGGTGGGTCCCCTGGCATGGTCCAGCCACCCTGCTGAGCACCAGCATCCACCCAAGACGGGTGCGGAGGCATGGGTGATCTCCCCTTCACCATCTCCCTCTCTCCACAGCAAAAGCTGTGCTGAACCACCAAGGTAAGCACGTTTTCCGTTAGCTGTAGGAGCCAGTGGTTTCAACCTTGGATTCTTGTCAGCTCTGAAAGAGTGGGAGTGAGATGTCCCTGGATGACTGTGCGTCAGTAAGGTGCTCAAGAACAGAAACTGTGTTTTACTGCGAGCTAGTGAGTATTTCCAGCTGGGCTTCCATGCCAGTGCAAGTGGAAAGACTGCAAATGACAGGAGGTGGTGGCTCAGTCTAATTAATGCAAAGCAGTGAACATGGAGATAGTGTTCCCAGGGCTGTAATTGCTCTGGGGGACTTTGAACAGACCACGCGTGTCTCTGGGCATAAAAAACATTTCCACAGGGAGATGACTGAGATTCCCTAACACCCTTTTAGGTTTATATTCTCCCAGCGCTGTCTGGAGTGGCTATCGTGGTTGCTGAAAAAATGCTTATCATAAAATATGGTGAGTGAAAACTTCGTACTGGCCTTTGTGAGGGTAACTTGCAGCAGAGGATTTAAAGCTGGGGAAAAAGAGTATTCCTAAGGCAAGATTTTTCTAGCCATTGCTGCACTGAGATTGTAACATGTTAAGAGCAGTTTTCATTTTCCTTCCATATTGGGTAATGCCTCCCCTCTGCTGTGGCCTTTCCTATTAACACATATCTGACTTTCAGAGTCCAGGGATACAGTAAAAGTCTTTCACTATTGCAGCAAAATACTGACCTGGAAAAAGAATTTTAAGCTAAAAAAAATAGCCAAAAAAGGAAGGTTTCTATTAAACATATCAATAAAAGTCATTTCAGTAATGAGGGTTTATTTAGACTGCAAGGTCATCCTTCCAAATAAATACATAGCTGTGATGTTATTCTCTGCAGTTTAAAGCATCATTTGTCTAGAGGCACTAGCTGAAAAGTGGAACTGCTTCCAAAGCAGTTGCAGGAGATCCGCTGTGACTGCCGCGCAGCACAGCTCGCGGCAGGCTGCGAAGGGCTGGGGTTTCTTGCCCTGCTGAAGGCAGACCTGTTTCCCCCTCTAACAAATACCACCTGTTTTAATTTGGTCTCCCGTGCAGGAATTAATGCAGCTGACCTGATAGGAATGGACTGTGTCCCGACATCTGAAATGCGCTAAACTTCCAGAAGGTCTACTGGCTTTCACAAAACTGCACTGGAAGGGAAGTTCTGCCATGGAAAAATGAGATAGAGCACTTTGCAATGTGTGTGAGGCTGAAAGGAGATGTGAGCTGAGGGAGCTGGGGGTGTTCAGCCTGGAGAAAGGAGGCTGAGGGGAGACCTTCTCGCTCTCTGCAACACCCTGAAAGGAGGGGGTAGCCGGGGGGGGTCGGGCTCTTCTCCCAAGGAACAGGTGATGGGACAAGAGGAAACGGCCTCAAGTTGCACCAGGGGAGGTTTAGGATGGATATTAAGAAAGATTTCTTCACTGAAAGGGCTGTCAAGCACTGGAACAGGCTGCCCAGGGAAGTGGTGGAGTCGCCATCCCTGGAGGTATTTAAAAGATGGGTAGATGTGGTGCTGAGGGACATGGGGTAGTGATGGTTCTGGCAGTGTTGGGGTGATGGTTGGACTCGATGATCTTAAAGGTCCCTTCCAACCTAGACACTTCTATGGTTCTATGAAAATGAACCATATAAAGATCAAGAATGGATGTAAAGGGACTGAGAAAATGAAGTGCATGAAGCCAACGACACTGGAGGATTCAGTGTTGTCGATGTATCCAGGGTTGAAATGTAGCACACTCCATGTGGAGTGGAGATGTGGAAGCTTAGGTACCTCTCTGCTTGTGTGACGACCTTCTCTGTGTCTCTTAAAACTAAACGCGATGCCTGCTCCCAAGCCTGAGCAAGCTCCCCCAAGCCTCCTCCACCATTGCACTCCAGGATGCCAGAGGTGATGCCCACAAGTGCCACCAGCCTGCCCAGGGCCTCTCCGGGGCATGCTGTCCTCAGCTAGGAGTGTGTTCATCCTGACCCTCAAAGACCGGCAGGACTGCAGCAATGAAGAAGGCTTTTTGAGAAGATAGGAGTGCCTCTGGTTCCAGGGCGTAGGGGTGCTGAATAGCTTATTTTGGAGATCCTGATTCTCAAGCAGTTTGCGTGGTGTTTTTTCACTGAGTCCATTAGAAGTAGGACACAGATTTGAATCTATTGAGTACCAAACTTGTTAGTCAGCACTAGCAGCTTGATTTCACCCTATTTCACGTCAAGGTATGAGTCTGAACTATAGATTTATGAAGGTCGGATGTGGGGGGGGTGGGGGGAACCCTAACAAAAACCCACTGCCCTTGCTCTGGAAGAGAAAGAACCCAGAAAGCACCAAAGCTGCACCAAGAAACAGGCTGGAATGATTTCCTGGGGTGTGTGTTTGGTCCCTGTGCTAAGGCTGTTAAGCCTCTCGTTGCACACTCGGGCCAGCTGTGTTGAAATTGGTGTGTAAAGGAAAACATACAGGGCCAACATAAATCACCACGAGAGGCATCTGAGCTCAGACAGCTTTCTGAATGTGTCTGGGCTGCAGAGAGGGGCCCGTCACTGTAACGTGTCTGTCCTGTGTGACTGAGTGTTCTCCACCGAGCACAAAATCATCTTTAACCCTCTCAGAACTGGAAAGTCTTCTGGTGTTATAAGCCACGGTGTTGGAATCAAATCAAATCCTGAAACAGTTGATCAAAACGAGCTGTTGTCCCAAAAATATTGAGGCCAGGGATGTAGTGAGTGCTCAGGAGAAGGCTCGTGGTGTCTGGGGAGCTCTGTCTGTGGGAGCCGTCATTGCGAAACAGCAGCCAGCGGAGACAGCAAGTTTGAAAAAGCTTAGGAGAAAGGGACGCTTTCTTGGCCAACACCTCTGGTAACTCTGTTAATTAAGTCTTCACTCCCCTCCCTACACGACGGAGATGTAAAATGAATACCAAGCTGTAATCCCCATCTTAAATTTGAAGAGCCATTTTTATTTACTGTGTAAATGGCAGGGGGATGGATGTTATGATGCTTAGGAAGAGCCCTGTGAATAATTGCCATAGAAAGAAGCAGCAAAATAAGTTGGGTTTGTTTTTGTTTTTTTTTTAACAGTTCTTATTGGCAAGAAACTTGAGCTGGGAGTTGGAAGGCTGCTGGTGTTTGTTCTCGCTGTTAGATCTTGCAAGATAAGCAGGGCTGGGAGGGATGAGTCTGGCAGTTCTCCACCGTGGAGGCAGTTGCAGGGTTGGGCTCTTCGGTGCCCTGAATTGCCCGAATCTGGTGCCCTGGGGGGTGGTACCAGGGACCTAGGGTCCCATAGGATGGGTGCCAGCCCTCTGCACCCACAGCCGCAGCTTCACCTTCTTGTTCTCCATGGAGACCACAAATAGCCTGGCTTCTGCACGGCGCTGGAGCTGATCCTTCCTTGGCGTGGGGCTTGGGAGTGCTTAGAAACTCATCCGAAGCCCTTCACGGTGGAAGGAGCCCCGTAAGCAGACACAGCCCCTCTCAGACTCGCAGGAAAGCCAAGCCAGGAAGTATCTTGTCACCTCTTGCGCTGCCTTCGCTCGTCATACTGGGTTTGCTGGTAAAACAGGAGGTGCCCATCAGCATGGTGGGACCGCTCCAAGGGCTGTGGGGCAGTTACTGAAAATCCAGACTGAATAAGGGAGGAGGCCATAGCAAAATGCGTGGTGTGCGAGAAATAACAGTAACAGAAGAAAGAAAAGCCACTTGGTGGGTGTAGAAAGACCTGTAGCCTTCTGCTGTGTGAAGGGAGAAATGAGTTTAAGAAAACTCCCCAGCTGCAGACTGGTCTCTTCAGCGCTCGTGCCGTGACCTGGCAGAAGGGGCTGGATGTGGTGGGGAACTGGTCTGTAGTTTGGCGCTTGCAGAGCTCACGGAGGAGCCCCCATGCTGTCTGTCTGCCCCCCAGAGAGACCGTTTCTGCTGCTGCTTTACTGGGGTTGTAGCAGGGCGGATCACTGCGGGGTCCTGTCCTCCCAGCACAGGGTTCCCCAGGCCCTGGTGGCGTTGCGGTGGTGTCCCTCAGGACAGGGACCACAGCTGCCCCATGGGACGTCCGCCTTGTCTGTCCCTGCCCCATCCCTGGTGTCCTCCTGCAGCTTGGGAACTGCTAGTTTACTTGAGCTGAGAAATGTCATTTTTGTGTCTCTTCTACCCACCTCTTAGAAGCTTGTTATCTTAAAACAAAGCGTTTGTAAGTGAAGTTGCCGTCTGAGCGCGGGGGCATTCCCGACCCTGTGCCCCCGAAGCGTGCAGGTGGGGACACGCCGCGGTGCAGACGCCCTGGTGGGGCACGGCAGCTTGGAGCGCAGCGCGGGTGACGCCAGCTGCCGCACGCCGCCTCTTGGTTCCGCACAGCCCCAGCCAGGCGGCCGCGGAGATGGCGGGGGGAGTCGTGCCTTGCAGCCAAGGGCTCTGCTGGAAGAGGCTCCCGCTGCTACTTAAGAGCGTTTCTTGCAGGCAGTGAGGAAGCACAGGCTCAGCAGCTATTAGCCAGACCTGAGCCAGCCAGACTGAAATGGGAACTTAAATAACAGCCCATCAGCTGCCAGCTTCAGCGAGGGGAGCTTTACAGCTCGCGATTAACTAATCGCAGGATCACTCTGCAGGCGCAGATAAAGAGTAAACCCAGTTGGTCTTGTGTGTAATATGCATAGATGCTAATTAATCTCCAGATTAGCCAAATCTAATTCTGTCTCTTTGGACTGTTATAAATTAAAAGCGCTGTGCTGAAATCTGTAGGGTGACATCTGCCTTATCCATAGATGTATATACCAAAAAAAGTGAGAAAAGACCAAAGTTCTTAATCTCTGTGCAGAACGTCATCTTTGACGTGCTGCACTCCTGCACTGTAGGATGTCTTAACTCTTTCTTGGAGAACCTTTGGATTATAGTGAAGGCTGGTTTTAGCTTGGGGGGTCCCCAAAGGCTGGACACAGCTGCTGGGGGTGGTGCCATCCTTACCTGCCCGAGGATATGGCTGGAAGAAAGTAAACAGTATTCCAGGTGAGGGCTGGCAAATAGATATTTATAATGACTTTTAATTATAGCGTGACTTGACATTCTGTTCATACATAGCACTCGTCCAAATGTTTGCAGAGGATCTGGGGTGGTAGACTTGGAGCTGTTGGTTCTGTTGGCCATGGGGGCCCTGTGATGCTCTCCGCGTTGTCTGAGCCCTGCTGCACAATTGAGATGTTTTTCCCAGCACTTTTGAGCTGCAGCCGTTACTTTCTCTTCAGTTTAGCCCTCCTTGCTTTTCTACCTCCCTGCACTGTTTCTATGCCCTCACTTCAGTGTGTTTGCTGTCCCTTCCAAGCTGATACCACTGTAAGAACTGGTTTTGGAGTTCTCTTCACAGAACTAGAGCTCAAACAAAAACAGCCTAAACCACACAGCTTAGCAGTCCTGGAATTGAACATTTTATTTCCACTGCCCTCCTTGGTGCTGTGGGATGTTGAGCAGTAGGTCCTTCAGGCTCTTTAGAAGTGGGATGCATTGAGGAGGTGGTTGGAGATTGTGTTGTTCTTTTTTGCTAACCGTGCTGCTTATTAGCTGTTAAGAACAATGCACTGAAAAGGTGCTGTGAATCAGAACATCTGAGAAGTAAACATCTTCCCTGGAGGGGTTCAAGGCCAGGCTGGACGGGGCTTGGAGCAACCTGGGCTGGTGGGAGGTGTCCCTGCCCAGGGCAGGGGGTTGGACTAGATGATCTTTAAGATCCCTTCCCACCCAAACTGTTCTGTGATGCCATGAAATCTCCACCCTGTGCGCTGAACACGGCTGCTGCCTTCCCTCCCCACGCTCACTGCCCACCCTCTCTTGCAGCGCTGCGAGACCTGCAAGCAGGCGGTGCCGGGGGACTGCCCGGTGGTGTACGCCGACAGGGCCGGCTACTCGCGGCAGTGGCACCCCGCCTGCTTCGTCTGCTGCCGCTGCTCCGAGCCCCTCGTCGACCTCATCTACTTCTGGAAGAGCGGGGCGGCCTGGTGCGGGCGCCACTACTGCGAGAGCCTCCGCCCGCGCTGCGCCGGCTGCGACGAGGTAGGCACCGGCCGCCGTCCCGCACTCCCGCCGGCTCACCCAGGGCCTCTCGGGCATGTGCTTTGCCCTGCCCGCGCCTCCCGGGTGCCCTCTGGGAGCGCATCCTTCTGGCGCCGGTCACCGGGGCTGCGGCTGGAGGTGCCTAAAGAAAATGGGGCCAAACGTGCGATGTTAATGGCGGTCCCGGCTGGCTGTGCCATATCTATCTCAGAGCAACAATCCAGCTCCAGTTGCATTTCAAATCTGATGGTTTTATAGTGCTTAATTGCGGCCCGTGACTTTGTCTCACTTGCCCAGGAGCAATCCCGTGTCTTTTCTTCGCCCCTCCCCGCAGCCTGGCCTCCAGGGCCAGTGGGGCACGGTGGGAGGTGTGGGGCTGGCTCTCCCTGCTCCGGCTTGGCCAGATGGTGGAAATAAGCACTTGTCTGTCTGTCCCCTAGATCATCTTCTCGGAGGACTACCAGCAGGCAGAAGGGCTGGCCTGGCACAAGAAGCACTTTGCCTGCCTGGAGTGCGAGACGCTGCTGATGGGCAAACCCTTCGCCCTGGACAACGCCGGCCTCCTCTGCACGACCTGCAGCAAAAGCAAACGCCTCTGAGCAGGAGCAGCCCCCCCCGGGCACAGCGGGCTCCCCGAGGGCCCCCCAGGACTGGGGTCAATTGACAAGTACATCGAAGGGGAAGGTTAAAAAAAAAAAAAA
>VYZM01017511.1:1190385-1259963 GCA_013398915.1 Dromas ardeola
AAAAAAAAAAACAAAACAAAACAAAAGATAAATTAGAGCCTGACTATTCACTTGCAAGCAGCTCGGTGCCCCTCGCATGCAAGGCAGCTTGCAGGAGAATATTTCCTTGGGGAGGAGGCAAGGGGAGCTCGTGCGCCTGCGGGAGGGAGGGACGCGGCGTATCCGACTAGGAGGGGCTGAAGGGAGGTTCTGAGTTGAGCTGGTTTTTATAATGTCTCTCCAGGCTGCTTATGACTAAGATCTTGCAATAGTCTTTTGGAAATAACACATCTCAAAAGTAACTTTTGGCATACCAAACCTATGGTCACGGTCACAAACGAGGGTTGTTCTTATTTTTTGAAATCCATACTGGAAGTTTACACTAACAGGCTGCTGACAACTGTACTAAAGCAATGGGTTTGAAGAATTTGATTAAGCCGGGTGATGGCTTTCTGAAAGCAAATGATATAAAATTGCACAACATGTAGCTGTTGCTTTTTCCTAAGTGTACAGTAATGTAAAACTAACGCGTCGGCGCATGGGGCGACTGGTTTAACACTGGGGCAATGGGAAGGGTGTAGCTCTGCTCCGGGGCAGCCGCCTGCCTCCACCCCTGTGAGCTTTAGCCCTGGAACTGGGATGCAGGAGCGTTCCTGGCAGGTCCCCCCACCGCTCCCCGGCCTCCCACTGCCCGTTCTTCAGGCGAGCGTCTTTCCACAGAGCAGCATTGTGTTCCCACTGCCGCGCTGGAGGTTGTTAAGCATGTAAAGTATGGGCCTTTATTTCAGCTGGGTTTGACCAGGAATTTTGTGGAAAACAGCTTTCCGGCCTAAGCTGTCTGGGAGCAGGGGGGGTTGCCTGAAATGCTGCAATGCCAGTTTTTCCCTATACTGTGTCACTGACCTCCTCCAAGAACCAGGGAACTGTGCTTTCCTGTTG
The DNA here is from genome assembly GCA_013398915.1 of Dromas ardeola. Lineage (NCBI taxonomy): Eukaryota > Metazoa > Chordata > Aves > Charadriiformes > Dromadidae > Dromas > Dromas ardeola. The sequence goes on from VYZM01017511.1 coordinate 1,191,304, forward strand.
GAGCTGGCAGACCCTCGCCCTGGGCTCTGCCCTGCTCCTTGTCCCGCAGCTCTCCCGTCCCCGTCCCCTCTGGGATCTGACAGGGGTGACACCATCCCGGGATCCGGCACTGAGTCTCTGTGGATGGTGTTTGTTCCCTACATCAAGCGATGCTTCTGATAGTCACTGAAAATATTGGATAGTCCAGGCTGGCAGATGTCTGTGTGCTCGGTCTCTTTTCTTATATTGAATGTCTACATTAATTGCCAGAGAACTGGAATATTTTTTGCAGAGGTGAGTGTGCAAGGAGCTCACAATTGCTGGGTTTTCTTTCTGCTGCAGAAGGTGCTGGTTTCTCTTTCAAGCGTGCTCCATGCTGTGGATGTTTGCTTGCTGGTGATAAAGTGACTTGCAAATGAGAGCTGGAGAAACTGTACCCGCAGTGGGGTTAGAGCCTGCGAGCTGCGGGGCGGACGCTGCCCCACGCATCGGGATGCCCTGCGCCGCTGCTGGGAGGAGCAGGTCAGTCCGTCACCCTGTTGGTGAGACCCATGTGGGGCCCATACGTGTCTGTGGGGTGCAAGTGCCGCTGGGGCTTCGTCCAGCCCTGTGCTCTCGTGTGGTTGATAGTCCTGGGAAGGCTGGGGTGTTTAAAGAGAGTAAATGAAATGCTGGAGCAGGAAAATCCTGAGGTGATGGCGGAGTGTCGCAGGGTATCGTGGCACGTGTGCTCCTGGCATCAGTTGTCCATCTCGGGTCAGTCAATGGCTGTGTTGGGTGCCTGGGGGGTCGCTTCTGTGAACCCAGTCAGATGCTGCAGGTCAGGAGAGGGTATGCAGAGCTGACGTTGTGCGAGGAATAACAAAGCTCCCTTGGATCAGCCTTGGATACAAGCACTCTGGTTATCAGTAAAGTGGCAATGGAAAATAAAGCCCGGTGCTTAGCTTTACTGCCACTTCTTCATTCTGTTACAGGGGAAACGGCTTTACATCTTTGTAAACTTTTTTTTTTAAAGGACACATTGTTGTTCTAAACCCTGTGATGTTATGGCAGCCAAAAGTGCACGCACTCAGTGTAAGCAGTGATAGGAATCGTGTGAATCGCCTATAAAATTGTATTTTAGCACAGACATTAAGATCCACGCAGCATTCCCTGATGGAAAGTCAGTGTCCGTTTGTGCACACAGCTGGTTACCCCTTGGATGATCTGCCTGCGAGGGAGGTGCACAGTCAGTGCTCAGGTGGCTGGAAGAAAATTAAATGCGAAAAATAAATCAACAAAGCATCACAGAAAGCCCAACAGCGCGCGGCAGTCTGCTCCCGGGGTGTTTGGGGTTTGTGTCGGTTGTTTTGCCTTGGCTGGCAGCGTTGTCCTTGCAGGGTTTGGGATACGCTGAGCCAGAGCCACAGAGCACAGTGCTCAGTGGGGTGTTCTTAAACGTCCCTGTCGGGATGGAGATGGGGATGGGGGGAGCACTGGCACCCCAGCACGGCAGCGGGGGGAAGGCGTAACACCAAGACCGGTGCCTGCCTCCAGGTCTAGCGCTGCATTACTGTCCCCCGTGGTGGTGGGTGGCCATCCCCTCGTCCCCAGCCATCACCCTGGGGCTGGGGCTTCCCCACCACCCTCCCTGCCGTGGGGTGGTCTCAAGTCCACCTCATGTCCAAGATTGTCCTCAATGATAGTGTCTGTGTCGGGTTTATCCTACCGGACCGTGCAGTCCACACGCAGCAGCATCAACTCCTTACAGAGTCTCTCTCCATTAGTGCAATCCTCCATCACCAATACTTTTATTTGGCTGCTTGGAAAAAAGATACCACTATAGCATGTTCTGGTTTGAGTTTTGATTTTGTGATCTATAAATTGTAATTCTCTGAAGTCCCTGTTTCAGCATACGCATGCTTGCTTCAGGCTTTTTGGACTGCGGGCATCTGCTCGAGCCTTTCAGGTATTTCTGCAGCTTGTAAAACACTGTCTGCTAAAAAAAAATTACTGCAATTAAACAGCTTAACAAAATCCTGTGCCTCTCAAGTGTCAGGAGCGAAAGCGTGAAATTAGTGCATCTAACGGCTCAAAACATATGTGAGTCTTCAGTTTTGATATTAAAATTGAAATTCAGTGTAACCACGAAGAGATGCTCACCCCAAGCGAAGACATTACGCTGTGGTTTTCTATGGCTCATCATCTAGAAGGGAGGAGGCTGCTGCGGCGGCCCCCTGCGGGTCACCAGCTCTGGTTTTCAAGAAAGTTAAATGTACAGCAGTGTTCTGGCCGGTCTCAGAGCGAGCCGTCAGTGAGCAGTATGCAGAGGGTCCGTCCGGAAAATTAGTAAAAATGGCGATGTTTCCCAGGGTTACTGTGTACGACAGGAATAGGCTAAGGGCAAAGACTGTGTTGTGGGACTGAAAAGCGTCTTGTGCCACAGCTGTGTCCAGCCCATCGTTTCAAATAAAAGCTGCTGTACGGAGCTGGCTCTATGGTGTCTGGCTGCCTGCGTGACCTGTAGCTGGTACGGGCTGCTTTGGGACCCGGTGAGAGAGTCCGAGCACACGGCAGCACTCGAGGCCGCGGCCAAGGTCTCCGATGGAGCACGGTGTCAGCAATCCCACTCCCTGAGTCAGCTCATCCGCAGAGTGCTGTTGTCTTCAACGTCCCCGCGGCGGTTAACGCCCCTGCCCCTCCACAGCGGTGTCACAGCCACCTGTAGCACCGCTGCTGGGAGATGGTGGCGTGGTCTCATCTCATTACACTGCGATTTTGCACACGCAGATCTCATCCGAGAGGCAGGGGAAATGAAAAGGCATGAGGAAGCAGGCACCGGAACGGGACTGGGGTGGGACGCGCACCCCAGCAGTGGGGAACGGGCACGCTGGCCGTGGGAGTTTCTGTGTTGGTTTGTTTTCTCCCCAAGTGTTGCACTGGGTTCCTTTGGCTGGAAAAATCCACCATTTTGGATGCTTGAAGCTGCTCGTCCCGGCTGTGCCAGGTTCGCTCTCTGCCAGGTGTGAACAGCTGGGGCAGGGGGAGGGATTTCGAAGCACCTGCGGATGGGAACAGGTCTCACTGTGCCAACCAAGTGCCACGGTGTGCCGAGGGCCTCGGCCACCCCTCCCGGGGAGGTGACAGGGCCGGGGGGTGGCAGTGACATGGGGCCGGTAGTGTTTTCTGTGCTGCCAATACATGAATTTCAGCGCTGCTGCTGTGAAACCTCTCCAAGGACGCGGACACTGCTCGTTTCCCGCACAGACCATGCAAAACGGTGTCTGCTGATCGGAGACATCCATAAGAGCCAAACTGGTGAGCTCAACCCCTCACCTGGCATTTTAGTATTAATCTAGCTCTTTCGTGGAAGCCCGGGGATACATTGCATTGGCTAACGGCCGATTGAGCACCACGTACTGCAGTCACTGATGGCAGCGTTTCAGCTTGTGACTCTGCAAAGGCCAAACCTCTTCCTTTCCTCCTGTCAATGGCGAGCACGAGGACTTTGTGCCTCCTACATGAACATTCAGCTCCAGTTTATACTGTGTAGTTGTTCTCCTAAATATGACTGACAATATGTGAAAATGCTCCTAAAACATTAAATAACCTATTTCTGCATATGCAAATGCCCCAAGTCTTGCTCGGGTTCCCTTCCCGGTGGCGGGGCGGGTGTGCTGCCCGGGGAAGGCAGCTGCGGCGGGGCCAGGGCTCCTGCGCGAGGGAGGGAGAGAGGTCAGAGATGCTGCTGCTGCCCAGAGCACCCTGCCATCCCTGCGTCCGAGACACTGGCTCGCATTGGTAAAGCGCAGCTACCCCTGGTATGTCCTCGAGATGGTCCGAGAGAGGAAGCACTTTGAAAATAAACTCTTTAATGGAGGAGAAATGACTATTGGAGCATAGCGGCTCTGGCAGGGAAGGGTGGCCGTGCCCAAGCCCTGGCCCCGGGCTGGAGCCCGTGCTCTGGCACACGCTGGCAGTGCGGGGTGAGCCTCCGGCCCCAGCCGGGCATGGGGGGCCCTTCCCTGCCCCCCCGACTGCGGCGCCAGCCGGGGCACAGAGGGAGGGAGGGCAGAGGGAAAATAACTGTTGACGGGGCAGAAACCACACTGCAGCCAAAGTTTTGCAAGCTGAAGCTTTTCAGAGTTTAACTGATCTGAATCTACAAATATTTGCAGTGCTGTCTTATTTGTGGTCCCTTTTCTTTTTTTCTTTTTTTTTTTTTTTTAAGAAATATTTGAGGAAGAAAAAGGGACCGTCTGTTTGTGATTTGGGAGGATATCACCAGTGGAAAGGCAGAGGCTGTTTAAGGACAGCGGCTCCGTTCGGGTCACCTTCCTTCTCCCAGGTTTCCCACAGTATCCCCCTCGCCGACGGGGTCATCCCCACCCTGGGGCCATGTGTCCCCTGGGGCCGGAGGAGGAATTGGCCCTGGATGTGCACTGCCCTGCACATAGGCATGGGGACCTCCACTGCTGAGGTGGGGGGAAAAACAGTTCAGAAATGAGCAGTGGCTGGAGCAATGCCTTTGTACACCTCAGCAAGGGAGGTGGGCTTGGGAAAGGGGAGCCCTTTGCTTAAGTGAATGCTGATTCTTTGTACAAATTTGCAATATCTGGTCTAAGACAAACCATAGGACTTGGAATAAAATTTCTCAGCTCAGATGGGCAGGAGAAAATTAGCTATCCCTGTGTCAGGAGGACAGTATCTTACTGTTAATGAGCTACACCTTCAAGGATAGGTGTCAACCACCCCACGGATGCTGAGGAGGGAGCAGGGAGCTGGTTGGAGCCTCGCTCAAGGCTTGCTCCCACCACTGCTCTGCACAGCTTTCTCTGGGCAGAGCCGGGGGAGGCAGATGGGGAGATATTTAACAGGTTTCCCTCAGAGGTCTGTGGAAAGCACCTGGGCACCGTGATTTATTTATGGGCCCTGAACCCGTGAAGAGAGACCTCTGTCATCAGGAGCAATTGAGCGGTGACAGGGCGAGAGCTGGTTGCTGTAGGATATGGATGGTGTGTGGGCCTGGGGCCAGCTCCGTGCCCCCCGCATTGCTGGGACCATGCAGGAAAGGTAGGAAAATTCTTAAAGTGGGTCAGGGGGAAGAAATACGCTTCTCTGACCTTCTCCTGCAGTGCCCAGCTTTGGAGCAGCAGAGCGGTTCTCTGCTGGAGCCTTCCTACCAGCCTGGAAGAGGCTGTTTTTCTCCGGTCCAAGAGGTGGGGGTTTGGCACAATGGTGATCAAGCTGCGTTTCACTTTATTCTCTGCAAGCAAAGCTAAGGAGCGTTCTCCTTTGCAATGTGTTTCAAGAAAAAAAAAAAATCTGTTTGCTTGGATGTTTCTCCAATGAATTGACTCGGACCTGACGTGTAGGAATCGCTGGGGTTCTTGTTATGTACCTCGGTGGTAGCAAACAGCATAGAGAAGTTGTTCATCTCTAGTATAACTCAATAAGAATCAGATACCTGGGCAGAAGACGATTGCCTCCAACAGAAACTTTTCAGGAGTTTTATTAGTGCAGTCAGTTCCTAAAAGAATGTGTTTTCAGATACCCATAACTAATAAAACTCAAAATTCAGTGGCTTCAGGTGAAAAAAACATAAACCAAAGGCAGACTGAAGTAGCTATATAAACACTACAATAAAACTCGCTTAAAAGCCCCAGAGAGAAACATTTAGAGGTGCAAAAACAAGTATTCATGAAGTGCTGGTGTGTTTCGGTGGAAACGCTCTTCCAGAGGCTTGCGACAGCTGCTGCTTTAGGACTGAGCTAAATAAAGTTCATACGGGTATGCGTTATTCTATAAAAAGTGAGGTTAATTATGCCTATATAAATCTAATTTGAGCTTTTATTTACTTTTTAACTCAACTTCTTCAGCCAAATCACCCTGAAAGTAAATCTCTGCACACTGCGGTTTTTCTGTGTTGTTGCCCTATTTCAAGAGGTGACGCGCACAAGCATCTCCCGCAGCCCCGTGGCACCGTGCTCAGCCGACGGCGCTTCTCCTGTCCTGCCATGCACGTCTGCAGGAATACCTGACTTGTGCCTTCACGTGTCCATGCGCTGCGTTGTGCCACTAATAAAAGAAAACTGAAGGGAACCAGATTTTGTCTACCTGGAAAGCGAAGTGCCTTCTGAAATTGTGATGGGCAGGGCTCAAATGACCACTTCTACTTCAAGCAACTTCCAGGTGTCGGCTCAAGCCATCTTGCAGACAGGGAACCCCACCAAGAAATGCGCGCCCAGCGCTGGTTGCTGACATGATGGTGAGCTGGGGCCATGCCTCGTGGTCCGGCTGGCTGCAGGAACCACGCTGCAGCCGCTGAATATGCTTTTTTGAATCAGATTTTATTTTTTTTAAATTGTGCAAAGTGCTGACGTGTTTCACTGCTCCACTCGCTTGGCAAGGCTAACTCTCCCACTGCTTTTCTACAGCCTTTGCTAGGAATCTGTCCCCCCTGAATCGCCTGGGCACCCCGTGTCCCGCGGCTCGCCGCCTGTGTCAGTGAAAGTGGCGGGGAGGCGGCTGCGTGGTGAAACCGGGCAAAACCTCCGCGGCCAGAGCCCAGGCCTGCGCGTCCCAAAGGCTGCAGGCGCGCCCGGTGCTCTGGAGTTCCAACTGCCCGACTTTAGCTCCAGCTGCCACCCAGAGTGCGAAAAGGCCTTTTCCGTGAAGCAGTTTGTGTCCTGCTGCACCTTCAGCAGGCAAGCCACGATGGAGCTGGGGTAAGAAGGCGCGCACAGCGGGGCAGGGCGGGGGTTTGTGTGTGTGACTCATCTGCCTTTGCACCGGCGTGTCGCCAAGCACGCTGCCCGCGCTGCCCGCGCTGCCCACATCCAGCCCCACGCCGCGCGTTAGCCGAGATGCCTGTAGCGCCGGGGGCTGCAGCACCGCACCGCCCGGGGGCAAGGTGCCGCGCGCAGCTGTGTTATTGTTGAGCCAGATGTTTCATTAGGAGCTTAACAAATTCCTCCGAGCCCCACAGCGGCGCTGGAGCATGGAGACTGTCAAAGACAGACGTTTTCTCTGCACATGAACTCAAAAAGCCGAACGAGACACGGGCCAACTTAAAGACCAGTGAATAAAGGCCTCTTTTATAAAAGAAACCTATTAATGCTTTGCCAAGACCTTCCCTTGAGACTGCCTAAATAAATTTCCTTAGATTGACAAGGCTTGAAAAGCAACCCTTTTAGTGGAACGGGACTCGAAAGCCGTTCAACTGGAAGGCACCAGCCTTCTGGTTTTGCAGCTCTGAATTTACTCAGAAAAGAAAGGTCATTTTTCAAATCCAAGGAACACTTGTTGCAGCGATTTTTCTTTTCTGGTGATTTTGCAGGGACTAAACAATCACATACTCTGGGAATCTCCAAATTGATAACAACAAGTTGCCTTTGATTAACTACGCGATAAATTGACTGTGCCTAGTGTTGAGGGGTTTTTTTGTGAATTCCGTGTGGTTTGGGATGGACCTTCCTGTGGCTGGAGGAGAGTGGAGTTGTGACAAGCCACCCCGATGGTGCCACTGCGCCAGGAGAGGCAGGATGCTGGCTGACCCGGGATGCGGGAGAACAGACCGTGAAAAGAAGTGGTGATTCAAAGGGATCCCTCTGCAAACTGTCCTGGTTCCAGCAGGGATAGGGTTAATTCTCCCCAGGCTCCGGCAGGGACACAAGTATTCCATCCCATGGGAGCCGTGCCCACTGGGAGCTCCCGGGGGAGGGGGCAGGAGGTCACCGCTGGGAGCAGGCTGGGGCCTCCTGGGTCCGGTCCGGGAGCGGCGGTTCCATGATCGCGTTCATATGTCCCTCTATCCGTGTTATTGTTGTTGTTTTCTTGTTCCCTTTGCTGTTCTGTTAAATTGCCTTTGTCTCAACCCACGAGTTTTGCCTTTTTCTTCTGATGCTCTCCCATACTGGGAAAGCTCGAGCGAGCGGCACGTGGTTCTTTGTTGCCGGCTGAGGCCAAACCACGACAAAACACCATCAGCCAGTTTATAAACAGTGTAAGTACACTGCTTTCCTTGTGTCCGCACTAGAGCTGTGCTTTCGTGATGTCCTCTCATGCTCCTGAGCTTCTCCACAACTAATGCGTTGTTATTGCCTAGTTGCTGCATTACAGAAGTGCCGTGTCCGTTGTGCTCATCCTCTCCAGGAGCAGCACCTCGGTTCCTCTGCTGACGAAAGGCGTTTTGAACCACGTGATGAGAAGCTGAAGGAAAGACAAGAAGTGACAGGTGAGGATGGAAAAATCATGCTTGCTCTAATTAGTGTTGCATTCCCATCGATCATCAGCCCTGCAGCCCCAGCGATGCCAAATGGGTTTGCTTGGTCATGCCTGGTGCAGGCTGTCCCGCTCCTGTCCTGGGGATGTCCCCCCCCTGCATCCCACGGGCACGGAGCCGTCGCTCCCCTGCGCAGGGCGTGAGGTGGCTTCCCATGATGGAGACCCAGCCGCTGGGTCCGGGCTGGTCTCCTGCGTTTTGGTGCATGAGAAGGACCATGCATGGACCCCCATCCCGGCTCTGTGACCCCTCGCAGCAGCCTGGGGAGATTTTTCCTCCCCATCTCTCCCAGCCCAGCGATGGGCAGCACCCCAGCAGTTGGTAGCCCAGGGACTGCGACTGTGGGTTGTGTTTGTCTCACGGAGCTGGACTGTGGTCAGGAACTTCCCAAGAGCCAGTTTGTCTCGTACATCGCGTAAGGTGTCTCTGTAGCCTTACATGGGCACGACGCTGGGGTTGCATCTTCCTTTTTTTGGGGGGGAATAGCCAAACGGAGCCCTCACCGTGCTTCCTGCTGCCCCTGCACACATGCCTCAAACCAAAATGAAACGTTTTGTTCCTCAGCCTTTAATTCACCAGCACTTCCTCCGAAGGCGGGGGCTGGCCAACAGATGGCTGTTGTACAAGCGGGGCCGCAGCAGAGACAGAGCCGCGCTGTTCTCGGGTTGCTTTTTCCATGGGTGTTTCCATGCCCCGCAGTGCCAAACCGCATCTCCCGGGCAAGTGCTGCAGCGGCGGAGGCTGCAGGCGAGGGGGGACAGGACCCGATGGGGAGGGTGGCATGTCCCGGTCCCTGCTGCAGCCCTGCAGCACACCCCTCGCTGCCCCACCAGCCACCAGCAAACCCACCCTGCATCGCCGGGGAGCTGAACCCGGTGGGATGTGGCGGGAGCTGTGGGCAGCGTGGCCACTGCCCGACTCCGTTCTGGCTGCCACCAGTGCCTGCCAGGGACACCAGCCCTGGCAGTGAGGGATGGGGAGATCCCCCAGAAGTAGTACCCTCCCGTATTCCCCCTTTACACAGCGTGAATAATTCCAGAAGATCCGCGCTGTTTGGTGAGTCAGTTTTCCATCTTTGAAGCAACAACCACATCCCAGTTTGGTGTTTTGCTCTGGGGAGGACCGGCTTTCAGCGGCACCAGCCTGTACAGTGCCAGCATCCATCACACAGCAGCCCACAATGCTCGCTGGACCCAGAGAGGAATCTAAGAATGATGGAGAAAGGGAGAACTGCCCAGCAAGGGGAAGAGAGGTGGGCAGGCGAGCCTGCAAGTGCTGGTGGGCAGGAGCCTGGTGAGAAAAATAACCCTTTGTGAGTAGTCTGCCCGATCCAAAATGGTCTGTAGCAAAGTTTCTTTCCCTGCCTGTGAGAGTGGAGCGGCACAAGCGTGCGCATAGCCCCGAGCGCCAGGCCTGCGGGGTCAGGCACCAGCTCCTTACCTCTGATTTTTAGATGACGGAGTTTAATCTTGGCCAGATGGTGAAGTCAGAGCACACATGACACGAGCAGGACCGGTGGTGTGGTCAAGGCTGTGCCCTCAAGGCTGGTCAGAAGGCGGGTCTGTCGTGTTTGCCCCCAGCTCTCGGGAGTAAAGGTGACAGCGTTCCTCCCGTGGGAGCTCTGTCTGTCCGTCTGTCCATGTCTGGCAGCCCCAAGCCCGGGTCCGTGCTGCCCCTGCCCCAGCAGGCTCTCAGGCTGTGCAAAACCCTCCCCTTCTCCCCCAGACTCGGGCCCAGCCTTCCTCTCTGCGGGCAGACGAGGGAGTTCAGCCTGATTTCACGCAGCCATTATCAGGACTAATACACCGTGACCGCCCACTTCTGCTTTTTCCATAGTGTACTAATGCGGGAAATGAAAGACTAAATTGCAAAGGTTAACAGTTGGTGGTCTGCCTTATCCTCGCTGAAACCATCGCTGCCTGAGGACCGGTAATACCCCATGAATATTCAGAGCACAGTTCCCAGCAGCCGCAGGCGGCTTCTTTATTTTTGAGAGAGAAAAAAAAAAAAAGGTATTTGCAGAGTTGCTTTCCTAATATTTTGGCTGATCAGCTTAATTGTTTTTCTCCACAGCGCTTAATCGTGTCTGTTCCTGCAGCTATTACTCAGGCATTACTTCCGCAGATATGAATGTGTATTTTGTTTAAACACCGAGTGCCAATGTCAAGCCCGGAGCCCTGCGCCGCTCGAGGAGCGGGAGGAGATCCAGGCAGTGTCTCGCAGGTTGGCGAGGGCTGGGGCGCAGCCAGGGCGTTAATCTAAACGAAGAAACACTTGGTTATACTTTAACGCTGTCCAAATATTAACACTGCCCAAAGGATGCGGAGGTGTTACCTTGACATATCAGCATCCAGGACGCCGTCTTCCGTGGCCAGCTGTTGGATCTCTAAGACACCTCTTTAAATGCAGGGTTTGGATAAACAATCTAAAAGGAAAGATTGGGAGCAAGCAGGAAGAAAAGCCCTCATGATGTGGATGCCTTTATGAGACCATATCTCTTTCTGAGGGCTCCCACTGGGACCGGTCTCAAGCCGCTGCCGCGCGGTGTCCTTGTGCTCCCAGGGTGGGTGGGCTCGTCCCGGGTGTTGGCAGAGCTGTGCTGACTGGCAGCGCTCAGGATCTGTCCTCACGTCAGCCACCCACCATAACTCTTCTTCGGGGCCATGCTAGAATTATTTCCTGCTGTTGCTGCGTTGCGCTAGGTGACACTAGCATATTTTTTTGTAACAGAGCGCCTTACTGTTTGCAGGGATAAAAATGTGAGTTTGTGACACCTGAGGACATTTACCCGCTTTCCAGGGACTTTTCAAGGGAGATCAAATACTCAGTGGGGCTTATTGTTCTGCCACCCTCTGGTCGCTGGGAGCCTGGTGCCTTCAGCAGAGCATGAGCCAAGGCTGTGGCTACCAACCGGGCTCCAGTGTGTGCCCCGGCTCCCGCCAGGGCGCTGGGCTTGCTCCCAGCCCCTCGAGCCCGGCAGTGCCCCGCACCGCGGGGGCTGCAGTGAGCAGCCCGGGGGGGGCAAAGCCCTTGCTGCCGGGTCTGGGGCTGTGTGGTGCGACCCACCGGGCTGAACCGCTCGCAGGCAGTTGGGCGCACTCGCTCCTGACACACGCGTGCGTTATTAAGTACAGGTGGCAGAAAAGCTGCTACGGGGAACCCTAAGCATGGATCCGATTTTTGGAAGCGCTGCCGACCCCCACCTTCTTCCCCCCACCAGGTTTCCAGCCACGGCTGCTCCTGAACCCTCCCAAGCCCCACAGCTCCTCGCTGCCTCCCCAACAGCGGGCAAGCGGGGGCTTCCTCCAGCCACATCCCTGTGGCCCCAAACAGGAGTTCCCCTGCCCGCAGACCTGCCTTTGCTCTGCTGGGGACCGGGCTTGCTTCTCACTTGCCCCGGCCAGCCTGGCATCCCAGCTGCGTGCTCCAGGGCTGGATCCTGGGAGCAGCTCCCCGCGGCCCCCCCAGTCCCCGCCATGTGCAGGGCCCCGGGTCAGGCTGGGTTTGGGTACGTCCTGTCGGGCTAAAGTGAGGGACACAGGCTCTGCCCAGCGCCCACGTCTGCCCCCCTCGGCATGCCGGGGCTGCGCTCGGTAAGGCACACCAGCCCCAAAAGAAGAGCCTTTTGACATTTTTTTAGTACAAACAAAATGAACAAGTTACAAATATCTTAGTCTTTAAGACCTTTTTTCCTCGCAAAAGGACAACAGTTTAGACAAATCAAATCCAAGTGTTTACAGTTGAAAGCAACGAGCAAGGAAACTGCATTTTCTGCTTTGTTTAGAATATGCAAGAATTTACTCGACTGTTGGGCACAGTATTTTAACCATAAAAGTTCAACAAATGGTACATGCTTTCCACTATCCATGGCAAATGCCAGGGGCTTGCAAACCACACCAGCTCTCCCCAGCCCTCGCCTGTTCCCCAGCGCGTTGGGTCTGGCTGGGATGGAGCCAGCGCTCAGCTGCAGCCTACCAGCACCGACGCTGCCCTTCCCTGCTGGCTGGTGTTTGAGATGCCCAGCCCAAAATGTTGTGACACAGACATTTATTTAGGGTTGGAAGAAAAGCTACTCTTAACGAGGAACCTCTGTTTTGTACCTATGGAAATCAAGCCAGTGTCACAGGCAACGCTTTTTCCCGTCGGAAGGAGTAGGGTGCAGCTGATGGCGTCAGTGGCCCCATTTTGTTATGTTTTCTTTTACTTTTTCCAGAAATCCTGTCCTTTTATCTTGCATACATTCAGACTGCCCATAGGGTAGCCGATCTATCTGAGGCTGCAGCCTACTCTTAAATCTTCAAGAGGAAACCTTTCTTTCCTTTTATATTAACTTTTCTTTTTTTCTTGCTCTGGCTTTAAGCCCTTCAGCCAGGCATGGCATTTACATTTTGCATCAGATTTCTGGTTGTCCTCAATAGTCTCTCGTGTGACTTACGTCTATGCTTTGAAAGAGCATGAAAGCACCCTTTGATTAAACTCACTGGGTCGCGTTCCCCCGTGGAAACTTGCTGCAGACAGCTGAGTCGTGGCAGGGAAAACCTGGCCCAGGCTGCCTGGGGTGAGGAATTTTGGCATCAGGTTTTGGAGGCCGAATAACAGCCTGGAGAAAGAGTCAGGGCTGTCGCGAGCACAAGTCCTGGAGAGATGGAGACTGTAGTCAACACTCTTCATGGCAAAGCGCAGAGCATTCAGGCAAGAGTATCTATTTACAGCACCAGAAAATTTGCCCCAGGATCTTTCACCAGGAGAAAGCCAGGATTATTTGAGGGTTTTCCTACAAATGCTGTTGCCAGGGGGAAAAAAAAGTCGTCTTTTTTTTTTTTTTCATCAGGACAAATTTTGAAATATCAGTAGCTCCTGCAAAACTCAGTTTCAACCAATTTTGATGAAAATGTATCAGGATAAACGTGTCTTCCCTGAAGTAGATGTTCTTTATGGTTTCTTAGCCGCCAAAAATGTGACACAGAAAGGCTGCCATGAAAGTAAGTATAAATCTATTTATCCTCTTCTAAGAAGGAGTAAGCTTTCCGTCAGAATTAAGTTCTCACATCACCTTTGGTTCTTGATTTCACTGAGTTTGAGAAAAAAACTCCAGGCAGAGGTAAGTCAAGGTCTGGAAAATTAAACCGTTTTAGCACAGAAATGGATGGCTTCGTGGGTTTCAAAGGTGGGGTCAGAGCAGGGGTGGGATGGGACCTGCTGGCGTGAGCCTACGTCTGTCTGTCCTGCGCCTGTCTCCAGGTCCGCGGTGCGGCCACCAGCCCGGGGACAAGGCGCTCAGGTGGCGGAGGGGCAGGCCTCTCAAAACACATCTGGCCAGCAGGTTGGCGTTGAGTACTTTGGACTGGTTTTTGAAGGCAAACAAACATTTAGTCCATACCATCTGTTTCCAGTGGAGGAACAATGGGTTGGCAAAGCACCAGCCCCTTGTGACAGGGATCAAGAGACAAATCCGAAAACCCAAACCAGATGCGTTTGGTTGTAACAGGAAGCCGCCACAACGCTTTGGGCCTCTGATAAAATATATTTTCAAAGGGCTGACTATGGCCCCGGGCACGGAGCCTCTCCGTACCAAATGCTGATGGCAGTCCCTGCCGAGAGCCCGCAGGTCGCTCCCGCCGGCAGAGAGCCGAAAGCGCGACGCTGTGCAGGGACACCAGCCCTCCCTCGCAGTGCGGGATTTTTTTAGTCTTCTTGTTTTGGATGCTTTTAGCAAAAATTCACGAGACAGCTGCAAAGAGCTTTTCCTGTGGCTTCTGCCCGAATCCCAGAAGGCTCCAGCTCTGCCGGTTCCTTCGGTGTCCCCAGCCGAGGACACCGGTCCCCGAGACACCAAGGGGGATACCGAGGTCCCCCTCCAAGGGCCGCCCCAAGCTCTGCAGGTGGCTCTCTACCTGCGGTGGTCCCAGGTCTCCTGTGGGTCCCTGCGGGGGCATGGGAAGCCACCGGGGACTGGTCTGCCTTTCTCCCTGATCTCCACGTTAGTGGGGTGGTGCTGGAAGATCTCACCAGTGTCCTCAGCTCCTCCTGCCCTTCGCCGCAGGCTTAGGGCTGTGCTTGATGTTTGCTCACGATGCCTTTTCCTGTAAGCCAGCGCGGCAATGCTTCTGCTTCCCTTTGCACGGCTGAAACACAGATTAATTTAAGCCCTTCCCCTGCCTCATAGCTCCCATCCGTATTTACATGCAAAGCTGAGTCTGAGCACACATGCAGAGACCAACCATCCCCTCAAGGGATGAAAAGCCACCAGTATCTGCGCTACGGGAACCAGGAAGAGGAGGGATGCTGTACGTGGCCATCATAAAAAGCTCAGGAAGAGAGGACAGCAGTGGGAAAGGGGAGCACTGTCCCGAGCCCGGGGGGCTGCATCTGGCCACCGCAGAGGTTTTGGGGGTGCCGAGGGCTGCGGCACCCACCAGGCTGCGGTGCCCAGGTCTGAGCAGGGCTCTGCCGCAGCGCCCAGCCGTCGGCTCTGCCCGCGCTCACCTCAAAGAGCCGTCCAGGGCCGGGCATCGTACAGACATCGCACATGTAACCTCACCAAACCCAGGATGCTGCACGCCACGAAGATTGCTGGTGAGCTTATGGGGACCATTGACGGGGTTCCGCTTGCACCATCTTTCATCAGATGTTACTATTTTGTGCAACGTGTCCTCCATGGCTGGCTCAAGCCTCACGGGATGCAGTTGCTGCTCTCACACTTCTCATAAGAAACACCCCTGCGGCCGCACAACCATTCATGACAGTTCCAGGGCTTCAGGTAACTCCCAGCTGGATTTCAGCTTTCTCATTTTTAACTGCAATTTTTAATGTCTGCTGAGCAAATGTCAGTAATAGTGATGAAAGTATCATTATTTTTTTTTTGTGATTTACTGCATAAAACAGAATTAGCAACCTGCCAAGGCCTGCTCCAGAGGCAGATTCCTTGTTTTGCACTAACTTTATAGGAATGCTGTTACCGTATGTGCCTCTGAGGATGAACACAATCCAGTGTTTCCTTTCCTCTGTTTGTTTTCATGCAGAAAGGAGTTCTTTTCCTTCAAGTGGCTTAGAATAAAATAGAAATTTTTATTATTATTTCATACAGCTCATAAATCTTTCCCTGCTACTGTCAGCAAGTGCACAAGCCACAGCTGAACAGTGGTGAAACGTCACTGGAATTATACGGGGCTCTGGTAGGAGCTGGGGTGGGGGCAGCTGGGGGCAGAGGAGCGATGAAAGGACCCGGTGCAGGGCTGCCACCACCACAGCGTGTGTCCGATGGTTTGCAGCCCCGTGGAGTTTCAGATCCATCCTCCCCACGCCACACGAGGCTTCGGAAATGCTCCGGGCAGCCGGTGGGTGCTGCTGGCTCCACTCAGGACATCTGGGCACTACCGTTTTCCTGTGAATTCACACCACACGGAAGCAAAGACGCAGGAGCCGTGATTGCTGGACCAAAGGCCCCGCGCAGCCCCCGCGGCATCATCCATCCCCCGGGAGCTGGGTCAGCCACGGAAGAGGGGTCTGCGTCCCCCTGCCAGCGCCAACACCGGGGTGTGCAGCTGGGAAAAAGCCAGCCAAGAACTGGAAAGGAAGGGAACGAGCAGAAAACCCCTGTAAAAGTAAAACGCCGTCAGCAATCCATGTATCCTGGCACTGCATTTCACTGCAGCTGAACGCAAAATTCCAGTTAGTTTTGGAGTATCAAATACAAAGTGATGCGTGTCAGCCCAAATCACAGCACTCTGTGAGAGATCCCGATTCTGGGAAAACAAATTTCAAGCAGTTAAGAAAAAAAGTGTGGTTGAAACACTTCAATTAACTGCAGCTATCATGTTGGTTCAAATTTGTCTTGGAGCCTCCCTAGATTTTACTTTTTAATCCCAAAACGAAATTCAATTTATTTCATATGTTCTTAGTGCCTGAACCAATTAAAGTATTTTCTTGTCCTTAAAAACTTACTCCCTTATGATAGCAAGCCCTGTGACTGATTCATAGTAATTTTGAACCCAAGAACTACAAGAAATAAAGCATTAGAAACATTTGCTTGTCTGGGAAAGCAAGGAGCTCCACAGACAATCACACAACCTCTTTTGAGCTGCTGCCCAATTACTAATTACTCTTCTATTGCAAGGGCAGCCCTGAAGGCGCAAAAATAGCAGAGAGCAAAAGATAACATCACTTCTCTGCTAGGCTGTGCTTTGACAATGATAAGCTTCTACAAGCTCCCAGCTACAGCTCCAGCAAATAAACATGTCATCTGTCTGGGAAAACGGAGTAACATGGCCAGGAGTGAAAAAGAAAGGAAAAAAAAACCCACACCTGATAATGCTGCATTTCAGTGGGCTACAGAATGTGTCTAATTAGTGTTTTCCTTGCACAATATTAAAGATTTGGTCTTTCTGTTGCTTTCCTCTGGCAGGCGTGGTGGAAAGCGGTGTGGCCCAGGTGGCTCTGCAGAGGATGCCCCTGCCCTCCCAGCCAGCCTCAGGTAACCCGCGCTCCCCAGGGGCTGCACGTGTTCTGCTACGAGGGCTGGAGCTGCACAGCAGCAGCTCCGCGCATTTGTGTCCTCAGCAGAGCCCCGTGTTCAGCTCCCGGCCCCGATCCCTGGCAGGGAAACCCCTGTGCCAGCAGCCTGCGGATACACCCCGGGTGCTGCTCTCCGGTACCAAGTGTCTCCAGCGTTCCCACAGGAGCAAAACCTCCCCGGCGAGCTGCGGTACCCGCCGTGGAGCCCAGCGGGTTCTGCGGGAGGCTCCGTGCCCTGATGCTCCGGCTTCGCCTTGCTTTGAGCACCACCCACCAGCCCAGCCCAGCCCCAGCTGCCTCCTGGGTTTCCTGTGCTGACCCTTGCCTTCACTTGTAAGGGCTTTTTTTCTTCCCATGTGTGCGTGGGAGAGGTATTTCCTTGTTTTTCATACAGCAGGGCGAGGATGGCTAGCTGATGTCTTCACCATCTGAGCCGTTCCATGTCAAAAATAGATGCAAGAAGTCAAGGGGACTCCAACACCCATTGCTGTTACAGCAATTCTTGCTGCTGCTTCATGAACATTGCCTCAAATATGGATTTTTTTATGTTTTTCTGCTCTCTAGGTTCTCATTGTAAATAGCCAGAGCAGCTGAAACTGGAAAATGTGTTTTATCTTCTTTGTTGTCTCCCTGGCAGGGCCCTGTTTGTGTTCTGGTGACAGGGACAGTGAGGGGTGCCCGGAGCAGCCCCCTCCCCATCGGCACCCGCAGCAGCTCCCGCATCCCCATCCACAAGCTGACCCCAAGGTTGTCCTGCTCCCTTTCCCCCCAGGATGGCTCCCTGAGCTCTTTCATCACCCACAAGTGATGAAAAATGGGGTTTCCTGAGGCAGGAGTGAAGGAGCATCCATGAGGGATGGGCACTGTGCGACCACGGCCCCGGCTGCACCATCCCAGCCAGTGGAGAGGGACATCCCAAACTAAACAGTCCTCAGGCATTTTATTGCTGGAAATACCAGCAGCACAAGCTGGCAAAACCACTTCTTGCAGTAAAATGACCCAGATTAATTCTTAAATGTAGCAAAATAAATTGGTTTATCTCTTAGGAGTCATTAATATGCAAGTTTTGTTTTATTTGGGTTTATGCAACTGGGAAATAGCCCTAACCCAGAAATACCCCACTTCATCTGATTTTTCAAAATTAATCTTTTTATTTCTAATTAGCTCTTGGCACAGGATTTTTTTATAGTGGGGTTTCAGCCAAAAGGAGATTTATAGAGTTGGGCTGTGAATTCTGACATGACAAGAAGAAAGTTCCGGAGTAGGGAAATAAAGCTGGTTGTCCCAAGGCATTCCAGGGAAATAAAGCCGGTTGTCCCCTGCCATCCCAGCCGTGCTGTGCCGGCAGCCATCCTGGCACGGTGCTGGCTTTGCCAGGCGGTAGAGACAGGAGCTCCGGCGCAGAGAACAGCCCCATTGCCTGCAAACACGCGACGGCAGGGCTTTGGTAGCAGTATCTTAGCCTGCCCCAGTGGGAGAACGCCTCTTTCCCCACGGTAAATAATTGACAATTAAGACACTGGTCTCATCATCACTCATTTGTAAGGACCGATGTTGCCCTTCCAGCCAGAGCTGCCAGGCAAGAACAAGCTGCTGCTGAGTGGTCACAGGCTACCATGCTTAGTGAGTGGGACAGGGAAAGAAAACCCCGGTGGTGGTCTTCTGATGGGGCTGGAAATGGCCTGACATTGCACATGTGGATTATTCAGTGAGCAGCAGGGTTTGGGGGGAGCGGGGTTTAGAACAGAAACCTTCATGTAAGCTGTGAAACTGGTTTATTGCTATTCCCAGGGCAAAAGACGTCTGCCTTGTACCGGAGGAAATAGCACCTCTAATCTACTGCAGAGCTGCCACCAATTTACTTGATCTCGTCACCAGTAAATACTACTGCCAGATCGGCAGAGCCGCAGGGTGGGCAGGGAGAGGAGAACTATCGATGTGGAAAAAAAACCATCTGGCTGCAGCCCCAGAGCTGGAGCGACCCTCCATCACTGGGAGATGCTGGGGGGCAGCAAGCTGCTGGCTCTGCCACCAGAAGTGGTACCTACACGGTGCCCAGGTCTCCATGTGTGCTCTGGAACACACCGTGTCTGCTGGCGATATGTGTACGAGGGGGCTCAGAGGGTGTCTCGGGGGACGATTTTCATTTAAACACCCCCAGGTGCCCGGGCAGGATTGGGCACGCTCGCCACGTGCCAGCAGCAGAGCCCCAGGCTTAAAGCTCCCTTCGAACACACCCCCACCGCTGCTGGGGATGGCTTTGGGCTCACAGCCCTGCCATCCCCAGGTCCCTGCCGGGAGGGCACACCGGCCCCGGGCCCCCCACGTCTCGCCGGCACTGTGGCTCCCTGTCCTGCAGCGCAGGGACTCGCTGGGGCGATAGCTGCTTGAATCGACTGCTTGGTGGGTGATGTCACCGGAATCGCAGGGAGGAAAAGGCCAAATAAGGCAGCATTTTAGTGAAAATATGTCCTAAAATGGGAGTTTGACTGATGATTAGCAAGCACAAAACACAGATATGATATTACCATGTTGAGAGTGCGGAGCCCTGCGCAGCCTCAGACGCTGGAAAAAAACCCTCCAAGACCCGGAAAGATGAGAGAAAAAGCAGCCTGATTCAGAGCAGTTTTCTCCGCAAAAGCAGGCTGTGTCAGGAGGTCAGTATGTGAAGAATCCCAGTGCTAAGATAGACGGACAGATCAATGCAGTGAGAAATTTTTTTCCTGGGAAGATATTGTTCTTTGAAGAGTTTCTTCAGTATGCTTTTGGCTTTTCAACATAAAGCAATGAACCTGCTCTAGCGGATAGAAGAAATGTTATTTTAAAGGTGCTAGAAGCAAAAACACACAGGGGAAGCTAAGCTGAGTTGAAGACATGGGGAAGGGGAGCACTCAGCTCCGTCCCCCGGACCCCGTGCTGCTGCCTGCAGCTCTGGGGGCTGGAGCAGGCGGCGGTGGCCCTGGTGGCCTCAGGGGACCTGGGCAGGACAGGGGAGCCGGCGGGAAGCTGGTAGGCTTCAGTGACAGCTTCATCCCTCCTGGCGTGGAGGAGGTGTTTGTGTTGTCCCGGTGTGCTCGGGGCTCTGGGGGAGGACGGGGCGACGAGAGGGACTGGAGGGAGGGGGTCCTGGGGGCGCCCAGCCAGACCCACCAGGAATCCATCCATCTCCCATCTTCTACGGTGCTGCGCTCCCCTGCCACCAACAACTGGAGAGGGCGAGCTGAAAGCACGGCTGCTGCAAGCAATTTATCATATTTATTGGGTGGCATTGCATTTAAGGGCTGTTGTGTCAAAAGATTGAACTTGTTTTATAAACGCTCAAAGACTCAGGGGCCAGGGGAGCAGTAGGAAACTTTGGACTCCCCCGGCAGAGTTTGGTCCCTTTATCGCAGGTGGGTCCCACCAAGAGGTTACTCAGACATGTGCTGCAGAGACTGAAATAAGTCCATTTAAGCAAACCCGGTTGTGCTGGAGCTGCAGCCTGCGCCCCTGGCAGCTGTGGCCCCGGGCGGCTGCACAGGCCCACAGGGCATCTGTGCGGGACGAATTCCTGGGCAGCAAGTCCATGAAGAGAAATTCAGGGACTAGCCAAGGCCCCCAGACATCCCTTATGGGGCTGGGGAACATGAGGGGAAGGGATGGCAGAAAAGGGCCACGCTCAGGTGCTGTCCCCAAACAGCATCTCGTGGTCCAGCCAGGGGTGCCTCTGGTGGCGCCCAGCAGGGCCTTACAAAGCTTCGCTTTCTGTAAAACACAGCATAAGGATTTCAGCATCGTCAAGTTTCTTTCCTCGTTCCCATGCAGCATTAATGACAAACATAATAGTGCAGTTATTAATAACAGCACTAACCGGTGCTCTCTGCTCGTGCGGCGTCGAGCCGGGCTGGCAGGCGGAGCTCTGCTTCCTGTCGCCCCGGCAGAGGCAAGCCATCACCCAGGAATTTTATAGTTTCCTGTGAAAGAGGTCCTGCTCATTCATCAGGCATTGAAAAATGTGCTCAAGCCAAGAATGTATTTATTTTTGATCTAAATATAGTTGAAGTTCTAGTAAAAAAAACCACGCCAGGAATGGCAGGACTCCCACCCCAAGGCCATCCCGGGGGGAGGCAGCAGCCGGCGTTGGGTGTCAGTCCCTCGTTCCCATGTGTGCCTTCACCCAGGGATGCTCGCCCCACCTCACTGGGTAAGGGTTTGGCACAGGGACAGCCACCCAGTGCGTGGGTGCGGGACGGGCTGATGGCCCCACTGCCCCCTGCAGCCCCTGGCTGCTCCCACCAGCGTCCCCGTGCCCAGGTGACACCGGTGGCCGCAGCGTTTCCCTGAGCACAGGGACACGGGCAGGTTTGAGCACTGAGCCGAAGACAGTGAGCTAAAGGCCCTGAGGTCCCTCCTGAGTCCCCCGGTGGGTCGGGGATGGCGTGGGGCAGGGGGACAGCAGAGGAAGGATGTCCGACCAGCCGTCCCCTGCTCCGGTGGGACCAGGGTGCTCTTTGTTAGGAGACCACTGCTGGCCCTCTCCACCCTGGCAGCAGCAGCAGCAGAGAGGATGAAGTTTATCTCGTGCCTCAAGAATGACTCGATGAGAGCGAAGTGGGGTCTGTATTTGTTTCTGAACAACCACTAGCAACTACTCAGCCCAGGAGGAATCTGGCCCGATGATTATTTAGGCTATTCGGATTGCTTCTAAGGCTTATCCAAACTGTCTGGTCCCTCTCTGTTGGTGGCTCAGAAGAAAAACACCCTCCTTTCTTTCCTCGTTGCCCTGATGGTGCTGAGTGGTCCTCTCAAACGGCAAGGTGCCCTCCACCAGCCCCAGGTCCAGCCCCCGCAGAGGACGGGACCCTGCCTGAGGCTGGCTACTGCTTGCATTTCGCTGCTAGCCAGGTCTCGGCAGGCCAGGGCGGCTCCCGCGGGGACTTAGCCCGGCTGCTGCCCGCTCTCCCCGTCCCAGCCCCGCACCCTGTGCCCCGCAGCATCCCAGGGCTGAGCGTCCCTGCGCCTCCCTCGTCCCCTTCTCCCCTGCCAGACCTGACTGCCTGGCCCATGGGAGCCATTTCCAGCTCTTTATGTGCCTGTGCTCTTTTTCTCGACAATTCACCTTCTGTGTATGCACCAACATTCCTATGCTGACGGGCAGCAGTTTAGGTCTCCCCGCGGGAGGCTGAGTGGGCTCTGGGGGTGCAGGGGGGGTGATGGGCAGAGGGACCCACAGCTCAGCTCTCTCCCAGGCTTAATCCTTCAAACGGGACAAAGCCAAGCCCTGGCTGCGGAGACTGCAATGACTCTCCTGCGTTGAGCAGGTGAGCTCTGCATGGGCACGGCCCGTGGGTCCTGCAGCTCTTGCCAGGGGCCCCAGCGCCAGCACCCCCTGCCCTGTGTGGCACGGGCCACCCGGTATGATGAGGTGCAGGATCAGCTCCTCGGCTCATTTTTCAGCCTTACGCAGGTCAGGGACTGCGTTAACCCGAGTAAGGCCAGACTAAAACTGCATTAGATGCATCTGCTGAAAACAATCTGTCACTGCCAGGCAGGCAGCCTGCTTGATTTATGTGCCCCACTGGCCTGCTCCATTGCCTGGCTATAGGAAATGCAGATATCTATATGTAAGTACACACATACACACAGACTTACATGTATATGCATATATATGTATATGGATATATATGGGAAGGAGCAATCTTGCATGTGCATCCTGCAGTGCTGTCTAGGGAAACCTGCCCTTACCTCCTTGGTGCCCTGGAGTCTCGAAGCTCTGAAGCGAAGGGCCTGCCAAAAATAAAAAGTGACATCCATGTGGATTTTTAAAGATTGACCAATCTTCCTTTTTAAAGATTGAAAAGCCTCCATCGTCTCTCCCTGTCGATGCAGGGGAGCATCGCTCTGTGCCAGGACGGAGCTGCTGCCCGTGTCTCTCTCCCCACAGCAAAATCAGGGAAGCTCCTCACTCCCTCTCATCCTCTCTGCTTACACATTAGCAGAAATTGCATGTTTGCTTTTTTTTTTTCATTTTAGAAACAACATCAGAAAACACTTCCTTTACAAAGTAATTTTTAGCTGACTTGTTTAAAATTCATCAGCTGCTAAATGTCTTTCCCCCGTCATTTTTTTCCTTACTCTCGCCCCTCACAATCCCCATTCAAGCTGACTTACGGGTCTTTATCTTTTAAAAATTCCCCAGCCCCTCGAGCTGTGTTTGTCCCACGGGGATTTTGCTGGGATAACCTCCTAACTCAGCTGGTGCCTCAGTGACAGAGAAGACTCCAGGCTGCAGTGAGCACATCCCCATCGGATGCAGCAGTCTGTTGGGCGCTGCTGGTACCACCCACGCAAACCCCCCCATTAGGCCCCAAACAGCACAAGAACTACAAAAAAATCATGGGGGAGGAGAGGAGGGTTGTTTGGTTTGATTTTAAATATGACTGTTGGTGTCTTTCTGTTTGCTTGCACATTTCTGAAATTTTTAGTGTCCGTTTGCTTCAGCTCCTTAAGCGCTACACTGCAAACACAAGTGTTTGCACTTAAATTAAATTAGCCTTAAACCCAAGGCGAGCCGAGGTTCTCCTGCGAGATTTTTTTAAGACAAATGTTGCAAGATTGGTGATAAAAAAGAAAAAGAGGAGGACGTGGCAGAAGTGCCTCCTGCAGGCACTTGAGCCGATGCCCCTTGCCCGGATGAGGCCTGGGAGCGGGTCTGGCCCCAGGGGCAGAGCTCGTCCCCCGCCACGGGCACAGGGGTGACCCCACGTCCACCCCCCCGACCTCCTGCTCTCCCCCTCCCTGCGGCTGCCGAGGGCATCGCACACAGTACGTACCGCAACAGCCTTTAATTCTTAGATAATAATTTTTGCATCGGTACAACCGCCCCTCAGATGGTGTTACTGGGTATTTTAAAATTAAATCCTTTAAAGTTAGATTTGCTAATTGGATAGATTTTTAAATATATCATTATAGATTATGTAGTAACTCGGGAAGACTGACAAATAAAACGGGGAAAGAAAGGCAGCAGTCATAAACTGCATAGCCGGACTGAAAACGCCTCAGTCAATACGCATCACTTCAATGACGCAGCATTGCAACAGGAGAGGAAAACATCCACGGGGGAAATCTTTCCCCACGGGCCTGGTCCTGCGCCCAGCGGGGGGCCTGGAGCATCTGAGATACAAGTGGGTTGGAGGGAGGGGTGTCACGGTTTTCTCCCCTTCCCCATTTTGATGCATCCTCTGTGGCAGACGCAAGCACGGCCGGGGCGGTGGGAGCGCTCCCGCAGCACCCCGGGTCCCTGCCGGTGCGGGGGGTCCGCGGGGGGATTGCTGCCCTAATTGCACCTGTCTCCCCGCCGCGGCGCTCAGACGAGGGTGCAGCCAGAGCAGCAGCAGCAGCACTGCCGGGGGCAGTCCAGCGCATACACCTTGCTTTGGAGCCCGTAGACATAGTAGAGGTAAGGCTTCCCCGAACGCCGGTAGTGAACTTCTGTGATGGGGATTAGCTCAATTGTTTGACGCTGGGGAAGGAAAAGCTCAAGTGAAATACGCAGTTTGGAGCAGAGGCTGTACCTTGCTTCAGACCAACACGAGTAGAGAGGAAAAAAGCCCCAGCTTTTAGCCACAAGCCTCGCAGGTCCCAGAGAGCTGCTGCTTTGTGAAGGGGGAAAGAAAATCTGATGGAGACCCACCAGCCCATGGCTACCGCCATCAGCAATTCCCCTAGCTGCAGCTGGCACGTGCTGGCCCTTACATACTAGACCATTTTTACTGCATTTATAGCTATTTAAGCTAATTCCTTAATTCCTTTAAGCCCTTGTTTCCAGTCCTGAGTGTGTTCGCGTGTGCCCCCGTCTCACGCGTGGTTGAGGCCTGTGTGTGAACACGGTTCTCTGTTCGCCCTGGGAACATGGGAAAGTCTGGATGTGCCCCAGCAAACACTGGCGCTGGTGGTGAACTGTGGACACACGTCACCTCTGTCCCTCGGGAGCAGGAGGAGACGCGGTGATGGGCTGTACTGTGCTCTGTTACTGCCGCAGAAATTGCTGCAGATTTAACCCCTGCTGCTCTGCTGCCTTCCCTGCCTGAGGGGGGAGGAACCTGCTTTCAGAGAATGGTTTGGGTTGGAAGGGACCTTAAAGGTCATCTAGTCCAACCCCCCGGCTCTCACCTCCTGCTGCAGTTACATGTGCAAAGTCTCCATTTTAAATAAAGCCCAATGAGCCCAGCAAAGCCTGGCGGGCTCCGGTCCTTCTACCCCAGAGGCTACCTGTGGTCCTGGCATTTACCTCCAGCACATGGCCAACGTGAGAAGCCAGAGGAGCATCAGCCAAGCAAAGAAGAAGGGCTTCCCCCAGCTTCCTCCCAGAGATGCTGATGATTAAGCGGAAGAGCTTCAGCCAAGGGCAAGCGGAGGAGATGAAGGATTGACGGGTGGGCAAGGCGCAGGCAGAAGGCAGCCCGGGTCGGCACAAATCCCACCTGGTGCCGGGGCTTTGGCAGGGCAGGAGGGTCTCAGCACCTTTCCCGTCCAGCCAGAGGAGGCTTTGGCGGGTGTGCAGCCATCGAGTGAACAAACTGCCTTTGATGCTGAGAAGTGGAAATTAAAGGCTGGAATCAAGTTGGAAGACAGAAATTTGCCAAAGAGCTGGTTTTGACAGAGCACATGGAAAAATCAAACCATCTCCCTTTAAGTTTATTTTGGTCTTTCAGTTTACTTGCATTTTTAATGTGAAACCTTCTCTTTCCTGTGGGTGAAAAGACAGCATGTTCTAGCTAAACTTTTGCATTTGCAATCACATTTATAATAGCAGCAACAGAGATTAAAACACTCCAGCAAGAATCCGATGGAGTGGAATCTTAATGTTTATTCAAAATTAGCTTCTAAGATAAAAACAGGGGTAATAAATAATGTTTGGCAGGGCTTTGTAAAGGTAAAAGGAACAATAATAACCACAGTCACCTATGTCTTTCAACACATGTCTGAAAAACTATTTCCCTGGTATTTCACTTGATAATAGAGATTTCTTCGATAATTAGAATTCCTTTTTCACGTGCTAAAGATCACCTCTAAATAAAAACTGAAATCGGTTACTATTTTCAACATCTTCTTGTGCCTAACCAAGCCCACTAATCAACCGTCTTTGCCCCCCGGGCTCCCCCCTTACCTGCCAGAGGATGCGGGAGGAGGTGGCAAACGCCGCGCTGCGCTCCGCGATGGCTCGCTGCGAGGCCAGGGAGATCTCGGGGTGGGGAAAGTCGCTGGTGGGGTACACCTGCGAGAAATAAACCCAGCCGTGCCAGAGAGACACCCTGTTTGGCTGGCACAAACATACTCATTTCACCTGTTACCGGCACACGCAAGGAAAACCTGGGCATATAATGGCAATATACAGAATAAATGCTAAGCTCAAAGTCCCAAGGGCATGTCCATCCCGCCCCAGCAAAATGTGTAAGTGTCCAAAATAGGGACCATGCCTCTCTAGAGAGAGGTCGGTGCTGCTCGGGGAGTTCCCCGGCTGCCAGCTTTGGTTAAAACTGGCGACTCTGCCCAACAGGATCCACTGTCACCATCTTCCAGCAGCACTGCTAAATTTGAAAGGTTTTTTTTAAAGCCTCTCTTTTTTTTGCCCCAGCATGTGGACAACTTACAGAAGAAATACCAGGCTTGTGGGCAGCAGAACTAGTCATGAATGCAGCTACTCCCTGCACAGCCAGGAGTGATAGCTGTTTATGTGAGAGGCCCAGCAGTTTTAATGCCCACAGAACTTCAGATCTGAAGCATTTGTTGGAGAGTGACTCAGATGCTAAAGCATCATTAAAATCCCAAAGGGATGGATGCTGCAACACCAGATGCAAAGTCTTCACTACAGATGTGTGACGCTGAGTAACGGCTCTCTGGGGAGAGCGGCTCTGTGCCTGCCGCCCAGCCCTGGGACGTGACGGAAGTTTCTACAGGTTACTGCAAAACAACTAATAAATAATAAAAAGGCACAGATAAATCCTCACCTATTTGCAATCACACTAAAAGAAAAAAAAAAATGAAGCTGAGGGCTGAGCAGTAGAGAAATGGCACTGCCTGCAGGAGAGCACTGTGCTTCAGCCATTTCCAGACTGGGTTGCCCCAGACTTTTGCAGGTATACGGAGGCAGATTCCCTCTGGGAGTCCTGTGCCACAGGAGCTGGAGCAGAAGAGATGTCCAGCATCTCTTGTTGATTGATGAACATCTTGTTTAACGGCCCTGCGTGTCCGCCCAGCAGCGCAGCGAGCTGCCCGGGCCAGCAGCAGCACCTCCACGCCGGGTCCTGGCTCCAAAGCCCCTGGAGCAGCTCCTGCCTGCGGGATGAGCTCCCGGAGGCTCTGGGGCAGGAGGGTTCGCTGGCTGGTGGCAATGCCTTGCCGCTGCTCCGGCAAGGGGCAAGAGCCGCCGTCCCCTGCCCTCGCCCTGCAAAGCCTGCAGCCGGCAGCGCGGCCGGGCAGTGGAAAACGTGCAAGGGGCGATATATAAGGCCCCAGGGACGGAGATGCTGCTGGATGTCTGCTGCTGTGGCTGGAGGCATTTCACATCCCCCTCATTCACAGCCACCCAGGGAGGGATCCCCCTGACCCCCAGAGTCACACTCACCACCACATTTTCATCTTGAAATATATTCTCTCCAGTGACTTTGCTGAGCAGCTTTTCTGGGTAGTCGAGATGACGCTCAGAAACAAATTCAAAGACGTTGTTCTTCCTGCAAGAGAGAGGGGAAACGACGGAACGAACTGAGGCTGGTTGTAGGGCAGTGAGCTCTCTGGGCTCTTCCTAAACACCCCATAATGCTTGAATGGTCCCGGATTTTGAGGACAATAGTCACGCCTGCCTAACCTTTGTGTGCTCCCACATTAGTTTCTTAATAACCTTGTATATGCAACACCCATGGATGACCCTTGCATAAATAATCCTGAAATCAGACCTTCATGGTGATCACCTTGCCTCACGGCTTTCAGAGCCTCCTGCACCTATTAACTCCTCGCTGCAGAGAGGGCTTATATTGCCTTTCCGAAGCCACGGCTCCTGTTACAGTGAACCATTTTGCTCTATTATGTGTGGGACACAGGCACGGTTAGCGGCTGATGGTGGCCTCTAAAGCAGCTGAAGGTCTGGCAGAGCTGCGCCTGTCTGGGGCAGCACAGCCCCGGGGCTCCCGCGCCCCCCAGGAGTCCCACCAGCATCACAGGCGCAGCGGGGGAAATTCCAGGCTCTCAGGCTGGATAGAGATGCTGTTTTGAAAAATGAAGGTCTTCACACAGGGTAATTGAAGGCATTTTGTAAAAAAAATGGATAAGTGCTCAGGAAGCACCCAGCGGGGCAGGTAATGGCTTTTAGCTAAACCTCACAAGCTAAGATCTTTTGCAGCCCCATCCGTTACCTCTGGCACTGGAGCTCCCCAATGGGAAAAGCCAGAGCATCGCAGGGGCGCCAGCCCCGGCCACCACCGCAGCCCCAGCAAAGGGAGCTGGGCCACTGCCCCAGGCTTCCCTGGGGTCGGGGCTCCGGGTCGGGGCTGTGGCTCGTCCCAGGCAGAGGATCAGCTGCTCTGTCTCCGCTGTGGACTTTTCCTGTGACCTTGGACAATCCTTTACTCCTGAGAACCCACTTCAGCTCCCACCGCGCCCCATGGACAAGAGCGTCATGAAGGACTAAAGCTGCCCCTCCAAGCCCCTGTTTCTGCCTGACCAAAGGCAATAAATCCTCTCCCAGGCCCCCGTTAGGGAGCCCTGCTGAGCTCCCAAGCCTTGCAGTAACATAAGGAATCAAAGCAACGGCTCTGCCCTTCTACCCGCGCTGCTCACCAGGTTATCACCAGCTGCTTGAAATGTTGGAGCTTCTTCTCGCCCTGACAGGCCACACAGGTCTTGCTGCCCCGGCCAGAACAGGTATTGCACCTTTGGATGCAACAGGAAGGATTTTAAAGAGGACTTTAATCTCTGCCCACTTTCAGTGGACCCGAGGGTGATTTATTTCAGACTGCGTGGCTCGGCAGGACGGGAGTCAATGACAGCACGCGCACCACACATAGCTCTGTGACTCAAGGGATATAGCGTATTTGCTGGGAAAAACAAATGACTAATGCCAACCTCAAATCTATTTGTAAATGTGGAATTAGTCAAAGAATGTATTTGTATGTGTAATTAAGGATAGCCACAATTTCCCCACACATCAGTAGGAAGGAGAGAGTCACTTTGAAGACGCTGCTGCCTGTGCCTCTCACAGATGCAGGAGGCATATGCTTATGCATGGAGCATTTTGATTGCATCAGTGCAACACAGATTAGCAGCCGTTAACAACTGATTCATTAAGGCTCTTCAAGCCATCATTAGCCCCAGCGGATTCATGCTTTAAAATGACTGCCATGATTATGCACGATACCATCTCTGTTATTTTAAACTTAATGGAGCCGCATAAACAAAACAGTTTTAGAACAGTGCCTTCTCTTTTTTTTGTCACTTAAAGATTATTTTTAAGCCTGTTAAGTTTCATGTTTGGAAAAACCAGAGGGTGGTAATAATTCTGCAGGCTGCGCCGGCCGCGAAACCTGCCAAACCCCGGCCCTGCGCTGCGGGAACCAGCCCTCGGAGCGGCTCTGGAGCGTGCTGCTGCCATGCCTCTGACGGGTGGGCTCTCAGCCGAGCGGAGCCCACCGAGAGCCGGGGCGGGAGGTGGAGCGGGGACCTGCAGGGACGCAAAGCTGCTTTCCTGCCCCAGCTCCTGCAGGTCTGAGAAATTCTGCTTTCCTTGGAAAACCCAAAGCGTTCTCCGGTTTCCAGAGATGCTGGGAAATGCAGCAGTCTTGCAACAGAAAGGTAAAAAATATGGAAGGAAAGGGAGCCAAAAAGTTATTATTTTCCAAAAGCTTAAGAGCTTCTCTCATGAGTTTGGGATATCAGCCTGGTTTCTGGATGCTGAGGGTGAGCCACACAGAATGAATAATAGATGTCAAAATGAAAGTTCACTTAAAAATCAGAGGAGGGAAAGACTACTTCTGACCAGTTTTTCCTGGAGAATAAAGGCACTGCTGTACTGCTTTATCCGCTAGGTGATCTTCACCGTAGAAAACAAAAAACAGCCCAGAGGCTTTAGGGCATGCCCCAGCTCTGCACTGTAACCCCTGCCAGCAGCCGGCAAGTGGAGGCATTTTGGCTCAAACATACTGGATTAAGGGCCTTTTTTTCCCAGCCTTCCAGTATTTCCCTCCTACCGGCAGACCCTCAGCTGACAGCCTCCACCAGGCCAGTGGGACTGGGATGACTGGTTTCTGCCGAGCACACCGGTGGGTGAGCAAGCGTGGCGCGGGGGACGCGGCGGGGTCCCAGAGCCGCAGTAGCAGAGGAGCCCATCGTACCTTCTGCGACCCGCACCCAAGCAAAGCTGGCAGCGCTCCTGCCGCTTCGGCCTCCGCCGGGATCCCTCGCACCTCACACACCTCGCCTACAAACACACCGAAGAATTAAAAGAGGTGGTGACTGCCAGAAAAAAAGCATCAGGTTTATAAATCAAAAGCTTGAATGCATGTTACCGGAATAATTGCTAACTTAGGCTGGCAGAGAAAGGCATATGGCAAGTGCATACATGGCAAATGAAAAGAATGTACAAAATTGCTCATAAATTGTGACTGGATTAATTAAGTGTTCCAGTCAAACTCACCAGTGATGCAAACGATCCAGGTTGAAATGTCTTTTTTCTTACGCACGTGTTTTTCCGCTGTTATTTATTAACATAGTTAGTAGTAGACTTTTATTTAAGTATTCTTGTATAATCAGATTAACTTTAATTAAGGGGCAATTTTCGTGCAGTAACAATAAATCTTTCGGCTGCCTTTGGGAGTAGCTGTGCAGAAGAACAACTAAAGAGAGGAGGCCGGATTCGTAGCTGCACTCGCACCCCTGGGTTAAGCCTCCTCTGCCATTCAGCAGCCCCAGTACAGAACTGGGCGTACCTCACCACAGCAAGCAGTTTGCGGTATGGCATGCCTAACACCGGACCTCATTTCACCAGTGCAAAAGCAAGTTCTCCTTTTCCTCTCACCATCGTAACACGTTGGCTATCCATTGAGGACGGGGTAAGGCGTCTTTGCTCCCCGGGCAGGGTTTTGCCAACCCCATTCAGCATCTCTGCGGGACCCGGGAGCATCAGCTGGGAATTGGACTGAACACGAGTGGGTTTGGGATACAGGGTGGCAGAGGGGGAATAAAGCAGAGCTTCCAACCTTCATAATAAGTACAGCATGGGCTGTAATTTTGTAAATGAAGCCCAGACTTCAAGGAATAGGAAATGCAGGCTGCCTGGGGGAAGGTTCCCCAGCTCCTTACCCGACCTGCCCCATGGCACACCCCGCGCTTGGACCGGCCGTGACCATGGCACCTGTGACAGTCCTGAAACCAGAAGATTATTCATGCACAGAGCTGCCCAGGGATTGCGGGTATCTCATATTATGCACATGCACTCCTCCTGCATCAAAATTCAGTGATAAAATTCTGGTCCTAACGGGACAGAATCCAACACCACAAAATTGTGCTGTACAACCATTAAAGAAGTCATAAATAATAATTATTTAACAAAGGCAAATGTCTATGTAGTGCTGGCAAAAGAAAGTAATATTTTTTCTTTATTCATCATTTCACTTAAAAAGTGAAATAAATTGACCAGCTATAGAGCTTGTCAAAAGCTAAATGGGAACTGTCATGCAAACAAATGTTCTGCTAATGCTGAAAAAAAATTTAACAAAAGAGGAAAGATTATCCAGTGTTTTTTCTTGAAATGGCTGCAGCAAGATTTGTCCTCAAACTTCTAGAGGAAGAAAACACCAGGAAAAAGGGATCTCTAACTGCTTTCCCTGGTGTTTAATGAGGAAAAACCCAAGAAAATGAGAACTGTAGCGAGGTGTCCGTCCCTGTCCCCAGGGACTGGGGGTCCTGGTGGGGGCACACTGCTGGGGGCTCCTCCCCGAGCCCCGAGGAGCCCATTGTCCGGGGCGGGGGATCTGGCGAGCGGCCGGCAGTGAGGGAGGACTCATCCTGAGCAGCGCCAAGCAGGGCGCCCGGCAGCACCACATCTGGCCCTGGAAGAGCCAGGGGGCCCCGACCTTCACATCCCAGGGGTCCAGGGGGTCATCCCCAGGGGGTCCGGATGCTCCAGGCTCTGCAGGAGGGGACAGTGTCCTACCCACCCTGATGGAGGTGGTGCTTGGGTGCTGGCTGGCGCCCGGTGCTGCTGGGGACCAGCCGCCCTCACTCCACATCCCCGTGCAGGCGTCGCAGCAGGGACCGACCCCACATGGTCCGTGCCATCCTGAGGTGCTGAGCACCCTCCTGCCGCCACGGCACAGCTCCTGTCTCTCCCAGCCCTCTCAGCAACTGGGATCAGCCGTCACCCAAAAGCCAGGCTCGCGTCAGCGCCAGGAGCCACACGAGCTCTGGATGACGAGCGCTGCCACAGACCCCAGCTCCAACCCGCGGGGCACGTCCCACCAGCGCCATCCCAGCGGGGTTCGGGGCAGTCGCTTACTGGTGAAGGGCTTGAACACCCACTCGCTTAACCTCGGCTCACTGAACGTCTCCGGTCGGTACTAGAAGAGAAAAATCATACGCTCGCCACAAAGGCAACTCGCACACAGCAGGCATTTAAATTTGAACCATGACTTGCTAATGACGGGCCTCGGGAGCATTCCCAGACTCTTCTGTCTCCGAGTACAACTTGCGTAAGAAAAACTGGTTGGCACTTTCACAGAAAAAAGAAAAAGTGCATTTTGCTATTATCTGGGGGATCTTGTGGCTTATTTTTTAGGGAAGGCCCAAATGATGTTTGTGAGAAACCTGAATAATCTCAGAGGTGGAACAAACACTAGAGTAAAGGCATATCTGCCCCAAAGTGCCTGCCAAAGGGCGCTCCCAGCACCCTGCTCCTCAAGGCTCTTGTATCACCCCCTCCAAGAAGCCCCAGGAAAGGGGTTGTCTTTGTAAGAAAGAAAAACCTACAGCAACTATCCAAGCCCGAAACGGGTCCATCTCACTGTGACACCTGACTGTCCCTTACATATTTTTTCCTTTCTCTGATTTAACACTTCGGAAAGCATACTAAAATACCACGGAGGCAGCGGTAACAGGGGGTAATGTCAGCATTTGCTCTGTGGGAATACGACTCCTTCCCTCAGAGCCCATGACAGCTCCAGCCTCGGTGGCTGAGCGTGGTGGCGGGCGCTTTGTTATGGCCCCAAATGATAGTAAGAACCCTCCCTGTCAGTACGGTGACAGCTGAGATTAAGAACCCCCCCCTTCAATAAAGGGCCAGAGCGAATCTCAGAGCCCCCACAGCCATTGGGGTCTGGCAGGGATGGAGGGGCAGGAGCAAAGCCAAGCAGGAGCAGACTCCTGCCATCCTATACTGCTTTGGATCAGATGTTGCCTTTTGACCTGTGCTGCTTTTTACTTTTTCTCCATGTGCACAGGGAAAAGGTGCTTGTTTTGGTTTGGGGTTGGGTTTTCTTTTTTAAATTCAAGATGAAAATCAGGAGAGAAAGACAGACAATACGCAATACATAAAAGACAGAATGATCTGATCTGCTATACGCCTGTGTGAAGCTTATATTCCAAAGAAAACCCGAAGAGTCTAGGCCCCGCCACGGAGGAGATGCTCTGGTCCCAGCTGGACAGGGAATTTCTGCAGCCTTGCTGCGGGGAACGCTGGGCTGCGGGGAAGGCAGCCCCGCACTCCAAAATTCATTTTTTACCCCTGCCCCAAAGGCTGACCCCCCACGCAAACAGCGCTGGTGCTTCTCCGCACTGCTGGATCTGAAAAATACCGTTCCCCTTCTCCCCACCCTCACTGCCCAGCACGGCAGGATGGCGCTGCAGGATGCCCAGGGTGGAGATAGCAGCTGCTGGCACCGACCTGAGGGCTGGCGAAGATGGCAGCAGGCGGCACAAGGACGATGCCAGCGCTGTCAGCGCCACGGGGGTCTGCGTCTGCCCCCGGGACCAGCCCCGGGCACGCCACAAGTTGTTGCTGCCTGCAGTGGGAAGAGCCTTTTTGCCATCTGTGGGGGCCCTGGGACCCCAGGCAGCGTGGGGGGCTGGCACAAGGGCTCACTGCCCGCCCCGGGCGTAAAACACAACTCCCCAGAGCTGCTCACCTGTGCTGCAGGAAGGGGGGTCACTCCTCCGCTCCCCAGGCTCCCCCACCCCATCCAAGGGGGTGGCAGGGGTTTTGCTCCTACGGGAAAGGGCAACCAAGGAATTCAAGCCAAATTTAAACCCAAGGCAGGTTTTGCTCATGACAGCAGGAAGATTCAGCTGTAGCAGCTAAAGCCACTGCCCAGTCAGAGGTTTGCATCCCACCAAACACCCCCGACACCAGCAGCTGCTGCCGGCCCAGCTCATCCCAGTGGCGTTCCAGCAAAGCCCTGGGCAGGCTCCCCGGTGAGTGCCCACTGCACTGACCTCGCTGCTCTGCTCAGGGCACTGCAGCGGCCCCGGCTCCCCACCCAGCACAGGTCTTGATGACTTTCCAACTAGAGAGAAGCCCAGCCAGATGTCAAAGGCAATTGCTTTCCAAACCATATCTGTCTGGAAGAGAAGCAGACCAGGAACAGCCGCTCAGGAGGTAAAAAGGAGTCTGCAGTCTGGACAGCCACAAGCCCATTGCAGTACAAGAGGGAGGCTGTCGTGGGACTGTCCCCTTGCCCGGCACCTCCTCGGGTTCGGCAGCTGCTGTTGCGTCCTCACCATCAGAAGAGTGAGGCTACAGGGGTGCAAACTGTCCGAAGATGGGAGGTCGGTGCCACGCACATACCTCTGCCCTGGACGCGCCACCTGCCGTCATCCGGCCATCCTGGGGGTGCAGAAGGCGTCAGGGGACGTCCCCGCTCCGGGCCCAGGTCACCTGTAGCCCGGGGAGGCTCAGGGAGCGAGGGAGCCCCGGGGCTGGAGGCTGCGTGGGGGGCCCCGGCAGAAGCCGCAGCCCAACACGGGGCCGGAGGATTTGCTGCCCGTTCCCAGGGCCTTGCTCTGCCGGCTCGGTGCCTGCGCCGAGGTGGAACGACACTGACACCCTGTGTAGGCGACAGAGCCCTGCAGGTCCTCAGCTGCCGCCGGCACCGGGCGCTACAAGCCCTGGAGGTGGCTCCGGGGCCTCGGGCAGCAGCAGCCCTGGTCCCCCCCCGACCCCGGCGGGGGACAGAGGTAACAGGAACCTTCCCAACATCCAGAGCCCTCCTCTGGAAAGCCGCTGAGAAGTTGTAGCCGAAGAGCTCAAACTTGCACGCGTTTCCATCTTTGATGGGCCATGAACAGAGAGGTGAAGGTCGGCACCTCTGGGCTGCCTTTGAAACATCCATCCTCAGTCTGACCAGCCGTTGAGCGACTGCCTGTTTCTAAAAGTTTCCATCTTATTTTAATTCTGTTCATGGGACATCAGTTGTTTGTTTCCTTAAGTACCTCTTTAAAAATAACCACTGGTAGCAACTGGTCCTCCTGATGCCCAGGACAGAAACAATTCTTTTTAAGCCTTTTATCCAGTGACTTTTCATAACACAGCGGCTGATTGTGAAAATTCAACCTATGCAAGAAAAGAGCACGCGGAGGAGTCAGGAAACACCAGCCTGGCAACAACAGGCAGTCTGACCGGCACGGGGAGAGGCTGAGGGTGGTCATCCATCAACTTGATTTACTAGACTTCTCTTCTGAGAGCATGCTCCTTTCTTCCAGGAAGCTAAATTAATCTCTCTGTTATTTCTTCCTATGAAAATAAGAAACTACATGCTTCATTTGAGATGTCACATCCCTCATGCAGGAGAAGACAAGGCTGTCCTTGAGCTGAAGGAGCACAGGTTTCCAAGTGATGCTGAGCGATATATGGAGAACTTCCTTGTGAAAAATAAATCAGTAAGATGCCTTCAGTGTGATTACCTCGGTCATGTCGAGATCAAATAGAAACATCTTCCTCAAGTGGTGGGTAAAGTATCTCAAACAGTTTGGGATTCACTGGCCAATTAGTTCACAGACAAAGTGAGTCTGCTGGGGCTCCACTGGCATGATAAAGCTCCAGCTTCCTCCTCTGTGCCGCACCAGGGAGGTGCCGTTCCTTCCCAAAATATTGCAGGAGCACGAACTCCCAGGTTCTTATTTTGACTATTATATCACAACAAATCCTTTATTTTCATTCCAAAATATAATGGATTTCTGTATACGTTACCAAGAGAACCTGAATGCCTATTTTTAATGTGCAAATGTTAAACAAAAACCTGTTTACAACAAAAGATGGAGATAAGAGTGTAAGTACCAAATTCCAGTCCAATGGTAATGGTTTAAATGACAAGGTTAAAAATATCCCAAATTTGGAGTAAATAAATCAACTGCACGGTTGTTGCTACAGTGATGTTGTTGGAAATCACAATAGTCTATAAACACGAACACATAGCTCCATTTTAAAACAACACTGAGTCTGAGATAGGCTTTGACCAAAGCCAGGAAATTCAGCGCTTAGGCTGTTACTCATCCGATATTTCAGGTTTTGTCCTGTATCCTTGGGATCCAGCTCTAGACACACCAAAATAGCCGGCAAAATTCCCTCGGCAGGCAGCAGTGGAGGAGCGGGCTCCAGCCTTGGACACGAAGCCCCGTTTGTCAGCCCCGTGCGCGACCCACAGCACAGCATCCCCTGAGCCCAGGGATGCCGCAGGGCCCCGAGCACCCGCCTGCACCGACCTGCGCCCAGCCGACCTGGCGTCAAAACGGGATTCCACCTCTGGTCAAAAATCAGCTTATAAAAGGTTTGGCCTTTGTGTGAGCAAACAGGGCAATGCTGGGTGGTTGTTAAAGTATGACCAAACCTCTCTGGGCAATTCTGCGCCCTGCCGTGTCCCTGCCCTTCCTGCACGGGGACACCAGCAGCTACCACAGAGAGACTCCCTGTCCTCTCACGCCCCCCGGGACACTGCCACCTCTCCCCACTCCTGTCCCTGTGAGCGATCAACTGTGACGCAGATGAGAAGCCGCAAGCCAAGTAAAGACCTCCACGGGTGGAAACCTCTGATTGCTTTCCTGAGGTGCCCAAGATCCACATGGCACATCTGCTCTGAACATTTACGTTCCTCAGGTGTCTAAAATTAGGCTTTTATGCATGTGCTGGAAGCAGTCAGATGTGACAGGCATACGCATTCAAACCCTGTTTCTCAACTGGAAGATCCCTCACCTCCCACCCAAGGGTGCTGTGTGCGAAGCACTCGCAGGGATGCCAAGGCTCAGCACCGCGTGGAGCATGACGGGGGCAGCTCTAAAGAGCAGCTAAAGGAGGGGAAGTTGGCATAAACACTCCTCTGTATGGGAGCCAGGGCTGGGTTCCTCCTGCCGGAGCAGTAGCCGTGTCTCCTCGCTTGGGGAAATTCCTCATCAGAGAGGGACAAGTCCCGGGCAGGCACAAACCAAGGCCAAACGCTGCTTTCCCCACACCCCCCAGGGACAGCAAACACTGCAGCTGGCAAGCAGGGACTGAGCAAGAGCCCATCGATGTCAGTGGGAAGCCCCCCCGTTTTCAGTGCATTTAGGATGGGAACCAGAGCCAAAAGTGTGGGAGAGTCCCACTCCTTGGCAGACCCTAGCAGTTAACCCGCGTGTCCCCATCAACCCCTGCCCCTGCTGCTCCGGCTGGCGGAGCTGGCAGCCAGCCCTCCACACGGCACCTCCAGCACCGTGCTGACTTTCTTTTTCCCCATCTGATTAAACAGAAACTTCCTGTAGCATCATTATTTCTTCTTAAGCTAATCAAAGCTTTTCTCATTCATAAATTAAGGAACCTCAGAACTCAATTACTCTTCAGCAGCATCAGTGACAGCAATATTTCACTGGGGCCCCACATAATTAGAGTTTCCACAGGCACCATATTAACATCTAATGAAAAGATATAGTCAAGGGCATAAGATCAAAGCTCCATCGTGACAGATGTTTTGATTAAGCAGCATTTTGTTAAAAGATAACAAACCCCCGTTTAATCTCTAACCCATGTCAGGCAGTTTACAGTGGACTCCGAGAATCCCACCTCAAAGACAAAACTAGGAAGCGTCCCAGGAGTGGAGATTCAGGGACTAAGTTCACGCCTTTAAGGATTAAGTCCCTGTTCCACTGGAACCAGGGGACTTTGCATTGTGCCCCAAGGTCCTTTAGGTCACAGACATGGCACAACCAACGTGCTGACCCTTTCCACTCCTGCCACAGACACTGCCTGGGAGAGGGCACGTGCTAGCATTTGGGGGAAGAGAAGTTCAGTTCTGGAAACAGTTTATTTTTCACATATTACTTGAAAACACAGTTTATGAATATCTTAATCAAGAAGTAAAACTGCATAAAAATAGTAGAGAAACACATCAGCATGGCATGCGATGTATTTCTTTCAGTTTTACTTACTGTCTGCTTTCATTTCTTGTTCCATTTTCAAAGGCCAGGAGCAGAGATGATCCCGTCACAGCAATCTCCTCTGGAATACCTTTTTTTCTGCAATTTCTGTGCTCACAGCAAGGAAACCCAGCCCCCATGAGCACCTCCCCCGTGCCAAACAATGCAGATGCTGGGAATTAGTGAATTAATGTCAAAGCTGGACGAAACAGAAGCTTGCCAGGAAGGAAAGAGCCAGACAGCCCATGCACACCATGCTGGCTTCCCGAAGGGAAGCCCACTAGGGAGGAAGATGGTCAGAAATCATGGAAACAGCACCTGGGACCAAATTACAGCTAGAGGGGTGTAAAGGGGCCATAATATCCTTCAGACCCCTCCACAGTATGGTTTAAATGCAGTAGTGAGAGGCACAAGACCATCCACCGTGGGCTCGGGCAGGAGCTGGGGCTCAAAACACTGTGCACTCCGTAGGGAGGGAGCTGCCTCTGGGGCATCACATGAAAATTCCACGTATTCAAAGTTCTTGGTGTTAGCTTGGTTCCAGTATCTAGTAGAATTATTAAATACCTGCTAACTTAAGTGCAGACACTAGAGTAGACATTAGAAATGCTTCTTTCAGTGCCTTTCCTTTGCCAGCGGTGTGCGAGCCCTGCACAGTCCCGAAGGCGAGTCCCCGGGGAACACAATAGCTGGGCAATGAGCTAATGACCGCACGGTGGGCCGGTTACCCTCAGCTCTCCTGCCTTCCCCTTGGGCAGCTCCCCTTTGTGCCTTCTCCACTTGCTCTCCCCAAGCCCATCGCCAGCCCAAGCGTACAGAGAGGGGCCAGCGTGATGCTAAGTTTATAAGCCAGTGACTTGGCCTCAGAAACCAGCTAACAAGAGGCTTTGGCCAGTTAGCTGATGATCATAAATGAAAAGAGCCTGTTTTTAAGAGCTGTCACTACTCACCAGATCCTAGAAGCCTCCCGTAGCCATTCTGGTACTCACAAGGCTGCTATCCACTTGAATAATCAGAAGAGAATGTTTGCCGCACCAATACACCAGGCTGCCACACAATCTGTGAGAATGTAGGTGATTCCCTTAGAGTTTGCTGCATTTTTCATCAAAAGAACTGACTTTCGACCCAACATCGTGGTCTGCAAAAACCTGAGCTTTCACTCTGAAGTATTTCTGTGCACGGGCTCTAACAGGGGGGAAAAGGATTTGCTTCTCTGCAGAGATTTGTCCACCCCGATTGCAGTCCGAATACCTCAGTGCAGCGGGGGTGTGACTGTGCCATCAGCGGCCCACCGGGGTCCTGGGAGCTGGGCACCATTTCTCTTTTTTTTTTTTTCTTTAGAGCTTAAATCAATGGCTTAAGTATCCTAAATACTTGCATAGGCTCCAACGACACCATGCTACTTGCAAGCTTGGAGCCTTGCTGTATCCACCAGGGCTTCAGAGCCCGCCTGGGAGCCAGCAGAGCCCAGAAGCGAAGCGGCATCGTGCCCACTCGCTGTGAGCCCCCCAGCCCCACACTGGCAGGGGCAGCAGAGGGGGCAGGACCTTGCCGTGGTCATTAACACCAGATTATCCTTTCCTCATCCAAGTCCAAACCTGTCTCAGTAAACGCCTAACTGGATTTCATGTTAATAAAGCCCATTAGCCACATGTGTCCAGAGGGGCTCTGCTTTTTGCCACTGTGTCTGTGCGGTGTCACAGGCAGCGTTCGTCACCTTAGCAGGGGGCTGCTGCAGCCCAGCGCCGGAGCCAGGGGCTGGCAGGGGGGCAGTTCCTTAAAAATACAAAGAAGAGTGATAGGGGCAGGCGGGGAAGAGCTGCCCTCCAGAGCAGCTCTGGAGACCCGCACAAACCCACCTCCCCCACGGCACCAGGGCTTCCAAGGGGTTACTTGCACCAGGCAAGTGCAGGGTGCTGCACCTGGGGAGGAGTAACCCCATGCACCAGGACAGGTTGGGGCTGACCTGCTGGAGAGCAGCTCTGCGGAGAGGGACCTGGGACTCCTGGTGGACAACAAGTTGCCCATGAGCCAGCAATGTGCCCTTGTGGCCAAGAAGGCCAATGGTGTCCTGGGGAACATTAAAAAGAGTGTGGCCGGCAGGTTGAGGGAGGTCATCCTCCCCCTCTGCTCTGCCCTGGGGAGGCCACAGCTGGAGCACTGGGTCCAGTTCTGGGCTCCCCAGTTCCAGAAGGACAGGGAACTGCTGGAGAGAGCCCAGTGGAGGGTACGGAGATGCTGGGGGGCTGGAGCATCTCTGCTGAGGAAAGGCGGAGAGCCCTGGGGCTGTTCAGCTGGAGAAGAGCAGGCTGAGAGGGGATCTCAGCAATGCTCAGCAGGAGCTAAAAGGCGGGTGTCAGGAGGATGGGGCCAGGCTCTTCTCAGCGGTGCCTGGGGACAGGACAAGGGGCAACGGGCACAAAGTGGAACACGGGAAATTCCATCTCAACATGAGGAAAAGCTTCTTTCCTGTGAGGGTGGCAGAGCCCTGGCACAGGCTGCCCAGAGAGGTGTGGAGGCTCCTCCTCTGGGGATATTCAAACCCGCCTGGACACGTTCCTGTGCCACCTGCTCT
Source organism: Dromas ardeola (assembly GCA_013398915.1). Taxonomy (NCBI): domain Eukaryota; kingdom Metazoa; phylum Chordata; class Aves; order Charadriiformes; family Dromadidae; genus Dromas; species Dromas ardeola. The sequence continues at coordinate 1,232,040 of VYZM01017511.1, forward strand.
GGGTTGGAGGAGATGACCTCCAGAGGCCCCTGACAGCCCTGACCATTCTGTGATTCTGCGAGTTAACCAGGGGAGGTAACCAGGGGAGGTAACCACCTCAGTCCTCCGAAGGGCAGCTGGGCTGTGACATGAGCTTCAAACCCCAAGTGTTGAGGCCTTTTGTAATGACAGCCAGGCAAGACATGGGGTTTTATTCGCTATGGCATGAAGCAAACTTGGACAGAGGAGTCTGGCAGCTTCATTTGGGGATATAATTAATGTAGCTAAGACTATCAACACAGCAAATGCAAGCTGGTTTTAATTATGTTCAGCCAGTCTATGCAACAACAGCCTCCAACCCAGCTATGTTTAACAGCGTGAATGCCACCAGCGATCAGAAAGTCATCATTCAGCCTAACAGGGCTCAGGTAGGTGAGTCAAGATGCGGGTGTCCCCATTCCCCAGGTAAGCGCCTGTCCCACCACCCACCGGCCAGCCTTCTCCACACAGGTCTCATGAGGACACAGGATGAGCACCAGGACAGACAGAAAACCAAATTCCCTGCAGCAAGGAAGCGTGCAGAGATAATGCTGGTACTGACATTGCTGTTGTCTTCCCCGAGCCATCCAGCATCACAGATCCCCGCTTCCTTCCAAGCGCTCGACACCCCGGCATGAACTTGCAACCGCAGAGCCCCAGGGTACAGCGCACACCATGGCATACTGGCTGTCCCGCAGCTGGGCACAGATGTGGGGCAGCCCCTGCCCAGTCCAATGCCTGGAGAACCTTTGACAAGCAGCCTTATACTGGCTACACTGACTGTGCAGCTATAAAGCATTATTCAGGGATGTGCCAGCTGCTTAGTGTTGGCCTTTGTGCTTTGCTGGGGACACACTTTTGGAAAGTGCTTCTTTTCTATTCTTGCATTTTGTATCAGAGACTCTGAAACATGTCAGCAGTTAAAAACTACATAGAATAATTCTAAAGAGCTCAAAAACATAACTGCTTAGAAACGTTCACACCCTTAAATGCATGTGAATAGTGTGATATAAAAGAAAACAAAGCTGTACCAAATGGCCTGCTGGATCATGATAACATTGTTGCTGAATTGTGCCCTTTCACTGAAAAAAAACAAACTAAAAAAACCCCAAACAACACAACGGCAAAGGAAAATCTTGATTCTGTGGAATAGGATAATGGGTTACGCTTAACAGCATTAAACATCACGATTTGGGGATTATTATATGCCATTAGAAATGTGACGGGGCTGGAGCTATCTATGAACAAGCTCCCGTCTCTCCCAGCACTTATAACCGAGGATCAGAGCAGAGGGTATGTGCCAGCGCCGTTTCTGAAAGGCAGGCGAGCATCGCTTACAGAAGGTTACAGTAAATTTTAATTGAGTTGTTAAAGCTTGGAGAGAGTCAGTGGCCTAGAACGCAAGCGGCAGCTCCGGACCAAGGCTACAAGCAAACCACTGGAGACGTGTGTTACTGCTGCCAGCAGGCAGGACTTCCAGCCCTAACACCCAGCAGCAGAAACCGCTGGCAGCCTGCGTGGGCTTTTGAAAGCGTATCCCCAGCTACTCATGGAAGCTCAAACCTAGCCTGAAAAAAGAATGAAGTTATGCTTTTGCTCAATGGCAGACGTGAGGGACATGGGAAGGCAAGGGATCACGACAGGGCTGAGTGAGGGATGCTGGCAGTGTCTCCTTCGCTTGGGAATGGGGATACGGAGCTGTGGACTGGGCTGGGACAAACACAGGGAGCCCCCTCAGCCCCCACGCTCCACAGTGCTCTGAAGGATGTCCATAAACTCCATTAGGAGGAAGCGGCCATGAATAACCCTCTGCAGCCAGTGTCCCCGGGTGGGGGGCTCCCTCCCGTCCCCTGTTTGCTCATAGAATCATAGAATTGCCCAGGTTGGAAGGGACCTTTCAGATCGTCAAGTCCAACCATTAACCTAACTCTGACACAACCCATCACTAAACCATATCTCTAAGCACTATGTCTTCCCATCCTTTAAACACCTCCCGGGGTGGTGCATCAACCGCTGCCCTGGGCAGCCTGTTCCAATGCCGCAGCCCCCGGCACCGCTTGGCCCATCCCTGCCCGTTCTCAGGTGCTGGGCTCCAGCCAGGACTGCAACGCAGGACAAGAGTTTCTCGAGCTCTGCAGGGCGCTGGGACCTGCCGAGCACCCGCCAGCCCTCCTCACCACAAATTTCTCCTGCATAATTTGACCCAGAGAATCAGATCTCGCCCACACGTGCTGCCCAGAGGCTGTATTTGGCCGAGCTCGGACAGGTCTACAGGAGGAACAAGACAAAACCCATCCTGTCACAAGGGTGACGGATCACCCATCATATTGCAGCGCCTGTTTGGGCATCACTTCATTTAAAACCAAGCAGCCCAATCAGCATTTCAGCATTACTGATCCCAGGGACTGATTACCCAGGCAGCTCTCCCAGGAAGAACCGTGTCCCCAGCCAGGATGAGGACCCATGACCATCTCCCAGCCCGTTGGCCCCAGAGACGAGCCAGCCCTTACTGCCAGATGTCACCTCCTCGCTCACACTGACACCTACCCCTCCAAACACCTGAAAACAGCTTCTCATCTAAACACAGCACTAAAAAAACCCCCGAGATGACCTTTCTGGATGCTTATTTATGCGAAAATACCCTAAAACCTGAGCTGGCTACAGATGGACAGTTAACTAAAATAATATTTACAGATCTAAGAGAAGCACTTTTAGGGGGAAAATGGTTCATATTAGTCCTTATCAACACCTCAGCATCACTCTCACGTGATGGACCTGCAGGCACGTCCTGCCACTCTCCCCCTCAGCCATCAGCACAAAACCCACGCTACTGACGTTGTTGCTTTATCTTTCCATCTCGGTGAAACCCGTACGAAGGCGCACTGGCACGGCAACCAGTCTCTGTCCAAAACCGCCAAGAAAACCTAACTGCGTTTCTAACTTTATTGAGGTGCCTTTATCTGATGTTTCCTCATGCTCTTTTTTCCCTTGAGTAGCCCTGTGGAATGGTTTTACTACATGGCCAGGTTTCCAGTTTAGGGTGTTAGTAGTTTTTGACCCAACTCAGTATAAATTGGGTTGTGTTTTTCTCCAAGAAGATGGGGCCCAATTTAACTCCAGCTGACAAAATTTTTCAGAGACATACAGGTTTTAAATCAGCCCCAAAATCTTCAGTTCTTAAACTGCCGTACAATGATTTATGTCTCTTCCCTCAAACTTTCCTCTTTGTTTTGGGAAACCTGTCAGAGATGTACAGTAGCTCTCTCCTCTCAGAAAGCAGGGGAACCTTGTTCCATCATCCCATATTAAACTCCCAGTTTTGTGTATGCCCCATGGAGCCAGGCAGGCGCTCCCTGGGCACGAAGCACCGTGTGCTCACCCCGAGACGCGCAGGACACCCCTTGCCTTTGCTCATCAGCGACCATCGTTAAACCCCGCTCGCTGCACCCGCGCTCTGCAGAGCAGCGGGGACCAAGAAGAGCAGGAGGCTCACACCGCCCACAGAGAGGGCTGAGGGCTGCCGCGCATCCCCCACCCCGCATCCTTCCTCACACCCAGCACAGCAGCTGCAAGAGTCTCTTCTCCAGAGGCTGGAATACCTGCCCAAGGGTGCTCTGGCCCGTGGCGAACCAGCACGAAATGGGAAGAGGAGGAGCTGCCCAGGCGTCCTCTCCAGCCTAGGTGTACTGGCCCAAACCCCAATTAGGATAAGTTTTTCTGCCTAATTTTTTTGTTGTTTTATCCCAGGAGTAAAAATAGTTGGGCTTTGTTCTTTTGGGTGGGTACAAATAATTTTTAATGGCAATTTTCCCATTCAGAATGCACACTCCAGACTATTTCAAGAAGTAAAAACAGTTCTTTGCCAAAAGCAAGTGCTAATCCTTTATCTGAAGCTATTAAAATACCATCGTTAGTTCAAGCAGAAAAACAATGCTTCCTGCCAGAACCAGAGCTATCTTTTCTTATCATTAAGTCATGAAGGGAAGAAGCAATAAATATAACAGTACACCAAAAAATGGTTGTTCTAATGAGTAAAAATAACTCTGTCAGAATAGGTACATGTAGCAGATACCTATCCAAAAATACAGAACTGAATAGGATAGTCCAGCGGTTTCAAAATGAATGTGTGCTCTGGCACTGGCAACTGGAATACCAGGATGCTGCTGGACCCCTGCGGGGGGACCGGGGGGCCATGGGCTGCAGCGGGTGCAGGGTCCGGCCAGGAGGGCTTGAGGCTCCTCTCTGCTGGACTGGGCACCAGCCCAAAGCCCCAGGCGCTGCCCTTCCCTCACAGGGCAGTTTTCCAGGCGGATCCGGGATGCCACACTGGTGCCATGGCCCGCCACAGCCCTTCAGGACACCCTGTGCGGTGAGGGACGCCACAGAGAGCAGCCACGGGGAGCTCACCTGGACCTGCAGGTGTGAGGCACTGGCAGGCGCGTCTCCCAGTCAGCAAACAGAGTGGGGGATCCACGGCCACGGCCCAGGGGCACCGCCATCTCCAGAGTGTCCACAAACCCACCCGGGGTGGGGGAACAAGGCAAGAAGAGGTAGTGTTAGGGACACGGGAACCTGGCTGGATGCCCTTCAGCACCCAACGGCGATGGGGACAGCCACTGCCACCTCCGCCACCTGCAAAAGGAGCCCCAGTCCACACCAGACGCCCAGCGTTCCCCTCGCCTGTGTTTTGGCTGTGGCTCTTTCCTAAGAAGCTGAGCCCAGTCCACCAGGTCCCACCAGCCGCAGAGGCTGGACATCGGCAGATGCAGCAGAGCCGGCAGGAGGACGCCCCGTCACCCCTCACAGCCCGGGGGCAGGGGAGCTCGCAGGGCTGTGCAATCCCTGTGCACGACACCTTTGACTTTTTCTCTGGAGAAAGCCTTGCAGAGGGGCAGTTTTGCCCTCTGCTGCCCGGCCCTGGGAAGGTTGGCTGCCCGCTGCCCCAGGACGCCAAGCCCCTTACCCTCCCAGGGCTCGCTGGCTGGAAGAGTGCTCCTGCTGTCGGTGAACGTTTCCAGCTGGTGCTGGATGGTCAAATCAGAACTAATGGTGGCAGAGAGCCTGGTGGAAGGGGACAGAGCTGGGGGCTGAGTCCCACTCCCCACCGACACCAGCACGCACCGAGTTTCACAGGACTGGAACCAGTTCCTGTGTTGTAACCACCGACCTCCCGCTGCTGGAGCAGCAGCTGGGAAAGAACAAAAACCAGAACGGGCCCTTGTTTTGCTGAGAGGCTGCTTTTGGGCTGGCCAGTGCATGGCTGTCCCCGTCCCACAGAGGGGTGGCAGCGAGTGCCCTGTGTCCCTGGCCCCATGAGCTCCTGGCGCAGGTTCAGCCCCGTGATGAACACTGGGGTGCCGCACTGCCAACCACAGCCTGCGCTCCGGTGCTGACCCCCGCAGAGAATCCTCACCGCAGCTCAAAAAAGCGATGGGCAATTACTTTTTCTTATTATTATTAATTCTTTTTACATCAGCAACAAAATGTCACCTCCTTACTTGAAACGTGTTCAATGCAGTCAGGCTCCAGACCACCATGTGTTTTGCTGGGGCAGTCCTACAGCAGCATTTGCTGGCTACAAACTGTACAAAGGCATCTTTGGCTTCACCCTCAGAGATCTGTAAGATGCTGGGAAAAGAAGAACAAAAACAGGTAGTTGGAAAATGCACAGTTGGTGTGATCTCCTGAAAGTTTTTTAATCGCAAGGGAAAAAAAATATTAGAAGACCAGTCAAGATTCATTAGCAATTTCCATGCTTCATTTAAGGTTATCCACATCGAGATTTTTTTTTTTTTAATAAGCTAAATCATTGTGATTTTTCCTAAGAGCAGAGCCCCCAGCCTCAGCAAAGAGCTGCTTTAAAGGTCTGTCTCTAAGCAACCAAAACTCAGTGCACTTGAGCGTGCATTTGCTTGTCATCCCCCATCACAGCCCCTGCACAAGCAGGGCCGGTCTCCCCTTTGGGTCTGACGAGGAGGAAAGCGGTGTCGGAGGAAGCCCCACAGCTCCCCCTGCGCAGGGGCACTGCTGTGGTGTGTGCTGGGACCACCACCACTTCGCTTTCATAAGAGGCAGAAAACAACTTGTCATGTATCTGAACATATTTCGACAACAGATGAAAAAGCCAGTTTACCTGGCTTCTACTTGAAAGGCCGCGGGTTTCGGAGGGGACAGAGTGGGAGAGCGTTCACACCCTGGAAGGCAACAGGAAGGCAAGATTGCTGCTGGCATTCAGTGACTTGCAGGGGTACCGCTTAACGTTGCGACGATCAGCCAAGTTCCCTCATCAGAGAGGGTGATTTGCTCTTCTGCTCTTCCCTCTCCTTCCCCTCTTCCACTCCGGCTCCCCATTGCCCTCACCCCTCACCGGCCGCGTGGTCCCGTGCGATGCTGCGCCCGCGGCAGGAACCTGCAGGGCTGCTGTCGACATGGGGCTCCGCAGCCACCAGCTGCAGGGTGGGCACAGAGGGCTCCTCGCCGGGACGGGGAGCCGCAGTCAACACTCCGGTGATGAGATCTTTTCCAGTGCTTTTGCAGCAATGGGAGAACCGGACATCAAACCAAGAGGAAGGCAGGTGGCCACGGCAGAGAACAAGGCAAGTCCCAGGCTGCCTTCCCAGCTTTTGCATCTCATCCGCTGCTTTGAAACATGGAATAGACAAGAAAAAGAAATGGGTCTGAAAATGATCTTCCAGAGGAATTTGTTCAGGCAGATTCGTTCATCTCAGTGCTCTCTTATCGAAATCAGCTGCCAAACTAAGTTATTTTGGTGGCGAGCGATGTCCTCACTGATTTCAGACTCACTCAGAAAACAGCCTGCTGTGAACCAGCCCTCTCCTCCTAGTCACCTGGAATAAACTCACTGCTCTGTCTCCTGTCCTGCTCTGCCTCCTGGCTCGCTCGGCCCCGCAGCATCCTTTCCCACTCTGGCACCCTCTGTCCTCTCCTGCCTGGACACTGGCCCAGCCCTTGGAAGAGAGGATGCTCTGATGTTTGTTCCTGCTGCAAAACCAGAATTTCACAATGCCGTCTTCCAGTACATCACAGCAGACAGCAGCACTGGCCAACCGGCACCCTATAGCCCTTACCAGCCAAATGGGATGTGTAGCCCTTACCGGCCAACTGGCACCCTATAGCCCATCCATAGCTTGACAGGCGCAGCAGGGCTGACCGGGGTGGCTGCTCCAGGGAGCAGGGCATCAGCATCAGTCCCATCACCCCTGGAGCTGCCAGTGCTGCACATACCTGGCTCGTCACAGGGAGAAGGAGTAGGAGGAGGAGGGTCTGGGCTCCCACAGCTCACTGGATCCTCGTTCCTGCTCAGAAAAATGCATACATAAAGCATCCCAAATCAAACCTGTTCCAGAGGCAGGCAGGCTGGGCAGGGAAGCTTTACATCAGCCTGTTCTCTCTCCTTCAGAGCAGCAGCACCAGCGAGGGAATAATGAATCTCAAAAAAGGAAACTGGGAGAAAGTCTGTGACTGAGGGGAAACAAAGGAAAGCAAATGCATCTCTGTGAGTGGTGGAACTGATGAGGTTTGGTTCCCTTCAGATTTGTCTCTCAGTGATGGACCCTTGCAAAATCATTCTTAAATTTTCTGTTCTCTGCCTAGATGTGTTATCCATCTCTTTTTCCTGCTGACAAACTCCTACCAGACAATATTTTGAGGCACCCAGTGTGCCAGCTACCACCTCAAACTGCAGAAAGGTTCAGCTGTTACTGGCAGCACACTCACAAAGGCTCAGCTCTGTCCCCAGCTGCCCATTCTTTTCAATTTGGGAGAACAGGCAGAGGAGGAGGATGCTCTCGGGGCCGGAGCAGAGGAGGAAGGTGCACTCAGGGATGGGGCGGAGGAGGAGGATGCTCTCGGTCGGTACCTCACTAGATGGTGCTGTGGGTCCGGGAACAGCCGCCGCCGCCCGCACTCGCCGCTGGAAGACAGGATCACCCGCATCTTCTTTCCCCGATGCCTTCGTTAATCATAAACTAAATATACCTTTTTTTTTTTTTTTCTTTTTTGCTCGTAGCTCTCCAGAGCGATTTGTTTCGCTACAGTGCAATCTCGATGCCATGAAACTTTCATGAAAAAAGTAACTAAGAGCATAAATTCACCCCGCACTTCAAAGAATGATATTGAAACGCTCCTTGTTTTAAAAGTTTTGCAGTGCTCGCCCATAAGTGCATCCGGGCTGTCTCCCCTGAGCTGTCCTCCGCAGAGGGTTAGGTAACGCTGGCGGCCTTGCTCAGGGATGCAGGGACAGCGATGCGACAGAAGAGGATACGAAGTTGTCCTGGCCTCTGGAGTCGGTCAGGACCTTGAGTCCTCGTGTCTATTCTGAAAAACGTGATGAAAGATTTGAAAACGTGGCATCTTCCTGAACCAAATCAAGCCCTCTAGATTCCAGAAAAAAACATCAGTCAAATATTTAGGCTTTTCACTTTGTGTTATTTGTTACGTAAAGTACAAAATACTGTACTTTGAGGTGGAAAATAATTTCTAAATCAAAGTTCGAAATATTTTGACAGCATCAGAATCTCCCATGCCCAAATCCTACAGTCTCCCATACTATATTGATCCAAAACAAAATTCTAGCTAAATAATTCCAGCTTGATAAAATATTTAAAGCTGGTATATCTATTACCAACATCTACTTTTTATTCAAAGCTCCTAGCAGCACCTCTATTCTTCAGTCACCTTTATGAAATATTCCTTTCACCTACTTTGAAGAGTCTATACAAAACCTTTTTAAGAATAAAGACTATTTCATAAGAGTTCTCCAAAGAAGAAAGTTTAAACCCTCAGTCCTTACTCTGCAAACACTCTAGAGCTCCTGCACCAGCCACCATTGCATTTAAACTGACCAAAATAAAGTCAGGACTGCTTACATCTGGGTTTTTCACCCCCCTCTCTATTTTCTATACCAAGTAGAAAACACCCAATCATCAGTTTTAGGAGGGATATAACACTGTGGTCGACATCAATTCATTTGTCACATGTCATAGTTCATTAAAGACATTTTAAAGAAAGAAGCGCTGTAGCCATGTCCACGCGACAGTCCCAGGGAAGGCGAAATACGCCCCCAGCCCTGGGGATCAACGGTGCTGAGGATGCCCCAGGTCTCCCCTGGAAGGCAGCGAAAGGTGCAAACCATCACCACTTCTCCCGCCTCTGGGCCAGATTTGACAGCTCAGCAGCCCTGGAAACCATGCCAACAATGTAGATTGACAAAAAAAGCAGCATTTGGCCCCGAGTCCCTCCAATATTTGTTTTTACTATAAAAGGAGAATTGGTCTGTAGATGACACATGGGTTAGCTGATCTAGTTACACAAGTAACTGGGAAAGCAGAGTGTTATGTTTGCAAATGCTCTTTTCTGCTTTTGACAGTTCAAATTCTTTTTAAATTTCACCTCAGGCTACACGAACTGCTCTGTCCCCAGACCTGTAGCTCTGCTATTTTGAGCGCTAACAGGCACGGTCTCACTACCGAGCACTGCTCATCTTGGAGCATCTCCATCCATCAACCACCTTGAAGAGCTCGTCAGTAAACCCAGCTCTTCGTTTTCTGCATATTCAGAAATACTGTTCTTCCTAAAGGAAGAAAGCCATACTTATGGCTTCCAGGTTTGGAAAGGAAACCCAGTGGGGTCTGAGCACACCACTGGCCCAGCAGCCCAGGTCAGCGGCTTTCTCCTCCTCCTCTCCTGGACTTCGCAGGGTAGAGGCTTTGCCATCAGAAGTTTCTGCTTCCCAAGACAACCTGGGTGCAGGCAGTGCTGGAGAGCAAACCCAGACCCCGGGCAGCAGGTTCCAGCTCTGCTTCCCGCAGGTGTGAGGCTCAGAGCCCCAGAGGGTTATGTTTTTATTTTTGTTTTACAGCCATTTTACAAAGATCACCAAACGATAAAAAAATACAGCCTCAAAAGCAATAGCAGTAAAAGAAGGATGGCTGAGAGTTTAATCCAAAGTGGCACAGAGCTATCTGGGAGCTTTGCCTCAGCTCCAGCTACTTTATGAACTGCAGATGAGAGCCAAACTGCAAAATGTGTGATGTGGGTTCCCAAACCAGAAACCCAAAGCTGCCCAGAGCTGCAGGGACTGTTTGAGACCATCTCCAACGGCAGGGTGAGTAACAAACACCCTTGTTATCACACAAGAAGTGGGAGGGCAGGGTGGAGGCTCGGTGCGGTGGCGATTCGGGCTCGGCGGGCGCAGCCCTGGCCCGGGGCTCTCCTCGGCCGGTCCGCGAGCCCCGGTAAAGCTCGGGGATGTGGAGGGGCCATCACCCACCGGAGCAGCCCCGCGCCAGGGCTGCGCTTCTGAAAACCTCACCAGTTCCAGAAGGGACACCAACACCTCCTCCTGCTCCTCTGCTCGACGCTGTATTCGACAGCGTATTTACCACGAAAAGGAAGGATTTTCTGCCCATGTAAAACACACCTGAGATTTAACATTTGTTGTTAGCCTTGCCTTTGTGCTCACAGGTGGATGCAGCTCAGCAGCCGCCCTCCTCCTTCGCAGGTGGAGCAGACGTCATGCCCTTGTGCGAAACAGGAGCTGTGTCTGTTGTCAAAGAAAAGTAACTTCAGTGTACGGTGAGAAAGCCTCGAAGCGCCATTTCCCACATGTGTTGCGTACCTGCATTTCACCCCACTCAGCATCGCGAGACGGCTCCGATGCAGCTGTATGAGTGTGCCGTACTCCCCCATCGCCATCCAGCCACACCAGCTGAACCCCTCACTGGGAGGGCCGTCACCAGCCTCCATCCTCACTGCTGGGCACATTCCTCACAACACCCGACTCCTCCTGAGCGCATTTAAGCCCGTTGTGTTGTGCCTCGCTCACAACAGATGTGCAAACAGACAGAGTGAGCCCTTTCTCCGTGCATCAGCCCTCAAAGCACTCGCACAATATCGTTGGAAAAAATTGCGCTGAAAACGTCAAAATGTGATTTTTGATTGCTCTGCTTAGATGGAGGAAGAGCATTTGCAACTGAGAACATGGCAAAACAGACAGGAGCACACAAAATATTCACATGTGCATTTATATTTGTCTGGGAAAAAAAACGTTGGAAAATGTTGCCCTTCTGCTTATAACCACTGTGTCCTGAGGATGAATAATTTTGGCTTTTTCCAAGAAAGGGCTCCAAATCAACAATAATAGCAGGGCTTCAGGCTACTTCTTGTCACCAAGGGACAGGGTTGGTTGATCTTGCCATTTAGTCTTGCTGACACCCCTTCAGGAAGGGCAGGTGAGCCCTGGATGTGCCTCTGCACGCCCCGGGGCTTCTCAGCTCTCCACCCCCGCTGCCCAGATGAACTGTCGAGTCTCCACTCACCGGATTGGCCTTTGCCAGAGCAGGGTCCCACTCGCCCCTCTCCACAGGGAGATGTAACATCCCCCCCAGCAGCACAGGTGAGCCCGGCTCTGGGGTTGGAGCTGCCTTTGCGGACTCCCCACAGTGGCCCCGCAGCCCTTCGGAGGCTCTGGCACCCCGTGCTTGTTCTCTGCAGGGATGCGCAGCTTTCCCCTCTCCATACCTCAGTAGTAGGGCTTAAAGGATGGAAGATGTCAATCTTTAAATTGATAAAGCTTTCTCACCAAATTCTTTTCCTTATTATCAAAACAAGGGAAAGAATAACATTTATTCAATCACATGGCTATTAAAGTATCTATTTTTCTGGACTCTGGCACAGCTTCCCTAAAGACAGCATTTTCTTCATGAAATACCAGCAAGTCTTGGGCATGACTTTAGAGAGCACAGAAATAGTGCATGGAAGGAGAAAAGCAGTATTGCTTTCTTCCACATATGGATACCAGTTCCAGTGAGGGATTTACACACACAAATGTAATCCCTTTTGATTCCGACATAGCTGGCATCTCGTTAGACCCTCTTCCTTACCCTAGAGGGTAGGCCCTCTACCTTTTCTTCCATCTATTATACCATTGTCTATTCGTTTTCTTGTACTCTCTATTTCTGGACAGCTTTTGCCTCATCTTCCGTGTGGCTCAATCAGTTTTTCTCCTTCAGCCCCCACGAGCACCCCCAGCCGCTCCTTCCTCCCCCGGTGCGCACAGGGCCATCGGGGCGCTGCCTCCACCCCGGACCTGCAGCCCAAGGAGGAGGTGGACACCACTCCCTGCCACCCGACACAGCCAGGTGTCGCAGCTCCTCTCGGGCATCCCCAGGAAGCAATGGCTCTTACACTGTGGGCTTGGACCTGCCCAATGCACACTCCTGTCCCACTCACGCCTGCCCCAAGTCAAGGCAATTATACCGTCCTTTGCTGTCACTGCTGCCAGCCTTCCCCTTGGACCCTTTGTCATCTCAAGGGTGGTCAGCCCTGTCACAGCTCAGGCAGGGTCTCGGTGGCAGTTTCCGCCCACCCGCTGTGCTCAGTGGGGCCATGCCGCCGTGGGGCGGGCTGGCTGGCTGCAGTCCCAGCACACACTTGTACAGTTTTCTGATATGTATGTTCATGCCACTTCCCACAATGTCCTCTGGATTTGAAATCAATCTGCAAAGCCGCTTTGTGACGCCTGCAAAGCTGCTCAGGTCCAGGTCTGGACCCGATAGCCCAGAAGTCTCCTGCCCATTAATACATCCCCATAGCCCAGCTGCAACCACAGCTGGAGGGACGAAGGGCCACCTTAATTATCAAGGTGTGCACCGAGGGCTGCACCACCCCGCGACACACACAGACTTGCTCTTGCACAGCTGAAGGCAATGGCAAAGATCCCACTTGTCCCAGAAGGGCAGAGCTCTTTCAGGAAAGCTTAAATTTGTGCACAAAGACTGTCCAGCTACAGCTAAGCAACTGCCACGCTGTGGTTTGAACAAGGGCACGCTGTCACAGCTACTCATGATTTATATTGTATAGCCAGGGGAAGTCTATGAATATTAATTCATTTAGTTCTGCTCTCATAAATAGCCCTAGACAGCCAGCACCCATAAAAATACAAATAGTCCAGTGTTAACTCTTGGAAAACTCCAGCATGAAGCTGGACCAGGCTCACAGATTGCCAGCATGGGCCAAACCCCAGCTGGGGTTACTGCCTGCGGGCAGCTCTAACCGCGGCAGATACACCCGCACCTCACAGGATTTTCCTCCTGCATACTTAAAGGCAAAGAAAAACATATTAGTGTTTCCAGCCTCCACCATTTTGTCTTGCAGCTAAAATGTTATCTCTAATAGGGCATAGCTTGGTGTATAGAGCTGCTGTCCATCTCGGAGAGCGAGGAAAGCGATGGTTGGACTAGATGATCTGAAAGGTCCCTTCCAACCTAGCCAATTCCATAAAAAAATTGTCCCAAGCATCCACCGATGGATGTGGACAGACCAAGCTGAAATCCCAGAAAGCTGTCTGTAATACAAAGGCAATGGAACAAAATGGAGTATTTCTTCTATTTCTCCCTGTTATCCTGAGCATAGTAATCAATAATTTCATGCACTGAAGAACTGTTTATCTTAAATGGAATTTTCCTTCTCCATTTAAACATCTCTGATATGTGCCTTCCACATTTCAGCTCTTCTTAGACACTGGTGAAATCGCCTGGTTCCTATAACATCTTACGAATGGTCCTGGGTGCCCTGCTCACATTAAAACAATGCAGATTAGGTACTAGGTACTGGCCATGCTCCAGAGGACGTGAGAGCATCCGCATTCCTACGCAGTTACAATGCTTCCTCCAAAGATCGGATTTATATCCACATCCAAGCTAAATAAATCATGTACCGTGGTCCCTAAAACAACTCACTTATCACACTTAGTGTGAATAACAAAATGTCATAATATTTGTCCAAGACACGTGGCTTATTTTGCTTTCAATAACTAAGGTCTAGGAGCAAAAAAAAAAAAATAAAAAAAATATGGAGGTGATGTTCTTCTCGGTGTTATTTGGAATCTGCTAGTGGAAATGGACCTCGTGTAGATGGGGGCTGGAGGGGCGGAAGATACCTGGGACTTCCCCGGAGCAGGATCCAGCGTGGCCCCGTAAGGCACCGTCTCCTGCTCAGCAGACCCGGGCCGGGCGCAGCTCGCCAGGCCATGCTGCAAAGTTAAAGCCAAGCAAAGCCCGGGAATGGGCAGCCCAGGAGCAGCACCCCGTGCTCGGACCAGACAAGGAGTCCACAACTCGCATCAGCCCAAACCAGTGGCCACACTTTGGGGACAGCCCTGGGAATTACCTGCAGGGACACGCTCTGAAGCCCGAGTCCCGTTTTCCATGCTATGTGAACGCATCTCTGGCTGTGTCTTCTGAAGCAGCGTCCCACTGCCAGCGACAGCCAAAGGGACAGATAAAAGTGCCAGTGAATTCTAGACAATCTTCAAAGCTGGAGGGGGGCAGCACCAGAGACATCCATGCTTTCCCCATCGGAAAACAACCCACCATGAGGTGCTGGCCCACGGAGGCTTTGCCCACTTGCCCCAGTAACACCCCACGAAGCCCAGCTCCCGCAGAGCATCCCCAGCCCTGGGGCCACGGCGGGGTCCTGACCTGTCCCCTGCCCCACCTGCACCCACCCAGCATCGCCTCAGCCTCCAGATGCACCACCACAGGAACACCGGCAAGAGTTAATTCCCCCATTATCATTATTTTTGGCACAAAAGCCTCTCGGAACGTCTGCCCCACACAGATCCCACGCTAGACCACCACCAAGGCACGGGGAATAGCCATCAGCATGGCCATGGGCAGCTGCAAACACCGACATGCTGCTCTCATGGCAAGAGCTGGAGGTCCCAACACACCCAGAGCAGCAACCGGCTCTGCCAAAGCCACCTCTGCCTCCCCGCTGCCCACGGGGGCTTCCCACCAACCCGCGGGGAAAATCACTGTTTCCATTGCGAGACCGTGGGCAGGCTGCGAGGACATACACCACATTTAGACTGATGGATGAAATGGCTAATTCAGAAGAAAATACCTGTAATGCTGTCATGTATCACAGGCAAAAAATTAGAACAAAACTGTCATGAAGTTGTAGCAATAACCACCAAGTTTTCATTTCTGCTCTGAAACCCATCTGCCCAAGCTGTAAATCAGACTGAAAATCATGAACTATATATTGAAGCTCTGCAAACTCTGGCTCTCAGTGGGATAAGGTCTATGCCTGGGTCTCTCACCGCAGGGTCCCTACCTTCGCAGAGCAGCAGGAGTTGCTCAGGTTTAAAACGCGAGTGGCAACAGCAACATAAACCCCATAAGAACGACCCTGCTCTATCCGGACCCGGAGCCTGCCGCAGTCAGTAATGGGCAAGGAGCAGCACTGGTCACACCACCTGCTGCTTTTCATGGCAATATTTGTCCCAGAGGCTGCAGCCTGTGGTCAGGGTCCCCGGAGAGCAGTGCACCGGCTGGAGACGTCCACGTGAGATACCTGTACTGATGAAAACCCAACGTATGCATTACCCTGCTAAAGCCCAGGAGGGAACAGCAAAGTGGCTCAGACCTGAGCGCAATCAAACAGCAATCCGTTCCTGGCAGTCTGATCTTTCATGGAATAGAAAGTCTTTTTCATGTTAAACAAAGACTTTAAGGATTGAGAGATCACTCTGGCTTTGCAGAACTGGGCCATGGTTTTTATACATGCTTTATCTGAGCAGACAGTATTTTTCCAGTTGCACATTGCCACGTGCGATGCTATAGATGAAACATTCACCCGGAGGAGAGGGAGACAGGAAACTCTTTTCATGTTACTATTATTTGCCAGTCTCCTCAGCACTGTTTTTTCACAGCTGTCAGCCTACTAAGCTGGGATATTAGGTGCTCACAAGCTCATCGTCTTTTCTTCTGGCTTAAAGTAACCCCACTTTAGGGCTGACGCTACCTGCAGGGACCCCCTGAGCCCTGCCAGCCAGCCCACCAGAGCCACAGGAACACCGCCTGCCCATTGATCTTACTTCTAAAACTGCTGTTTGGGGGAAAATGGTCAGCAGTTACATTGGAGCCTGAGTCCGCCCCAGC
Organism: Dromas ardeola; assembly: GCA_013398915.1. Lineage (NCBI taxonomy): Eukaryota > Metazoa > Chordata > Aves > Charadriiformes > Dromadidae > Dromas > Dromas ardeola. The sequence continues at coordinate 1,248,023 of VYZM01017511.1, forward strand.
ATTTAGCTTTCAGACAGCCACTGCCAGACAGAGCACCACCACAATAGGTCAGAACAAGAACAGGACAGGGAAGAGCAGCTGAAACCTTTCACGTGCAAAGCTCCCAGTGCTAGAAATAGGCATCTATATTCTGCACTGGGTTATTAAGAGACAACCCCCATCCTTCCAGGGTTTGAAAGGATTTTATTTGCAGGCATTAGGAGCCTCCTGGATGTGCCACAGCCAAGCAATATCGACCAACGCTGCAAAAATCCCTCTGCACATCTTTGCCATGACATCGTCCAACGAGCAGCATCTTTTCTTATTTATGAGTGGTAACAGGCACTGCTTTCTGCACTTCAGCTTTGGCTGCCTCGCACAAACACTTCATGTCGTGCTTTATTCAGACAAAGCCCAACTTGGCCGAGTTTCTTACAAAGACGGACTGGGCTTCTGAGCCCCAATCTTTCAACCATGTCACCTCTCTGCTGCACTGGAGTCTATCACGAGAGAGCACTGTAAAACCTTCCAGGTGGGAAAGGGGAAAAAACATCAGCCGTTCCTTATGGGGGAGCAAAGGGCTTTCCAGCTGCTGGAGCAGCGTCCCCCCGGACATCCAGCAATCCCACCCCACGCACCCTGCTCCTGCCATTGCGCAGGGTGAATTTTCCCCTGATCTCCCTTGGACCTCAAAGAGGGTAGAACGCTTGCTCTCCTTCCTCACAAATCTGTTCTATGTTGCCAAAAAATGCCAGTCTGGAGGATGAGGGTGGAGTCCCGAAACCGTTGGTAAGACCTTCCTTCTAACAGCAGTTTGCTGCACCCAGGGGCAGGCTAGGAGGAGACGTGCTCCAGTTCTCCCAGCCTCCTCCATCCAGCGCAGGACAGTCAGTGTGGTCCAGTTGCAGCATGGCTCATGCTCATGAAGGAGCAGAGCCACAAGTGTATTTATGATCTGTCCTTGCAGCACAACAGCGGCTCCTCCGCACTGCAGCAGCATGAGAAAGGACCCCGGGGCCACACAGGACAGGATCCGGCCGCCGCAGCCAGCTTCCTGTCACTTCAAGGCTGAGAAGCCGAGCGGTATCGACCCCAACTCTCCTACATACACATCAGCTGAACTCTCTTCCCACTTCAACCGACGGAGCTGGAAACCCAAGTTTGACTTGGCCTTGCCGCCCCTGGGTCAGCCAGCTCCCACCCAAACGGCTGCCCTGGGCTGTCACGGGAGGATTTGGTGATTTTTACAACTGCAGCTCTGGTTGAGGTCTGCATGATTTTGGCAATAGGTGCTGTGCAGCAAAGCTTAACAATACAGGGAATCCAGGCAGCAAAATTAGCCATTTCTAAAAATATAGCGATAAAGTAACAGGGCATCGCACACCGTCATCTGCTCCCAACCTCACCCCACCACCGCAGCCCCCGGGAGCAGCAGCGGCCGTGTCCCACCGACCCGGCTCCTGGTGGGGCTGCCGGCAGCGGAGAGAGAGGTGCCTATGGGGAGGGTGCTGGCCCCTGCCCCCCCCCAGACAGGTTGAGGTCAGGAGAGCAGAACTTCTTACTTTCTTCTTACATAAACACATGTTGCAGACCCCCTGTTTTGGGTCATTTTCTTGCCAGCAAGACAGTTTTAACTGCCTGGTTCCCCACCATTCGCTGCAGCTTGGTGCAAAGCTCTCTTTGGAGCCCTGACTGCCATCTTCTGTACGCCGGCACTGCCGCCCCTCGTCACCCAGCTCCTCGGCTGCAGCCTGGAGTGTTTCTCTTTGCTGACAGGGAAAGCATTATGCTACTGCTCCATGGCTTTTGATTAAAGAAAAAAAACTAATAACACCAGGATAAATAATAGCCAAAGGCAAGTTTCGACCCTAGTTCTAATCGTCAGCTCACCAACTAGTTAAATCTGATTATCGACTACCCAATTGGTTATGTCACAAGTGATAAATCAAGAAAAGACTCTCACTTGATAAGGAAAAGCCAAGCGAGGCTATTTTAAAATGAAAATCCAAAGGAATTTAGAGTGCTGGTGTAAGAGAAAAGAGCTGAGATTAAGAGGAGATATAAACACAAGCTGAAAGGGGCCACTCCAAAACCGTCCTCCTGTGCCTTCAGTGGAGGAGGAACAGCATCCCATGAGCTACGTGACATGGACTTTTCTCAGAGCAGGCTGGCCAGGGCCAGCGAGACCCTGCTGCTGGAGGCCCCCCAGCCCTGCTTGGCCTCGGTGACACCGCCGGGCTGTCAGCCGGGGTTCCATGTCCCCGAGACTGGCAGGGTGCAGCCGGCAGCGCTCAGGCTTTGGGCATCCCCACAGCAGCATAGGCGGGCCCTGGCCCCTGGGCTGCTGGTGGCCCACGGCAGCGTGCAAAGAGTGCCGAAGGGTGGCTGCTGCCCTGAAACACCCCAGCTGCTCCAGCACCTAACACGCTTTTTCCCCTCCAATCTGATAGAGGACACAGTCATTTGTTCAACAGTTTAAATGTAGCTTTGCCCACAGCCATAAGAAGGTGACTGAGAGGGAATTAGGAAATAGCTAGCAGTTACTCACAGGCTCAATTAGTGCCTGATGAGCTGCATAACAAGAAAAGCAGCTGCAGATGGTTCGTGTGATACCCAGTGCACTGATATCATCAAACACAGCATTAAAAGCAGAAACTCTTCAGTACCTGGAGTGTCTTAATGTGATAGCACCCCTCAGGACTCCCACTGTCCTCCAGCATCCATCTCTGGGACTCCCAGGTGCTGGGACAGCCCCGTCCCCCTCAGCCATCGGGGACAGCTGCATCCCACCCCACCAGCCCAGACCAAAGGGCTCTGACCACAGCTGCTGCACCCTCAGCATCTGGGCATTCTGGAGATTGTGAGCAAAAATATCCCAGGTACGAGCAAAAAGAAGCTTGTAACTCAAATTAAAAGCGAAAGGAAGAGTTGTTGATTGCAGACCACAGGATGAAATGCAGCTTTACGTGTTTTGTGTCAGAGCTGAGCTCTCCCTCCCTACTCTACCTTGTGGGGCTCCACTACAAATAAAGGGATTTCCACCAGGACAGCCCAGCTTCTGCTCCCTGTGACCCTGGACTTGCCCTCTCCCGCTCACATCCACAGCGGTGGCAGCACCTGCCTGCCCGGAGCACCCGCTCTCCAGCCCCACAGAGCATCCTCAGTCCGCTGCATCCTGCTGGGAAGGTGCTCTCAGGCTCCCGTGCCAGACAAGAATGCAAAAATATTAGGTGGTTGTATATCCACAGGGGCATGAATTTGATATTCATAGACTTTCTTTCTCTTTTAAAGGGCAAAACGCTTTGAATTGAAACAAACTAAGACCACGACTTGAATGATAAATGAATGTTTTTCTGTACTTCCTCAGCAAAATTTGATTTTAATTGATATTAAACATGGCAGTGCTTCTACTAAAACTTTTATTTGCCAGCCACCTATTACAGCTGCCTCTGAAATGGTAATGCCATTACATCCCTACCCTCTGTGCCTTCTGTACGCGTTAGCACTTGAGGACTGATGAGCAAGAACCAGCCCGAGCACGGGAGACGCCGTGCCGCTCGCAAGGAGGCAGGGCACGGCTCTCCGCACCAGCCCTGCGGGGCCAGGCTTCCCATCCAAGGGCTCTGACGCGAATAGCTCCAGCAAGACTGCATTCCTCTTTCACACTAACGGGGAGGAGATCAAGGCAGGGAAAGGGCAAGGTGCCGTTTGTGATGTAGGAGAGTTCTGGCTTGCAGAACCTGTGAGAGGGGAGAGACTAGGAAGAGAGAGAGGGAATTGGAGGCAGATGGAGAAGACCCATCCCGTTCACTTGGAAGCACTCATAATTCCCTCAAGTGTTCTCAAGTTGACCAGCAAAAATGTGCCTTACACACTTTTCTCACCTGGGGTTTTTGCTCCTCCTGCACATTTTGATCCAACTTGTTTATGTTAATAATAAATTATTTCTGTACATGAAACTCAAGGTGCTGCATGGTGCAAACCTCACGTGGCACAAAGCCATTACCCACGGTTCATCCTGGTGCTCCTTCAAGGCAGCAAAGGAAGACAAGGAGATGATCAGGTGTTTGCAGGTCCGTTGGCCAGGTTTGCAGAATTGGTACCCAAAATAAGAGAAACTCATCCCAAGCCTGCACACGCCTTCTCCTGCCACCAGAGGAGACCCAGCCTCAGCTTCTGGCTTCCAGCACCACAGGGGTAATGTGCGAGGGAACCACAGAGAGGATCACACACCACCACTGCTTGCAGGCTCCCGTTTTCAGGCAGAAGTAACACTAGGGAATGGATCATTAAAACTGAGCTTTAACCTGCCACAGATAGTCAGTAGAGCTAAAAAGATGCTTGTGGGAAGGAGACATGAAAGGTAGTTTTGTTTTGCTTTTTAAGACAGATGAAAGGAGAGCTCTGCTCCAAGCACTGAAGGCAGATCTGATCCCTCACTCCCGTCTGGCAGCACCTTCCACTCAAAGTACTCATTCATTTGCTTTCCTCGTTACACACGCTAAACTGAGCTGAAGGATTAAAACCCCCTGAGGTCAGGACTTATGTACGGAGTCATTCCTCCTGCTTTCACCTAAGACATAATTCACCAGCATCACTTTGTAGCTGGCTCTCCTCTCTCCCACAGCATACCGCATGCTCTCAGAGGACTCGATACCAAAAGCTTCCAATTTCTTCTCGTTCTTTACTATTCCTTCACCACAAGTCTAGTCTATTTATTTTCATAGGAGCTTTGATTTCTGCAAGCTTTATTTGTGCTTTATTCTTCTCTGCTCAAGAAAAATACCTTTTACTTGATGGGACCAAGAAGCAGGTTATTTATCTGACCTCTAAAAGCCTTCTAAATCCATAGTACCAGTCCTACTAGCCCACAGCCAGCCCCGGTTTTAATGATCTGTTTACAAAAAGAAATACTCCCCTTGAGCCCCCGCGTAAGGCTCGCCAGGGGGGAAACGGTAACTATTCGGTTCTGCAGAATTTTGCCATAAGGTCTCCTAACAAACGTTCTCAAAGCGAAAGATGTGCATTTCAGTGCAGCTGGGCTTCGACTCCCGCGGGGGCCCTCAGCCACCCGGGGCAGGCAGGGGGCGGCGAAGGGAGCAGCACCCACTCCACGCAGCAGAGGCAAGGCGAGAATGCCATGGCAGCCCCTTTGGGGAAGGTCTGTCCAGCAGAGAACAAGCGACCCGAGGAGCACTGAGCAGGCTGTGGAGCCTGCCCTGCTCCTGCCGGATCACCTCTGCTGTGCATGTAACTGCTCCCATTTTCCTGGGAGAAAAGCAGCCCTCAGAGACCTGACATACAGGGAGGGAGGGAGGGAAAATACTCCAAGCTAAACAGAAGTGGCGGAGTCTCCACCATGTGCTAAGCGGTGCCTGGCGCTTTGGGGATGAGGAGGACCAAGCCGCACGCCCAGGCTTCTCTGGTAGGCTCCAGACCGGCACGGAGAGCCAGCAGCAGCCACCGCATCTGCGGGTGCTGCCGCACAAAGCTTTGAGAGGGGCTGCTCGTAGAACGGGAAAGAAAGCATGGCAGCAGCCAAGAGCTGAACAAAGGAGGCTCCTCAGTGCAGTGGCCACCAGCATTATCATATTTACAGGGCAGGAGCCATCCTCTGGTAACGGGCACACCCCAGATTCCTGCAGCAGGCTGGGGAGCTGGGTTTTAAAGTGCTCAATTGTGCTGTGTGCATGCAGGAACACTCAATCTGCCCAGTCTTTTGCATGAGCCTGAATGCCTTCCTCCACGCTCAGAGCTGGACAGACAGACAAGCCAGGGCTGGCTGGGGGCGGCCGCACGCGGGGACCAGCTGGAGCTTAGGACTGGCCCAGAGCCTAGGCAGGCTGGGGCAAGAAAAACTCCGCAAGGAGAAGCCCCCAGTTTGGAGGGAGGAATGCATTTGCTATATGAAAGCTGGACTTTATGTTGAAAGGCACGATGACTTTATTGCTGTGCAGCTGGAGTGTGAGTTGGTACCAGTGAAGGGCACTGCCCAGAAATTAAAGGCTGAGTGTCCCCACGGCCAGGTTGGGAAAGAGTCTCCACAAGACAAGCCATGGCCAGCAAATTATTTCAATCTCATCTGTACCCATCCCCAGGCAAATATTAATATTTGCTAAAACTGATATTGTTTTATCATCTGTACTTAGCAATTAAACTTCTGGTTGCCCTTAGTTACTAACAAACTATTACCGTTAGTCCACTGTAGCCTCTGCACACCAGAAGCTTTTAACATGGTGTCCCATTCACGGTGTTAAAGTACTCGGAAATAGATTTATTTATAGCATCCCTGGTGCAACAGAATATTCCTTCTCTCTCTCGTGGCTACTTGAGACGCATACGAACAGCACATTGGCTGCTCCATGGGTTCACATTTTCCTACTCCCATGCCTTGGCCACCGAAGCCGCGTGCCCGGGCGCAGGCAGCACGCACCAGCCCAGCCCGAGCCCAAAGACAGCAAGTGACTCACCCCATTAGAAATCCCATGGGAGAGGTGGGGAGGGCTCGGCGAAGCAGGGGCTGCACCCCACAGCCACGCTGCCGTCCCCCCGCCCAGCCCTGGGGCTGGGGGCAGCCACCTGAGCCCCCCCCCAGACCACAGGGAGGGCACATCACCAAACCCCCCCCCTTCCCAGGGTGAAGCCTTTCATGCGGGACAGGTCGATGAAAATGCAGCAGAGCAAATACCTTGTGTCGCACTCCTCTGCCTGGCCGGGGCCAGCATTGCCGGCAGCAGCTGTGCCTCCTAAATTCGGCACTGGTTCCCGGCCAAGTGAGCATTGCTCGTCCATCAGACGGCGGTTACTCACGCACACCGCCTCCGCTCACACCAGCTGTGTGCTCCTTCAGCTCAGAGTAAGGGGAAAACAGCTTATTTTGCAAAAAAGAACCTGTGACAGTCTATCCTGAAGTGCCCAGCCATCGCAGCAGTGACGCCACAGAACTTTGTCAGAGAGGAATTCAGCCGTGGCAGAGCAGGTCTGGCCTTAAAGCTGGTGCCCAAAGCTTTGGAGCATGGAGGAGTTTATACTCACAGTGCCAGCCCCTGCTGGGTTTGGGCTCTTCCAGCCGCTGCTGCCGAGCAGGAGCCGGTGCTGGCACCGCGGCAGAGGGTGGTCACCAACCGAGCCTGGGTCCAAAAGCCCCTCCGAAGGGCAGAGACCGGCAGCTCGTCCAGAGCCAGGCTCCGGGTGCTCCCACACCCACCAGCTCCGGGCACCGGCTCCCCGCTGCGTTAGAACGCTGCAGCTGTACTAACCCTGTGGGAAGGCAAGGGAACGGGGCCAGACCGAGCCACCCCGCCAGCGAGACACCCAGGGACGTGGAACCAGTGCTGCTGAAGGGTTTCCAGTGTCCTTTCACCGGGAGCAACGCAACCAGGACAGGGTCACCTGGAGCACGCTACCACAGCCCACCCAGATTTAAACCCACAACCCCACACTCGTAAACCTTTACAGAATTTGTCCCTTCACCACAGGTGCCTCCTTTACCCCGTGGTTTTGCGTGGTTCCTTTCCAGTCCCAGTTCTGCCCTTTCCCTTCCTACAGGAGGAGTCCAGGAGGTCTCTGACAAGCTGCAGCATCACAGTTTCAGCCGTGGATGTGTCACACCTCAGGACACCACCACATCCGCTTTCACTAGAGCGGAAATCCCAAGAAAAACAGTTTCCAGACTGAGGTACCACCCTGACTCCAGAAAAAATGCTAAGGAACAGCAGGGGCAGCGGCCGGAGTTAGAGGAGTCGGGCAGCCTTCGCCCCGCGGTAGCTCAGCCAGGCCCTCATCATCACAAGTTCTCGGGAAAAATGAATACGCCTGAGACCTGCGAGGCCTCAGCCAGACAGAACGACACAATCCCATTTCGCGCTGTACTGTATCAACTCAAAGGGCTGGAACAAAACCACTGCAGCGGGGAAAGCTCCAGGCACCGAGCCACGTGGGTTCGATACAGGGGGCACTGCCCAGGCGTGGGTGTTTCTGGAAGGCAGCAGCCTTTCGCAGATCACATCCCCCCCGCCATGCCAGCCGAGCCCAGCAGTTGTGCAGACACCGCCGGGGCACTGACCCCTCTCCTTAACCAGCTGCAGTTGTGCCCCCAAACTCTGCGGTGTGGGTACCGACACACGGGGCTCACCGGGGGCAAGTCACAGCCACCTCGGCTGTGTCACCCGCACAGCACAGCTGGCTGTCACCAAGGGCATCCCCAGCACCGCATGGAGAGACTAACACAGCCGCAAGGGACGCCTGGTGGGAGAACAGAGGTTGGTTGTCCCAATATTACTTCAAATGAAAGCATTTATAAACTGATTTAACAGAAGCTGTGGGTGGGTGGTTGTGGGGGTTTGGTGGTTTTTTGGGTTGTTGGTTGTTTTTTTTTTTTTTTTTACAAAACAATGAATTTTAAACAAAACCTCAGTTCACGAAAACCAAGAGAGCAGCAGAGAGATTAATGAGGATTATCAAAATACAGCACAAGTTAAATAAATCTTCATTAATGTGCTAAATGTCACTGTGCCCAGCGCTCGTGGAAGAGACACGCCAACTGTTATCGATCTGTGGGCTGGTCTGTTGGATTTCCCCAAGTTTCTTTGTGTGAAAAAGCTGGAATCGAAGGAATCCAAGCTGATATCATGAGCCTTCTGGGCTCCCGGAGGGACCCCGAGCCTCCCTGGCCATCCCAGGACAACATGGCTTATCTGGGTGATATTTATAGATGTGATTCCTGTCTCTCCTGAGCCGCTTCATTTACGGAGTCGTAAACAACTATTTCCCCCGTAAATGGCTGTTTCTTTTAGGCTTTTGAGGACTTTTGCCCCAGTGTGGGCATCGTTTCTCCCGCGCTGCCTCCCCATGCAAGGAGAAAATCCCACCTGCAGGGCTGGGGGGCTGCACACCCAGCCCCTGTGCCACCCTTGCCCCGGCTCCAGGGCCACCAGCCCCCCCCACACACACACATCAGACCACCCCCCAGAGGTGACACCGCGGGGGCTGTCCCCAGCAAAGCCCCTTTAAGGGCTCTGGGGCAGCCGCAGAAGGCTCCACATTAATTTTAGCCTGGAGCAGCGCCAGGGGCGCAGGGCTGCAGGGCAGCTGCTGCGGGCGGCGGGGGGGCAGCGCCTCCGCACCCTGCCCTCCCCAGCACAGCCCCTCGCCCCCGTCCCCAGCCCGCCACCGCCAGCGGCCAAGCTGGCAGCAGAGCAGCCATGGCAGAGGAACAGACGGAGCTGGAGGAGAGGATCATCATCAAGGACCAGCACACCAAGGAGATCGACCTGGTGAACAGAGACCCAAAGCATATCAACGAGGACGTTGTAAAGGTAGGATTCTCTCAGCATGGTGTGTTAGGAGCATCGCTGCCTCAAAGGAGTTGGTGTATTGGCATTGTCATTACGTGACATCCCCCAGGGCTGTAAGCCTCTAGTTTATGTGCCGCAAGAGGCGGCGTCACCTCGGGCTGCAGGGACAAAACCTGCTACAAGCCACAGCCCTGCTGCCAGGGCGCCCAGGTGCCGGCTGGGTGGCTGTGTGCTGTGCATGGCTCCGATTAACACAGTATTTCCCATTCCTTGAGTGCGCTCCCTGACTTCATGGGCTCTAAGCTTGAAAATTTGTGGGGTTGCCTTCCTTTGCTCCAGTAAGTGGGGAGCCAAAAATAAAACAGGGTCAGCCCATATCACCGATTGAAACGGAACTTTGGAAAAAGACTGTTGATCTCCGAGACCTGACAATCTGAGACCAGAGCATTTGGATCTGTGTTGTCCTACTTGGAAGAAGGTTGTTTCTCCCCCACGGCAGCCGGAGGGAGCAGCAAGCCGCCTCCGACTATTTTTGATCAAAAGGAGTTCTCACTCTAGCTGAAGAGGGAAGCATTTTCCCAAATGCTGACCACTGGAGCTTGGTTGCTCTAACCTTTGTTAGCATTATGGCACAGATAATTTTGGTCCAAAGGAGATCAGGAGGATATGGAAGGGCTTTGTTAAAACTGCACTGAGAGATCAAAGAGGATGTCATGCAAGAAGGGACAAAGCCTGCTCACAAAGGCTTTGGAACAGACCATGACCTTGATCATACTGCTGAAATGCAAGCTTGCATTTATGCATTGAAACACGATTGCAGCTAAAACCATGCACATGGTCAAATGGGAGGCCCCCACATGGGCTGTGACAGTGACAGCCGTGGTCAGGCACCCTTCTGGCACAGCGAGACGTGCCCGCAGCAGCAGCCAGGCACCTCGGTACCTGGAGCCCGTTCCCAGCAGTGTCCCACATCCATGCCACACCGTCCCAGTGCGGCTCAGCAGCCCCGGACGGGGTTTGGAAGCATCTGGGCTGTGGCAGCACCCCCCGTCATCGGCCACTGCCGGGGCGGCGAGGACCGAGACAGCTTGTGCCATGCAGCGCTCTGGGGGACACCTGCCTGCTCCCCAGCTTGGGGACATCACCAGCTACCACCGGGGGGTAATGCCAGCGCCTTCCAAGCCACCCCTAACCCCTCGTGCCAGCCCCATTCCCCCACCCCTGCCTTTGCCCAGTCAGGGATCCCCAAAAGCCTGGAAGAGGATTTTCAGGCTCATCCCCTCACACGGCCACGCTGCTGCTTCATCGGACTGGGAAGCTTTCAGAGCATTTGCTGAAGCTACCTCATGTTCCTCCTGCCTTAAAAATAGCCCAGCCGATAAGGCAGGGGAGGGAGGGCAGAGCCAGCCCTGGGACGGGAGCACCACGCACCCCGCTGCCGCTCCCTGGGCTCCTGCATCCCCATCCCGATGGGAAAGCCAAAGCCTCCCCTCTGCAGCGGGCAGCAGCACCCAAAGCACCCCGGGCACAGGGGCAGGCGGTGCTCCTGCAGCACAGAGAGGCACAGGGCAGCAGAGGGGTCTGCAGGCTGGCGGTTCCCCTGGCCATAGATAAACCCTCCTGAGCCTCACAGAGCAACAGCTGGGATTTGAGACCACGTTACAGCAGTGGCACCGGCCAGAGGGGTTTTGCAGAGCTTTAACAGCCTCTTCCCAGGCAAAACAACAGAGCAACGAGCTGTACCTGCGTCTGCCGGGCCTGAGCACCTCGGTGAGGCCCAGGGTTCAGCCTCCACCGCTCCTCCAGACCCACAGCTGCACTGCCAGCAGAAGAAACAGTGGGGCAGAGACTCTCCTCTTATACCCTGCTGCTCCCTTCACTAATTGACCCCCTGATTAGCTCATCAGGCACTCGGGCAGCTGTGCAGGGCTCTGCTGCTTGCTTTCCCAGGAGCTCCAGCTCACCTGGCTGCAGGTCCCTAATCCACGTCAATACTCCCCCGGTACCTCCTGCCCGCTCCAGGAAATTAAAGATGATGCAGGATGATTTCATGATCGAAGTGCTTCCAAAACCAGAATGGATATTGCAAATTAACATAAATGTACAAACAGACACATTGGCTTCCCGAGGAAAGGCCATGCTACTATTCAAGACAAATAGCTTGGCTCCTGCATTCCCTAAAAATGAGCTACCCCGCAATGATATCTCCACGCGTAGCTCGGAGGCTTTTAAGAGTCTTTGTCATTCAGAGACACTGCCAGCGCCTGCACATAGCAGCACTGCCCCTGTAAGGGCATGGCCCAGCCGATCTCTCTCCCTCGTCAGACAGAACGCAGACAGACAGAATTGAGCACCTCGCCTCCCCAGGTATAAATAAATAAATTGTAAATCAAGAGGGCTGTTGGATTTTTATTAGCACAAACCACCTCCTTGCCGAGCAGGCGGCCCGTGTCCCTGAATGCTAAAAAAGGCCAGGAACGGGCTCCGGCCTCCTCCTCCGGCACAAACACTCCCACGCACAGCTCCGGCTGCAGGGCTGGTGCCCGGCGCTGGCGGCCGGGGCACCGCAGGCGGCGGGGGCCTGGGGACGGGGCACGTGGCCCGGGGCGGCCAAGGCCGGGGGCTCGTGCCACGGGCTGAACCTGTGCGCCCGCGGCCAGGTAGTG